>JBCNJP010000028.1:997425-1048368 GCA_039602395.1 Deinandra increscens subsp. villosa | reverse complement strand
ATTGGTCCTTATTGGTCCAAATTGTGCAAATTGCTCCTCATTAACCCGAATTGAGCCATATTGGTACTTATTCTGTCTCATTGGCCCTCATCGGTCCTAACTGGCCCTAATAAGTCATAATTCATCCTTATTGGTCCTAATCGAGCATATTCGACCATCATTGGTCCTAATGGGTCCTCATTGACTCTAATTGAACCTAATTGGTCTTAACCGACCATCACTAACTTTGATTTACCCTTATTGATATCATTGGTCCTCATTCAAACTAATTGGCCCCAATTAGTCCTAATTGGTCATACTTGATCATCGATCCTCATTAGTCACTTCCATCATGCTCCGTCCTTATCAGTCCTATGAGTATAATCGGCATTCTCATTGAATTGTCTTAATTCGTATTCAATGACCATATTAATTGACGATAACTAGTCTTCACTAAAGTATCCCTAATGACGCTAATTGTCAGTATTTAGTCCTCATTGAATCTGGTTGGTCCTAATTGCTCCTCGCCATCCTAATTGGACGTCGTTTAATATTTTTGGAAACAAATTATTATACATGAGAAATTCGCAACATGGCGGTCTTTTCGTATAATGTTCTGAATTGTATAGTAATTTATCATTTTCATTTTTTGAGTTGTGTTTTAGTAATCTCACTGTTTTTTGTAGTTGCGTTATCACGGCCACAAAGCACGTGTTATTAATATCTTGTTTACTATTATTATATCTAAAAGAAAATAATAAAATTAATATTAAAACATAATTTTATTAGGGCTTTTAACTCCGATCGTCATCCAGATCTGCTTAAAGGATCACAGTTATGTCAACCGTAATTGATATACTCGTACAATTTCACAATCTCATTATTTCAACACCTCAAGAGGATGAAGCTCATTTTGAAGAAGAACCTGCAAACCCACAAGAAGAGGCACTTGAAGACTTTTACGAACTGGATGATGAAGTTCATCTTGAAGAAGAACCCGCCGGAAGAGCCACGTGGAGACATTTAATTAATTAATTAATTAATTATGTTTATGTTTAATTTTAGGTTTAATTATGTTTAATATACATATTGTTTATATTAATTTTGTGTTTTATTATCAGTTTGAACAATCCTCCCCCCCCCCCCCCCCTTTTAATTAAAAATTTTCACCAAAAAAATTGAATTTCCCACCATTAGTTCAAATTACACCCAAAAGCATCTAACTACATTCTGTTAATTGTACAAAATTCAAGGATCGATCCAACAACACTGATGATCAATTGGAAAAACTTGAGTTCGAACTTAAAGAGGAGAGACTTCTTAGGGATGAAAAAATGAACAAGTTAAGGCCCTCTTCCTAAAGATTGAAGAATCGGATAAAAAAACTTGATCTACTTATAGCTCATCTATTTGCACTTGGAACACCGTTACCACAATAACTTAATGCTCTGGCATCTACAGAGGTAAATTCTTTACATCACACCTTAATCATACTATTTTCAAGTACCTTATAATAACATACACTCTTGTTCCTGAAGAACACAATCCGGATGAACTCTTGTTCCTGAAGAACACAAATAGATGCAAGTTCCTGGTACATAAGAATATATACTTCATGTAAGAACAAAGTTATGAGTTAAATGGAGCTCTTCTATGATTCATTGAAAATGTATGTTAATATGAAAAAAATAGAGTATATACATAATCTGTATGAATAAAACTGGAACAACATATGTTAGATTAAAAAAACAGAACAAATACTTTCATAATAGGTCTGCGTCATTATTTTGCTCTCACTTTTTACCAATTCAAAAACATTGTTCTAGGTAAATTTTAAGGAGATTTTGTTGGATCTAGCCACAGCACTAATCATGCTGACATACACACAATGGTTAGTATTCGTCAAACTCATTAACGGTTTCATTGCTCATTTACATAAAGTAATTAATCGAACTGTAGGGCGTGAAATCGGTGGTCGATCAACCTCGTCTGAAGCGGTTGAAAAGAAAAAGTTAAATATTTACGAGTTAAGTTTCATTCCGTTCTATAGTTTCACAGTAATATGTTTGGTAATGTCATGTACTCCCATTTTAAATGTTATTTGGTACCTCAAACACTTGGGCTAGCTAGGGATTGTTGGAATAAATGGTGAGATGTGTACCAAATAAAGTTCAACTGACTTTGTAGTTGATCCAGAACTTAATGTGATGTTCATCTGAATGTTTTAAGTTCATTTGTATATCTAATGTTATCTGGAAATCAATTGAATTGTAGGACCGGATGACCCATACTACTTGCAATAAAATGGCACTCCTCAGTCCATATCTATCATGGTGGTAAGTATTTCAAAATTGCTATATATATATATATATTATGATCAATTTTCATAACCTAATTATCAATTATATGTTTTGGTATAGGAAGGAATACAAGAAAAATGGTCCTAATTAAGCTCAAATCTGGACAGTTGAAGATGAAGACCACGTGGTAGTGCTGTTGGCTCCCGGATTGAAAATTAAATTGAGAATAATGCTTGTATGAAGTGTACTTTTCTTTAATTTTTTATTTTTATTTCATTTTTATTTGACTTGTAATTGAATTTTATTTGATTTGTAATTAATAATTTGTGATAACTTTTAAATTGGCCATGCGTATAGAAAGGACCCATCTGGTTTCAACAACCTTTTGGTCACTTTTTCTTCTTCCCAAATATATGTGGCTGAAACACAAATATACGTGACCATATAATAACAAATGCCACACTTTTTATATTTTAATGTGGTCGTTGCCACCATTTGGCCACGCGTATTGGGACAAAATATTTGATTTCAACTACCCTTTGGCCACTTTTATTTTTCCAAATATATGTGGCTAAAAGAGAAATATACGTTACCATATAATACCAAAGGCCATACTTTTTATATTTTAACGTGGTCGTTGCCACCCTTTGGCCACGCGTATTGGGACAAAATGTATGATTTCAACTACCCTTTGGCCACATTTTTTTTTCAAATATATGTGGCTGAAACACAAATATACGTGACCATATAATACCAAAGGCCACACTTTTTATATTTTAACGTGGCCGTTTCCACCATTTGGTCACGCGTATTTGGACAATATATCTGATTTCAACTACCCTTTGGCTACTTTTTTTTCCAAATATATGTGGCTAAAACACAAATATATGTGACCATATAATACCAAAGGCCACACTTTCTATATTTTAATGTGGTCGTTGCCACCCTTTGGCCATGCTTATTGGGACAAAATGTATGATTTCAGCAACCCATTTGGCCATGTTTTTTATAACATATGTGGCTAAAACACAAATATACGTGACCATATAATACCAAAGGCCACGCTATTCATATTTTAACGTGGCTGTTGCCACCCTTTGGCCACACGTATTGGGACAAAAATTATAATTTCAGCAACCCATTTGGCCATATTTTTTATAACATATGTGGCTAAAACACAAATATACGTGACCATATAATACCAAAGGCCACATTAAACAAACACATGTGGTCGTTGGGACCCTTTGGCCACGCTTTTCGAAAGAATTGTTTGATTACAACAACAAATATTGGTACCCTTTAGCCACGCTTCTAGGTGGCTTCAGCCACTGATATTGTAACGTGGCCGTATGATACATAAGGTGATGGGACCTTTGGTGTCGATTGAAATGAAAAACAAAACGTGACCAAACACCTTTGGTCACGGTTTTTTTCCGTGGCCAAAGGTGAATTTTGACGTAGTGTCAGGACTGTTCTTTGAAGACTAGTAATGCTTCCCATTAGAAGCCTTCTACAGAAATGAGGTTTTGTGTAGAATCTGGTCTGTACAGAACTACTTCGGAAATTTCGAAGTAGTTCTGTACGAATACAAAAATTTGTAAATCGTACAGATTTTCATATTCTTTCTCTTTTAAGGATATATCTTATATTTTTTTTTATCATACTTGACTGTTTTCTATTATATTTACATTGTGTTATATCACAATGGACACCAATTAGGACCAATGAAGACCAATTAGGGTCAATTAGGACCAATGAAGACCAGTTAGGGTTAATTAGGGTCAATTAGGACCAACTGAACACTTGGATCAACACTTGAAGCCTCGAAGAGTTCTTGAGCTTTTACACCGTTTCTGACAGAAAACTGGGTCGACTTTGAAGGAATATTGTGGGTAATTTAGGAAGCCAAATGGTACACATTTTAAGTCTAGAATGATGTACTTTGAAAGAGGAAGAAATAGGAAAAAGAATCAGCTCAAATCGATGTCGTTTGGTACCTCAAATGTGTCACAAAAAGTAAGGTTGCACAACAACAATATTCTAGAGCAATCGTCGTTCGAAGTTGTACAGAGGGCTGAATTCTTAAGGAAATTGAGTGAGGTCAATTGGAAATTTTAGAGGACTGACAGAGAAAGATTTCTAGATGAAAATGGATGAATTTCGTGGAAGTTTGAGGGAGATATGTCTAACAGAAGTTACTGTAACAAATCTGGCAGAATTATGTGAAAGTGAAGGTGCGTAGAAACTAGTGTTTTGCGTGGGTATTTATAGGGGAAAGTGATTGAGCTCTTCAAAGGTAAATGGACAAAATATCTTAGTTAAATATGGGTCTTGAATGAGCCAATGGTGGTTGGGGGACAAGTAGGAAGGATATGATAAGCTAGTTTGACAATTGGCACACTCCACTTGTGTTCAGTTATTCTAGTAGTTGCAGATAAACAAGATGGGGTTTCAATGGTGTATTAATTAATGATTATACTTGTGGTTTATCATTTATATAATTAGAATAAAGAATGTATAATGTCCTGAGTAAATTTATAATTCAATTTATATAAAAGAATAAATATATTTAAAACAAGGAAGTCTTATCCTTTATAATCGTAGATACGCTTCTCCCATTTTTTGTAAAGTTTTTTTTTTTGTTTGTAATGGCAATAAGATTATATAAAACAAGCTCTAAATTATAGAAAAATTACAAAGAAAGCAAGGGATTGGTCATCCAGTCAGTCCAATGAATCACGAACTTACTGTTTCTAGAAGAGAACCACGAAAAACAATACATCATAATAGAATCATAAAAGCTACAGTTCCAGTTTTTGCTCGGTTGGAATATGAGCGTATCCAAATGAACTACCAAGAAGGGTAGATAATAGTTTGAATCACATCCTTCTTCGTTCTCGAACCTTTGAAATCTTCAACAGCTTTGAACAAAACATGGGGCGTAGCTGGAGAAAGACAATCAACATCTAGCCAATTGGCTAAATAAAATCGGACGATGATCCATAATAGTTTTATCAAGAGCCAACACTTCAATATTTTTTAAAGCCTCAAGAACATTTGGAGTCACGAGAAAACGGTCCAATTTACTAGCATTACGACCTCTAGCATCAACCCGGGTAATGCTATATCCGCCCATCGGTAAGTCGATCAAAGCTCCATCGTAATGAAACAATTAAAGTTGGTAACATTGCTTCTAGAAAAAGAAATTCCAACTTTCTCTGACTCACTACTAATAGAATTAAAATCCCTAAAAATAATGAAAACGCCCAAGATACTATTCATAAATTCGAGAATAGATTGCCAAAGTGCTTTTTTATGAGACTCCATATGAGGGGCATACACGTTAACCATAAAACAATTAATAGATAAATTAATCCAAGTACCTTTAACAATGAGAAGATGTTTTAGAATGATAATTGTTGATACCTGATATGTGCGTCGTGTGAAGTATCAAGCAATGTACAAGATCAAGTCAAACTAGGTCTGGCTGAACTAGGTCCGAACCTGAAGTTCGGACTGGCCGAACCTAAGGTTCGGCCGAAGCTCGGACCAGCTAGTATATATAGATGTTTGGTCTTTGTATTTGTAAGAGTTCGGAGCGTGTGAGATCTCTTAAGTGTGTGTTTTCAAAGTGTTTCTCTATGTTGTGTTTCTGAGTGTTTCACTGATTGTAATTGTTCATTTTGATCAATAAAACAATCGGTTAATTACGTTTTGATGTCCGATTAGCTAGATCGAGTAGACGATCCGATGCTCACGCATTTTCAACTGGTATCAGAGCTGTTGGCTCTTTCTATGGTCGAAATCTATCGTTTTTCTTCATTTCGAGACGTTAAACCTTCGGTTAGGGGTGATTGGAAGTGTTTCTGTTTGGTTTTTAATCAATCGAGTCTTCCTGAGTCATGTTTTTACCTAACAGAAGTATCTGGATATCAAAATTCGATCAAATTCTGAGTCTGGTTCGAGTTCAAAAATTTCCAGTTCGAGTTCGGACAAGGTTCGGCCGAAGAACAGATCTGAAAAATAATCGCTCCGAACTCCAGGTTCGGACGTCTGAAGGTCAGGTTTGGAGGAGGTTCCGAAGATCAGGTTCGGACTAGGTCCGAAGGTCAGTTTCGGAGAGGGTTCGGAGGATCGGATTCGGAGGTAGCACGGCCCCAGCCAGGGGCTCTGCCCCTTGGACCCCGCCAGGGGCTGCCGCCCCTTGGACCCCGCTTCTTAGGGGCGCTGCCCCCGAACCCCCGTTAGGTGGGAATTTCAAAGAAGCAGATCAGCTATCGAGTTTACCCTTGATTCGGTAGTTGTGGGGTGTTATGTTTGAAGAAAATCAAGATCACGATATTTTTTACGAGTTAGTGATCGAATTTCAAGAAATGAGTTTGTGGGTAGTCATTGTTCTTGATGATGGACAGAGATTCATGAACGGGTGTTTCTGATGATGGACAGAGATTCGGAGACATGGATATGATTACTTTGAGGCGATTGTTTGAATTCTGAGAAATTAAATCTTTGTGATGGCGTTTATCAGAGTTTATTTGTCTACACAAACTGAAGAATGTTGAAGATTTGAATATGTCACTTATTTAGGGGGAAATTTGGGGACCCTAAAACTTTCAAAGTTTCATAATTGAAAAAGTGAATATTCAAAAGCAATCAGTTCATGGTTGATGGTGATTTTTGATCTCCATGGAAAGGTGGTGTTTTCTGGTGTTCGTGCGAATTGATATGTCAAAGTTTTCGGTTATGGTTTGGAACTCTCTGTCATATGCCTGATACTTTCCTGAGTTGTGAAGACTTGGTTAGATTTCAGTCTGCAACGAGATATACGTTACCAGAGTAATATATTGGGATGGATTTCATGCTGAGGGGGAATTTCTATGATTGAAGCTGCTGATGGTGTCTGTTTTCATAAAGATCAGAATGTATTACAATTCGGTGAAGATTGAAGATTTCTGTCAAATGCAGTGATGTTTGTGGATTTTGTTTTTTTATTCATGACGATTAAATGAAGTGATCCTGCATCTTGATGTCATATCTGGTGGTTTGAAGTATCTTTCTATGTGATTGATAAGTTCTCACAGTGGATGTGCTTGAAGAAAGGGGGAATTTTGTTGATTGTTGTGATTGTACAAGATTGCAAGTTGTTTCCTGCATACCTGATGATTCGGTCAAGGGGAGTTTGCTAAAGATAGAGGTGTCTGCAGCAAGCTGACGCAAGATTGCTAGAAGATCAATGTCTGGATTCGACAGTAACGTCCAAGGGGGAATTTCTTGATGCATGAACCTTGTGTGGCGTTACTGTTCGAATTGTCAAACAGACTGAGTTGACGGAGACATAAACTGTGGTCCGAACTCCATCCGAACTATGTGTTCGGCGGTGTCCAAAGGTGGTCCGAACTCCAAGTTCGGGGGAAGCTCGGACAGAGTTCGGAGGTTACCCAGTTCGGACAGAATGAATCGTATAAATAGTTTCATCTTTGTATTTCTTTGTAAGTTTTTTGTCTAGTGTCTTTCCGATCAATGTGTTGAGAGGGGAGGTTCTGTCCGACCTCCCCCGGAGCTTAATCGTTTGTATACTCCTTCGGTTTATGTAACCTTTGAACACAATATATGACAAAACTTCCGTCTCATCCATTGAATCGATCCTTATATGCTTTTTCAATAATTGAATCCTTCACAAAAGTGGTAGGATCCCATATGGATAACATACCTCCAGATAAGCCCGCCGAGGGATAGAAAGCAACCTAAAAGTGGAAATTACCCTAAAAAGATTTAATCCGATTCATGTCTAGTTTGCACATACGAGTTTCTTGAAGACCCACGAATCCAACACGAAATTTTTTAAGTAAACTACTAACTTTCTTTTGTTTCAACGAGGACCCGCTCCCACAAACATTCAACGATAAGATATTCATTGATCCACCAAAGTATCACTAACCTTGTTAACAAAATTTTTGAAGTCCCCGACCGTTCCGTTCATATCTAAGCCCATGAGCTTTCCCATTTGAATAAATTTAGAAAAATCTTGCACCATTGATCCACCATTAGACGATCCTCCTTTAGATATCAAGGATAAGATTCACCACTCAACCCGACCTTTTTAGAAGGTTTATTCGATTGTTTCATAAATTCCTCGAAACCTGGTGGCTTAGATGGACCCGAATTGTAAGTCTCCGTCTCATTAACTACCACAACTGGGGATTGCTTAACCTCCACTATCAGATCTGGCTAAAAATTGCAAGACCCGTAATGGCTTTTTTCCAAAGATGCCTTACAATCTGAATGGTTACCCGGTATTTTAGGCTTCTCCTCCGCATGATTAGTAACGGGAACCACGTTCTCTTCTTGTATTTTTCCTTCCTAGAAGAACCTTCTTCATCCGACTCATCGGAGGATGAAGAATCCTCGTCAAACTGAAGAGAAGGGGTCTAATTTGCAAATTCTTTATCATGGATATTAAAAACTGATTTCCCAATGAAAACGCTGGAGCGTGGGATCAGTGTAGTTCGATAACAATTGTGTAAATGAGAATGTAAACAAATGGTGTAAACAACTCAATCTCTCATTAACAACTTCATTACAAGAGACTCAGAGTACAAAACACACACACACTCACAGAAGTTCGCTCACTCTCAAAAAACTAGTTACAAAGACACACACAAAACCTATATATAGACCTTCGGCCGGCCGAACTCTATAGCTTGTCCGAACTTGAGGTTCGGGCAGCGTTCGGCCACCAGAACCTATAGTTGAAATCTTCGTGTCTTTGTCTCTTTGTCTGATACAGCTCGTTGCCACATCGTGTATCAACAAACTCCCCCTTGGCAAAAGCTGGACCGTTCTTTATCAGCCTTGACCATCTGCAGCAGCCTCATCACCCTTCCTGACCAAATCATGATTATTTCCAGCATAGATGTTGAATGCATAGCAAACCCTTATCACCCTCTGGAACTTCAGCGCTTGTTCCATGTAATAAGGATGATACAGGATTGGATTGTGATAAAGCTCTTTTATATCAGCCTTCAACAGATTGATCAGCCACATTGGATCATAGATCCTCACAACCTGGTTGTTTTCCTTCAACACTATAACTGCTTCACCAGTCTTTTCGTCGTAGTACCACCACCAGATCCTTGATGAAATCAAGTTTCATCTTCATCAAAGGAATCTTCTTCATCACATCTGGTTTCTTCGGAAACACCAAGATTATCAGCTTCTTACCAGTTCTTTCGTGGACTCTTGTTCGTCATCGACGTTTCTTTGGCTTCTGAGGATCCAAGAATTGAAATCCTTCTCGACATTCCCTCTCAAGTGTCTTCTTGAAGTGCATACCCAACCAATCATTGCCATAATTGCAAAATGGTTATCTGGTCAACTCACGAATATCCCAAACTGGCAGACTGCTAAAATCTTTGGCACATTTGAAGTACTGGATTCCATGTTCTCGTTTAATCCCGTAGCACTGCAAACTCGAAGCATACATCCAACTGATTATATCACCTGGAGCTTGACCCTTGAATTTGAAGAATGATCTCTGCTTGATTGGCTTCGGAGGCGGAACATAGTTGGCATGAAAAGTTTTCATGAACTCGTCAAATGTCTGACGATGCTTCTGAACTTTAGCCTCCTTAACCACCGGGTCTTCAGGTTTTTCTGATTCTTTCTTTCTCAATCTTTCCTCAGCTTCAACATCTTTTTCCTTAGGAAATACCTCGAAATCATCACCAGATTGATTGTTATTGAAGTTGGAGTATATATCTGGATATTCTTCTTTTGTGATATCCTCTATCTCAATCTCTTCTTCAAACATACCTTCTTCGTCTTCATCAAACTTTGGTTCAGATGATTCATATTTCTTTAGAGCTTTCTCAGACGCTTTTCTCATCTCTTCGTCATTCAGATAAAACACCCTTTGCAACTCTTCAGCCGTCAAATCGCCCACAAACTCACCTTCTTCGAGCGTCTGCAACATTTGTGCAAAATCACTCATACTCATTGCCGCTTGATTTGATGGAATTGAGGTGATCGGCATAGCTTCTCGAGAGTCATTCTCCCCCTGGGAAGTAGATGTCCCAGCACCCGAACCAGCGGTTCCAGACGGGCCCGGTCCTCCACCAACGTTCCCATGAGGATCATCTTGATCAGGATCATCGTTCAGAAATCTCATCGGATCTTTATTACAACCCGAATTATCTCCAATCTCCCCCTGAGCTTTAAACTTCTCCATCAAGAATTTTATTTGCTCGCCCATTTCAATAAGCATTCGACACTGAGTCTAACTAGCCCTATTTAATCTTAGAATCTCTTGATCTTTGGCTACGTCCCGACTCTGCAAAGTTGTGATCTGTTGACTCTGAGCTCGAGACTGTTCCCTCAATTCATCATTATCTAAGCGTAGCACATTAATCATCTTCTCTTGTTCCTCATTCTTAGCCTTCAAGGCATCAATTTGAGATTGTTGATCTGATAACGCACTCTGAAGAATATTGGCTTGAGAGAAAGAAACCGAGCCTTGTTCAAAATTGAAATTCACTTCAGGTGTGGAATGTGTTGAAGCAGTGGCAGTGGCAGTAGAAAACACCGGAGTTGTGGGTGTCGAACCCATAGGCTGATTCACAAACTGCGCACCAGCACTTGCTGAAGGTGTTATGCTAACAGTTGTTGATCGATTGGCATTCATAAGATCTTGCAAGAAATCAGCCTGAACATCAGACACTAAAGTCTGAACTGTTGTAGACACTTCAGGCAAAGATAGAGCAGGAGTTGCTGATCAAGAAACACCAGAACGAGGTTGCAGAATGAACTATTGTACTCCTTTCTTCTTTTTAGTTCTTCCACCAGCAATCGACTTCTGCCTTCTTTTTGCTGGAGTAACAGATGAAGAACCAGTAGCTTGTTGTTTACCTTTGCCGGAAACCACATCGGCATCAGGGTTATAGTCTTCATCAGAATCAGATGAGGCCACCACATCATATACACGATCCTTGTAGCAATCGTTGCTCTTGTTCTTACCGATTCGGTAAGCGAAATGTTCATCGCTACCTTTCCTGAGATTTATATACTTTGAGTTGATCAAGACTCTCATAAACGGATCGTTTGTATCAGAAAAGTCTTCAGAGTCAGCCCCAACATTCAGATCCTCCTCATCTTCATCGGATTCGTCTTCCAGGGTATTTACTGCTGGTGTCTCAGTCACGTTGACAGTTACAGGAACTTCCTGTGCTGAGACCACCGGTTCAGTAGTTGGCGGTTGAGATACAACTTGTTCAGGTCCTTGGTTCACTGGTTCTTGGACCACCGGAACTTGTCTTTTCGGTCTTTTCACTCGACCCTGTTGAGGAATCTGATTATGTTCCTCAATCCAGCTGTAATCGAGTTCCTCTGAATCACTACAATCTTCATGACGAGGTGCACCCCGTGCAGGTGCCACGTAATTGACATTGGCTAAATAACCAATCAAACGTTTCAATTTTGGCTGAAACTCTGGTGCCTTCTTTTGATAAGACGCCAGAGCACCAACACTTGCTTCCTCATATGTTTCAGCTCCATTTTCTGTGCTTCATGCTTCACAAGATCAGGATATCGGTCATTGAGAATCATTTGAAGGAATATGGGATAGATTGCCGCTTTTTTCTGCCTTTGAGTGAGATTATCCCTCATGTAATGAAAAATCACCCAGCAACATTATACGGCGTATTCATCAGGGACAGTATAATCTGTTGAACTTCATCATGCCCAGATATTCTATGCCCCAAGCAAACCAACAACACGTGCACCAAATACTTGTTCGGAACGCTCAGCGACGATTTGTAAACCCACTCTTTACTCGGATTATCAGTGTACCAAATCCGCTTCAGAAACACCATGTTGTCTTCATGAGAAAACTCTATTGGTGCTATTGTTGTATCAGATTCTAACTTCAAAACTCTACGAATATCAGCTTCAGTAACTTCAACTTCTTTACCCTGAATAGTAGCAACAATTCTGATAGGAGCATCAGTAATTGTTCGTGCTGTATTCCAAAACTCCAGAATAATGTCTCAATACACATCACATTGTTGAGTGATGGCATAAGGGATTCTGGACCGCCTTAGAAACTCAGAAATCCCGGTTCCTCCAAATTTGTCAACCTTGCCTCGTGTAACACCGATATGCGCACAGATGTTATGTTAGTTACCGATTTTCAGATCGTTGGCCATATCTGAAAACACACAAGATAAAACATTCATTAAATTCAATGTTATTAACAGATATAATCACCGATTTCGTCAAATCATTGTCATTTGCGTAAACGAACAACATTTGATCAAAAATTTCATAGACCCGCCGAACTCTGTCCGAGCCCCCTCCGAACCCCAGGTTCGGAGCCTGATGAACTCCGATGAGTTTGAAGTTCAAAACCAGTGAAAAAGACCAAATCAGACCATAAAAATCAACACCCATAGTCGGTTTTTTATGATAAACACATAGGAATCACTTTTAACTGTTAAAAACAAGTTTTAGATGGTTTATTTTCAGATCTAAAAACTTATTACAGATGGAACGAGTTTTCGAGCAAAAATCCTACATCCAATGGTTAAAAATCAAATCTAAACACACCATTGAACTCGGAATCGTTAAACCTACCTAGAACAAGTATCAAATCCGTCTATAGTTCACTAAATAAAAATTTGAAATTTTGGCAGCCGTTCGGTGTAAGTTCAGAGAAAACAGTAACATATGACCTCCGAACTCCAGGTTTGGCGTATTAATAGCCCACAACGTTCGGACCTCCGAACATCCTCCGAACTCCACATTCGGACCAACAGTTACACCGAACTCCACATTCGGCCTCTCCAAACCTTGTCCGATAGTGAGCTTCGGACCTCCGAACTCTAAGTTCGGTCGTCGAACTCCAGGTTTGGAGATTTCAAAATTTTTCAAAATTAAACCCTGAAATTGATGAATTTTCAAATGGAACCCCAAAAGTTTTAAGATTTAACAAGTTTCCTCAAACTTCATTCAATTTATTGAAGAGGTTGCTGAAATCAAATCCGTTTGGTTGTCTCCGGCATAATTTTGAATTTTTCACTAACGGTTGATCGAAAATAAAGCAGAATCAAAATCTTTTTGATTTTTGTAAACTTTCAAACACACCGAATATCTTTTTGGATTTTTACAAAGTTATGCTAAAATACTTCTAAAATCTTTTTATGATTTTCAGATATTGAAGCAACAAACCAAAACAGAAATGAAATACACAAACTCAAACTAATATAACTTAAATATTTTGTGAGAAAGATCCAGACGCGAGATCATATCGGGTAATATGCATCAGACACACTTCAATTTTATTTTTAATCAGCATGCAAGTCAAGTTGGCAGCAAATACAACTTTTCAGTTTATTTCAGTTTGGACAGATCAATTTTTATAGCTTTCTGATATATTAAGATATATTTAGCATACATTGATAATATGATAGTCCACACAATCAGAAATACCAGTAATCTGGCTTATTCTTATTATTTTTGTATTTTCCACAGAATTTGATTTCCATTAAGATTTATCGTCCATGGTGTTTCATGCAAAAATAAAGTAGAACCCTAAACAAACAACAATCAGGTCGGCCGGTAGGCACACAGAGAAAGTCCGATTGTTTAGGAAAATAAGAAATAGAAAATAAAGCAGAAATTGTATAACCCAACAACAATCAGGTCGGTGCTCCCGCACACGCAGATAAAGTCCGATGAGTTATACGAAACACCAAAGAAAATAAAGCATAACGTCAAACGAACACCAATCAGGTCGATCTTTCGATACGCAGAGAAAGGCTGATCGTTTGATAAAATAAAGAAAATCAAACAAGTTTAAATCTTTGCAAAATAAAAACATGCATACACCAGAACATCTCTTATTCTGTTTTTGCTTTTTCATTTCATTTAATGCCAAGATCACACAGCATTCGTCATGATGTGCCTTACAATTAATCAAGCATATTTTTATGTTTATATCATACTAACATATATCAGATTTGCCCTTACGCATTTAACTAACCAAACAAGTACCTATAGCTTTTCATTTTTACTTTATCAGTGGTTGATAACACACGCCGATGTAATATCACTTCTCGCTTGGTCGGATCAATTTCTCAAATATTTGATTTTTCCATTTTTTATGCTTTTTGCATTTTTCCATTTTTTTTTATATTTTCTGATTTTCTCCCCCTAAAATACAAAACTCTATTTTTTGGATTTTGTGAATAAGAAAAGAAAAACAGACAACAACGGTAAACAAATGAAAAAATGATCAACCGAAAGTTACTCAACAGGTAACTTTTGTATGCCGTTGATCTACAAAAGATAACGAACGCGGGTTTTGTCAAAAGCTTTCGTAAAAAGATCCGCTTTTTGAAAATCGGTATGGATCTTTTGCAAATCTATCAAGTGTTTTTCAAAACAATCACGTATAAAGTGATATCGGATGTCAATATGTTTCGTTTTAGAGTGATGAATGGGGTTTTTAGTGATGCAAATGGCAGCCGAATTATCTATATAAATTGGAGTAGTAAGAAACTTCAAACTGTAATCCCGCATTTGCTGTTGGATCCATAAAACCTGAGAACAGCAACTTGCAACTGCTATATATTCAGCTTCAGCCGTGGATGTAGCAACGGAAGTCTGCTTCTTACACTGCCAAGATACCAACCGGTCGCCTAGAAACTGACATCCGGCCGTGGTTGACTTGAAATTAATCTTGCAACCGCTGTAGTCGGAATCCGTATACGCCGACAGGTTGAACTTATCATCATGAGGATACCAGATCCCGAGATCTGAATTACCCTTCAGATAAGCTAGAATTCTCTTAACTGCTTCCATGTGAGAAACCCGAGGTGCTGCTTGGTACCTAGCACACAAACATACAGCAAACATTATATCAGGTCGACTAGCTGTAAGATACATTAAAGAACCTATCATTGCCCTATAACGAGTGACATCGACTGTTTCACCGTCGTCGTCAGGACACAGGCCATGTGACAGCTGAATAGGAGTTCCAGGAATGCGAACATCTTCCACCTTGAATCGATTTAGGACATCATTCACATATTTTGTCTGATGAATGAAAATTCCCTTGTCAGATTGCTGAACTTGTAAGCCCAAGAAGAACGACATTTCCCCCATTGAACTCATCTTGAACCTGGTTTGCATCAAAGTCTCGAAATCCTTCGATAACTTTTCGTTTGAGCAGCCAAAAATGATATCGTCCACATAAATTTGTACCAGTAGCAGATCCTCCCCCGTTTTACGACAGAATAAAGTAGGATCAACCAACCCACGCTTGAATCCGTTGTTGAGTAAATAAGTGGATAACGTCTCATACCAAGCCCGAGGAGCCTGATGGAGACCATATAAAGCTTTGTCCAGCTTATAAACCTTCTCCAGATAATCAGGATCGAAGAATCCCGGAGGTTGTTTGATGTACACTTCTTCTTTGACCTTGCCGTAAAGAAACGCACTCTTAACATCCATCTGGAAGACCTTGAATCCACGATGTGCAGCATATGCCAAAAAGATTCGTATAGCTTTGATTCTAGCAACCGGTGCATACACCTCGTTAAAATCGATTCCTTCTTCCCGAGAAAACCCTTGAACAACCAAACGAGCCTTGTTACGGACTATGACTCCGCGATCATATCGTTTGCATTTATACACCCACCGTGTACCACACGGTTCTTTGCTTCTTGCTGGTAAATCTTCCAGGTGCCAAACTCCTAATTTTTGAAATTCTAGTAACTCTTCCTGCATTGCTTCAACCCACGAGCCATCTAATAAAGCTTCATGAACATCTTTTGGCTCGATCTGAGATATAAAGCATGAATGGAACGCTTCTTCCTGAATACCAGATTCCAGAACTGATAGTAACGCACTACTCTCAATTTGATGTCTTGTACACACTCTTTCATTTAAATCACCAATAATATTGTCTTGCGGATGAATGGTGTTTATCCAGAGTGTCTGATGAATTGGAACAATCACCGTTTCAGCCATACCGGGAACATGATCTTCCTCAACCACCACAGTTTCAGTTGTATTGACATCAGCATTATTTGAAATAACATCAACTTGTGAATTGACCACATTGTCAGTTGTATTAGCATCAACTTCATTTGAAGTAGCAACAACTTGTGGATCGATTTGTTGAGTAGGAATTTCCACCTGATGTGTCACGGCTTCATGAAATTCACTATCATCATCAGAAGACATATCATCAGCCGTAATTGTCGAATCATTCGAAGTCTCAGTCATGTAATCATCAGCAACAGGCACTACTGGAGTCGACATAGTTTGTATATTTAAAACCGGAGTATCGTCTTGTAATTCAATAAACACACGAGTAAGTTGCTCATCAGACATCTCTAGTGTCGATTCAAGATTTTCAAAAAGAGTTTTATAATCGAACAGCCAGTCCGGTCCAACACCTCTGGGTGGTAAAGTATAGGATTGAAAATCCACATGCAAATATTCTGCCACAATACGGGTCTGCTTATTGAATACTCATTTCTTTTGATTCGAGTAACCGACAAACAATCCTTCAAAGACTTTGTCGTCAAATTTGCCCGCAGACGCTAATATGGTACATGGACACCCAAAAGGCTCCAAATAATCGAGATTAGGCTTACGATTCTTGAGCAATTCATAACATGTCTTCCCAAGATGTTTAACAGTACGCACTCGATTAAGCACCTAAAATGCGGTGTTGACAACTTCCGTCCAGAAAGGAACAAGCAATTGAGCATCCGCCAACATCGTTCGCGCTGTTTCAATGATTGTACGATTGTTTCTTTCTGCCACGCCGTTTTGCTGAGGTGTGTATGGTGTGCTGAACTCGTGTACAATTCTTTTTTCCATACAAAATGTCCTCACGGCTGAATTCTTGAACTCCGTGCCATTATCACTGCGAATCCTTCGTATCTTCAATTTATACAATGACTCAAGTGTAGTAATCAGATTAATAAGAATTCTCGATGTTTCATCCTTAGAGACCAGAAAATCAACCCAAGAGTATCTTGAATATTCGTTAGTAACCACAAGACAATACCAATTCCCAGAAATACTTTGACGATTCACAGGAGCGAAAAGATCCATGTGAGGTAATTCTAATGGGACTTCAATTGAATGGTATTTCTTCAGTGGATGGGATTTTCTTTTCTGTTTTCCCTTCTTGCAACTCACACACACATCGTTGAAGACAAACTGTTGCTTTGTAACCCCTTCGACAAAACCCCTCCGCACAAGTTTATTCATTTTTCGGTAATGAATGTGTCCCATGCGACGATGCCATAGAATGGAATCTCTTTCTGAAGCTTTCGATAAGAAACATTGACCCGCGGCAGTTGCTTTGGCTGAATTCATGTCGAGCATATACAAATTTGAAAATCGCGGTGCTCGCATTACCACATATTCATCTAGAATCTTGAAATCAGGTTTCAGTATCACACATTCACTCCCCGTGAAAGCAGTTGTGTATTGCTTGTCACAGATCTAGGAGATGCTCTGAAGATTATACTCCAATTCTTTGACATATTCAACCTTCTCAAATGTGACTGCACCATTCGACAGTTTACTAATTCCTGTGACTTGACCTCCCTTGTTTCTAGCAAATGTTACTTTACCTCCATCAAAGTACTTCACATCATGCAACAAAGAGATATCACCAGTCATGTGCCGAGATGCTCTGCTATCAACAACCCAAATGTTATTCATCAGTTGTCGTGAAGATCCCTGTAAAAATTAAAACAGAAGATTAGTATCGGGACGAACCCAAGCTTGAAGCTTTGGGTCGACCGTCATCTTCAACAAAATCATCACCAGCCATGGATGAACCCTTAGGTTTCCATGCATCATTTGAAAAGCCTTTGGATCCCGAGGTAGAGTTTTTAAGAATTAATTTAACGTTTTCAGTCTCATTTTCCGATTTCTTTTTAGTGTTATGTTTTTGAAGATTAGATGACTCATCGAAAAAATGAACTCTCCCTTTATAATCCACAAATCTGACTTTCTTTTTGGAAACAGGTGTTTCCGTCTGATATCCTTCAGAAACTTCATCAGACTTTTCGGCATCAGACTTGCCAGATTTAGACTTTTCAATGGACAAGTCCGATATGTATGACCACGAGCTTTGCATTTAAAACATTTTCGCTTATCTATTACAAATTTTTCGCTCGTGTCATCATCCATTTCGGAATCCACAACAGGTTTTTGGGTCACAACAGGTTTTTGGGTCTTGGGTTTCAACCCTTTTGGTTAAACACACAATGATTTCCAAATTCATCATTATAACCAGACTCATATCCTGAAACATTTTCCGGAAAATCATCACAATACCCAAATTGACCTCTAACATATGAACTTCCAGAAAAATGATGATCCTCATGATTCTGAAAGCTATTTCTTCTCCCACCAAATCTTGGACCATAATTACTTTGAAATCCATGATTAACCCATTTTGGACCCCTTCCAAAGACAGGTTGATTCGGTCCACAATCAAACTCATCATAAAAACCCTCGTCATTGTAAAATTGTGACCTTTTGACATAAAGAATCGGTTTTCTGAAATTTGATTGCATTGGTTGCATTTGATTGTAAAAACTTCTTGGTGGTGTTTGAAAAGTTGATTTTGATGATTTCTTGTTTAAAGACTTTTGAACAGAATTTTTCACCTTGTTAACCATCCCAGAATCAGATTCAGAATCAAGTGTGTCCATTACATTAATACTTCCATTTCCCCTCTTAATGGGCACACTTCTCATATTGGGATAATAAGCAGGATCATACTTGCCAGAACAAATTTTATCGATTAAATTGGGATAAACCATATCCAAAGGAAAATCTTTATCGCTATACATCTTATCAGATCCTTTAAAACGATAGGTCACCCAATTGTCAGAATTGTCATAAGTGCTGTTCAGAGTGGAATTGCAAACCTTGGCTTTTGCAGGTTTTGAAACCTTAGAATAAGAACCTTTTTCAAAAGATTTTGGGTTTGCCGGAGGCACAAATCCAACTCCACCATTTTTGACTTTCTTACGTTCAACAGACTTGTCTCTAGCAATCTGTTTTTGTTCAAACTCACTCAATTTCGTAAGCTCAGATTTGATGGTCAAAAAATCATGTTTTGAAATCAAATTTTGGTGATCTGGCTTAGAAACCTTTGAACGAGTGATTTTGGAACATTCAATGTCTGTTTCAGAGACTAAATCATCAACTTTATCAAAGTCTGAGACATCACAAAACAGTTCATCAACCGTCGAATCCAGAATAGATTTTCCGGTTGAAGTTTTATCAGACTCTGAATTAATCGATTGATGATTACTCTGTTTGTTATGAGAAGGAACTTGCAATTTTTCTTCAGATGAAGGTCCATTTGTAATAACAACAGGAGGTGGAACTTGAC
The DNA here is from genome assembly GCA_039602395.1 of Deinandra increscens subsp. villosa. NCBI lineage: Eukaryota > Viridiplantae > Streptophyta > Magnoliopsida > Asterales > Asteraceae > Deinandra > Deinandra increscens. The sequence continues at coordinate 1,028,658 of JBCNJP010000028.1, read as the reverse complement.
TCAATTTACCAGAATTATTTTCTTTTGCAGTCTTGTAAAGAAAGTTGGCAAATGAAGATGAAACTTGAACAGAATGAATCTTTTGTTTTAATTCAAAATTTTCAATTTTTAGATCTGCAACGAGTTTCTGACTATCAGCTAAGTCTTTTTGTACAGTCACAAGTAGCTCAGATTGGTTTGAAAAATTAAATTTTTGTAAACGTAACTGCTCGTGAACCGACAACAACTCCTTAGTTGTTCCTTCCCATCTTTCTTTATATATATTCTTATCTGCTCTTGCTACCGACAAAAGATCATTGAGTTTTGTCTTTTCGTCTAAGAGCGAACTCTTAATGGTAGCAAAATCATTACAAGACTTGCACATCAGAGGATACGAAACTACCTTAGAAGAATCGGCCATTAGAGCAAATGACTATGTGATGTTACTCCTTTTCAATGTACCGACCTCCTGTTTCAAACATGTGTTCTCATCAGAAAGCTTCTGCATTTCTTTCTGAAGTGCTATCATCTTGTCAGCAATTTCCACAACATTTTGCTGAGCCTTTTTATATTGTTGTTTCAGTGGAAGACTCTTTTTATATAAGTTCTCGAAATCATTGGCTGTGTCAATCGCTTCAGCATTCGCGGCTTCACACTCACGAATTAGTGCTTCTTTCTCCTCATTTAGAACTTGAATTTTCTTTTCTAACAAGAGAACAGCATCTGATTCAACCTTCTCAAACAAACCAGCCATGAAAGCAAACTTTTCTTCTGAAATAGATTGATGGTCATTCTTTGAATCCGATACTCCTGCTTCATTATTGACTCCAACAATACCTTCACCAATCGCCTCACCATGAATTTCATCTTCATCTTGAGTGGATTCCGTCATAGTGTCTTCATCCTGCACATGCTGCACAATCAATGCAGATGAATCAGCGAATTGGTTACCCCAATTATAAGTTTTATCTACTTGAGATACAAGGGCTTTTGTAGGTTCAGAATTAGGTTTAGAGTTAGAAGAACTCCCTGAATTCGATGTGTTGTTGGTTCCTGAAGCATTAGACTTGGGAGTAAATTTTTGGTATTCTTGCTTTTTCGGTTGAGAGCATTCTCGAGCGAAATGTCTGAAATTGGAACAATTATAACACTTCACCTTCGACTTGTCAAAACCAATTCTCCAGAATTCATATCTTTTCTACCAGTCTTTTTCAAGAATCTCTTTACTCTCCTAGCGAGCATGGCAAATTGCCAATTTATATCCATCAGCTCCAAATCATCAGGATCCACCTGATCATAATCTTCTTCAGTCAGTTCGGCATTGCTAACATTTCCAGTTATAGGTCCATAATAAGATGAAACTAAAGCAGAGGCAAGGGCCATATAGTCTTCAGTTGTTGACACTGACATAGCCATTTTGCTCGTGTTCATCAAATTACTTGCTGGGATTGAAACATTACTCCCTCCTGAATTGTAATTGTATTCATAGCTATTTGAGCCCATTCCAGTTCCTGAATTTGAAATATGTCCAGGTAGATTCCCAGCTACGAAGGCCGTTGCTGGTGCATAACTTGTCACTTTAGCTGACTTACCTGAAATTGTTGCTGCATTTGATCCATAGTGAACATTAGGATTCTGGACTTCTGCAGGAGTAGTATTTACATTCTTCATCTCCAAGTCTCTAGCTTGCAATTTTCCCAACAGTTTCACAAATGTCAAAGCAGAATAATCTTTATCTTTCATGATCATCAGCACATAAGATTCCCATTTTGATGGTAGACCTTCAAGCAATTTTTCCTTAAGCTCTTCATCTTCCTTCTTGATTTGAACAATATCCATTTCAGACAACAAGTGGCAATATCTTGAAATCAGCTCCGGAACGCCTTCACCATTAAAATGTTTAAAATTGTCAAATTCCTTGTTGAGAACCTTCTATTTACTCTTCTTGTATTGGTCGTTACCTTCACACCTTTCTTTCAATGTCGTCCACAATTCATGTGAATATTTACAACTCTTAAATTGGTGTAGCAACTCCTTAGGTAAAGCTTGAGTTAAACAACCATAAGCCTTTTGTTCTCTAGTAAATCAGCCTTTTGAGTTATATCAAGGTTCCGTTGCATTATGGGCACATTATTAACTCCAACTGGATACACGTATGGTGCATCCATAGAAATCCATAAGTCTGGATCCGTTGTCCCAATGTAAGCTTCGAACCTTTTCTTCCAATTAGCGTAATCTACAAACTTAAGAAGTTTGGGAACTTTCTGTGATGTCCCAATCTCATTATCATAATTCAATAAAGTTTGCATCTGAGATTGAATCGCAGCAAACGCTTGAAGTTCCGACATTTTAAAAAATTTCAAGATTCTGATTAGTCCGAAGTTGCTCCGAACTTGTGACAACCTCCGAACGTGCTCCGAACCTTCTTCGAACTCAAGTAAACGGGCCGAACGTCCTCCGAACCTGTCACTGAACGCAGCTTTTCCGAAACAGAGTCAAAATCTCTGAACTCTCACCGATCTCTCTCCGATCTATGTCCGAACTCTCACCGAACTCCCTCCGAGATACCTCCGAACTCTCAACGAACGAAGAAACTGACCGAACTTCACTCCGAACTCGAAACTCGAAGCGGTTACACCGAAATGGAGGTTTGGCCGAACATAAATTTTCAGAAATTTTTGGATCTCACAGAAAAACGCACTCAAACGAGCTCAAAAAGTTCAGATGAACAAAAACGGACAGACACAAGGAATTGTGACGTAAAACATGATGTTTTTCACGTAATTTTTCAGAGATGAACTTGAAAACGAACTTTGAAACACACAATGACACCAAATCGAACCAAACGATACCAGAAAGCTCTGATACCACTTGAAAACGCTGGAGCGTGGGATCGGTCTAGTTCGATAACAATTGTGTAAATGAGAATGTAAACAAATGGTGTAAACAACTCAATCTCTCATTAACAACTTGATTACAAGAGACTCAGAGTACAAAACACACACACTCTCACAGAAGTTCGCTCACTCTCAAAAAACTAGTTAAAAAGACACACACAAAACCTATATATAAACCTTCAGCCGGCGAACTCTATAGCTTGTCTGAACTTGAGATTCGGCCAGAGTTCGGCCACCAGAACCTATAGTTGAAATCTTCGTGTCTTTGTCTCTTTGTCTGATCCAGCTCGTTGCCACATCGTGTATCAACACCCAATTTCAACTTCGATCACCTCACCGATTGGTAAGATGGATTTGGTGATAATTCATACCTTTCCATTGGCAAGTGGTCCGTCCCTGTCGTTACCAAAAAAATAACAACTAGCCCCAAATTTCACAAATCTTTTTAAGAACCATCGTTGTAGAAGCCACCACCGGGAGACCAAAAAACTCAATCCACACGCAGCTCTCTTCCGGAATAAACGAATTGGATAACTGTTGAATAGCAGAAAAGCATTTAATAAGTCCCGAACACTTATAAAATTTGATAACAAATTTTGGGTTGGAGAAAAACATGTCCACTCAACGGCCCCCTATATATCGAAATCGTACATACTGGAAACCATCTTTCACAAACAATGCGGGCAAATTCGGAATCGAAAGCGGATCAAAAACCTTACCCATAATGAAATTGGAATATGTGGCATTAATGCAATCATCAGTAGCAACCAAAATTCTTTTCTTTGGACCCAGTTCAACGGACTTTTCTTTCTGCGTCATTATGGGCTTTAATAAATATGTGAAGGTTTTAGCTACAATAGAAGTAGTCTTGGAGTCTACTTCCTTGACCGGTGTCGCTGTAATCTTGGTCTTGTTACCCTTTGACGCTGTAGCCGGAGATTTTGACACTTCACGAACATGGTCAGCGAATAGATGATATGGGCCTATCTATATTGTACGCAAATCTACGATCAATTTCTTGATATCCTTAACAACGATGAATTGAATGAAGCCTAATTTTCGTCCGGATCTTGATAGACGTTGAGAGATATACACATCTGAGACTCTCCCCCACTGATCACAATGCTCCCATAGTTCCCGGGGAGTAATATTCGAAGGAAAATTCATAACAAACACTGAAGTGGACACCTTTTGAAGATCCTTGAACCCGGAATTTATAGGACCCTTTTTATGATCCATAACGTGAAGATTAGGACGAGAATGAGACCGGGTACATTTCTTGGGGAAGAACCATTGATCCACATCGTGGAACGAAGGTTTGTTAGGATTGGACGATTCCGGCTGGTGACCGGTGATGGGAGGGGGGTGACGTTGATCGTCATTCAAGGCGATGGGAGCATTAGGGTTTTCTGCGTAAGAGAGAAAGGTTAGTTGATGCGTATGAGAGAAAATGTCCCATTTTTTTAATAGTTTGAGTTGTTTAAATAATATCATCGTTGGTCATGGGTTGGGTTGACCCGGATATGACTTTAGCATGGATAATAGTATATGTATGTATGTATATGATGAAACAAGGATCGAAACACAAATTCCTTAGATTAAATGCTTGAAAAAGAAGTCGAAATTGCATTGATTAGGGAATCGGGGTGGGTTACAAATATGGGAAATATGCAAATGTCACAACTGATGTCGATGAGAGAGTTTTAAATGAGGGAAGTGATGACTCCCCCAACCTGAGAAAACATGACTTGGCAACGAGGTACTGAGGTGGCTTCAGGGAAAGCAATGGTGAGCCATCAAAACAGGTAGTTCCAACGAGCGAAAATTAAATACCTCCCCCCCCCCCCCCACCCCACCCACCCTACAACCATTTCTAATATGCTAAAAAATTTACTGTATACATTATATCACAATTAATTAATTTAAATCCATTTTACACCAAATCTTGTCTACAAACAAACTATAGAAATGAACTGAAACCCTTTCAATCCAACATCCAACATTGAGTACGACCGGATGAGTTTTGTTGGTACGAGTCTGGATCGACGCATCCAAGGAGGTTGTTGATGGGTAATCGCCAAGAGATTTTAGAACCTCATTATTTTAAAAGTTCATAGCATGATGAGGCGTGAACAACATCATACAATTGACCAAATATTGTCTCAATGATGCAATATGAGAAAGAAATTATCAAAGTTTGATAAAAATTACAACAACCTATTGATTACTTGGGACATTGACGATGATGTGTGATAGATGTAGTAACATAATACCGAAATGAAACCAACTCAGAATTCAATCTTTTATCGATTTGCGATTGGAAGAGACGATGCTAGGTTTTGGAAGTTTCATGTTATTGTTTTGTTTGACAATGTTCTGTTATGTTTTATTTAATATTTTTATTATTATTAAAATATCTATGAGATTTAGGCTTGTGCAGCATTTTGCTTCTGGTGAGTTAGGGAAATTTGAGGAAAATGATGTGGTGGTGATATGGAAGAGAGAGTGTGTGAAAATTGAGGGGAGTGAATGGCTTTCTTATTTGTACACCCAAGGCCGACGCGAAAAGTATATTGAAAAAAAAGGCTAATTTTTCACCTACACGACCTAGATAATACGATTTATATAGTTTAGTGGCACCCAGTGTTCTGACGACACTGATTTATAGGAGTCGTATAGAACTTATACGGCCCGTATAGGTATCAGAGGGGTTCGAACCTTGATCAGAGAATGTACAAATACCAACCACCATATTTGACCTACGGATGGAATAATGAAGAAAAAATGAAGAATTTCATATATACCCTTACAAACTTAGAAAATATCATATATACCCGACTAAAATTTAAAATATCACATATGCCCTTAAAAAGAAACTATAATATCATATTTACCCATTTAATTAAAAACAACTTAAAAAATGATAATTCTACCCTAATTTCTTTTAAAACTAAAAAGGTATATAAGTAACCTACCTATATTCAACCTCAAAGTTTCGTATTTACTTATAAACAATTTTTTACTAGAAATATGAGTTTCACCCATTTTATTAAAAAGAATTCTAAAATTTTTCACAAAACTTATTGAACATTTAATCCTCACTATAACGTTTATTTGTTTTCTATTTTAACCAAGAACAAATAAAAACCACACATTGTCGACATTAAGACTTACGGTTTCATTCTTAGCAACATTAAACTTTCTTTTGAAGGTAAATGTGCATACTAAATAGCAAGAAACTGTTTGTTAATAGTCATGACTCATGTGTTAGGAAAATGGTGCAGATAATTAACTTAGAATGTAAATTATATATAGGAAATTCTTTGCGGGGGTGAAGTTACAACTTATTCACCATGATTTCCATCATGGTTTTATTTAGTATGTATAACTAAAATCACAACCAATAATTACGCAAACACTCATGCTCCGTTTATGGGTATTCGGTTAGTTCTAAACTTCCTTCATCGTTATCCAAAAGGTTGTTTAGTGGTTTCAGAAGCGAACACATATGCGATAAAGATCTTGTAGATCATCATATATGTTCAGCTTCATTGGTTAGACAAACTTTTAATCTGTTAGATATTCATCGCGAAAGTTCTTTTGCTCAATTTGCTATAGAACAAGAGAAGCCAGATTTTGATAAAAAAAACATGTAAAAATTCATAAATTTGATAGGGGTAAAATGGTCATAAACTAAAAATTCATTTAAATGGGGTATATATGATATTTTAGTTTTAGTTGGACATATATGATATTTTTTAAGTTTATAAGGGTATATATGAAATTCTAAAAAAAAAAAAAAAAACATAGAGATAAGCCTCTATGTGTTCATCGTCACAAAAATAATAAAAATCGATCGTAATAGATAATAAACATGAGCTAACATCACAAATATTACACATTTGGTCTAGTTTTGTCTTAGATACGAGAGATTGTAATTAGGGTGGGTATATACTTGCCTAAGGCATGCTTTAGGCATGAAATTCTGACCAATGAGATGATGGCAACATGAGAGAGAAGATTGATGTAGATTTGATAATTTGGTAGGGGGTATGCTTGTCTAAGGCATTATTTAGGCATGGATTTTATGTTTTTTTTTTTTAAACTAAAAAAAATAAAAGTAAACTAAAACATTTAATATAAAATAAAAACATAACAATTCATTAGACTAAAAAAAACCTTACAAAGTCCTAAAAATAACAAAAATTATCAAATTCCTAAAAAAAACAACCACCGTTTTTTTTCAATTTTAAAAAAAAAATACAAATCTAGGGTGGAGGATTTGCGTTCAGCTCTTATTCTGTTAGCTCAATTTCCAAGTTTGCGGCGATATGCTCAGTGATGTCGAATCGTAGCTGAAGTGTGTCTCGTTATCCCGTATATCCATATAAACATCCTCAGTGTCGATTTTGGCTGGACTGGAGGATCACGAATGTGTACCAGTGATATAGCAGTGCCCTCGTCTTTCAGTGTCATGTTGTGAAGTATCATACAAGCGTACATGATATTCTCCATCAAATCTGTGTCTGTTGGCCGTGCTTTTCGATCTAGTATCGCCCACTTAGATTTCAACCTACGAAACGCTTTTTCGACGTCTTTTCTTGCACCCTCTTGCACCTTCTTCATTTTCTTCTCCTTGATTGTGTATGGATGTGTATACGCTTTTACAAAAGTAGCCCAAGTGGGATATATACCATCGGCAAGGTAGTAGCCCCGTTTGTATTCCCGACCATTAATCGTAAAAGGAGCTTTCGGAGCAATACCTTTCAGCTCGTCCGTGAACAATGTTGACTGATTTAGCACATTTATGTCATTGTTCGAACCTACGACACCAAAGAAAGCATGCCAAAACCACATTTCTTGCGACGCAACTGCCTCGAGTATTACCGTTGGTTTTGGATGATCACCGCGATGATACTGTCCTCTATATTTTATTGGACAACTTCTCCATTTTCAATGCATACAATCGATGCTACCAATCATGCCAGGGGGGGGCATGTCTTTTTAAATGGGCCTCATATAAAAGAGCAAGGTCATGGCTAGTCGGTGAACATAAAAAATCATCTTTATAAAGCCTAATTATAGCATCACAAAAGTAGTGTAAGCATTCGCGTGAAGTTCTAAAAATTCATCGTATTCGTCAGGCACGTTACCGGTTGCCAATTGACTAATAGCTACCCTGGAAAGCCGTGAAACTTGGACACCCCCTCCCGTCGATACGAAACGTAAACCACTCAATGTTACTTTCAATATCATGCACGATTCCATTAAACAAATTCTTAGACATTCGAAATCTATCTCTAAAAATACCTTCGTGGAAACGTGGCTCGTTGACGAAATATAGCTCAATCAAACGATCATGGCTTGCCCTACGATCTCGATAAATACTCGTCCTTGTACTCTTCTCTCGAGATTCTTGGTCTAAAACATCACGATAACATAGATTCATGAAACCCATCGCGTCATTGTCTGAATCGCTCGAACTACTAGATGAAGTCATAAGCTCGGGTGAGATTCTATACCGTGGGCGAGGGCGATTCATGGTTTTTTTAGAGAAAGAAAGTAGAGGTTTTTATGAGAGAATGAAGAAGAGGTATATTTTTTATGAGATATGAAAGAGTTTATATATAGTATTTGGAATTGTTATAAAAAAATAAAAAATTTTTACCAGCGGTCTAAAATATGACCGTTGAACGGTCTCTTCTACTCGGTATGGGTTGGCATCATCACGCCGAAAATCAATTAAAAATATGCCAAAGCATATGATGCCGATGATGGCGGTATGGATGCCGATTCGGCATCATTGTGCCGTCCTCCATGCCGAGCCATTTGGCAAGCACTCCACCTATCCTTAGAACAAATTAATCTAGCATCAATTCCAAGGAAATCAAACATAGCGTATTTGCAAAATGTTGGCTTTGGTGTCAACGGACATTTTGTCACATAGTAGGTAGCTTGATCCACTCCATTTCTATCACTCTCTTTAGCAAAATTCGGATTAAAATCTTAGTTGAACAACTCATATCCATCATCAATGATTGCATCCATTATTTTCAACTTGTATTATTTTTTAGCTATTTTATTAGTCCATGCATGCACCAAGTTAACTAACTCCATCCAAATCAATTATTATTATATTAATAAACCAATAGGTCAAAATGTTGTCTATAAATAATTTAACCCGGTTTTCCACTTCTATCACAAACACAAGCTAAGCTTTGCATTAACCATCCGAAGCATCACAACATAATGTCTCAGTCGACGATGGTCGTGGTTCTTATACTCTCTACTCTGGCTCTAGCCAATGGGTCTTACCTTTACCCTCAATTCTATGACGGGTCATGTCCACATGCGAAAGATATCGTCCGGTCTATTGTCGCAAAAGCGGTTGCAAAAGAGGCCCGCATGGCTGCTTCTTTGCTTAGGCTCCATTTTCACGATTGTTTCGTCAAGGTCTGTTCTTTACTCCAACTCAATAACGCCTACTTTTTTAGTTGGCACAATATATATCTTGGCTACACTCAAAAGTCAACCTTTAAAAGAGCCAAACGGCCGTTTTAAATTTGTTAAAAAGTCAAACGGGTCCTTTAACTATTTTCAAACGGATGTTTACCGTGGTGTGAGAATAGATTGTAATGATGTGGGAAAGTATCATCCCTAGGAATGAAAATTATACTACGAGTTGTTACAATTAATGGTAATTAAGAAACCATGTACTCCTTTGGCAACCAAATGATCATTTTAGGGGTGTGATGCTTCGATACTTTTGGACAATAGTGGGAGCATAATTAGCGAGAAAGGGTCCGTCCCAAATCGCAACTCGGTTCGTGGTTTTGAAGTCGTTGATCAAATAAAAGCGGAATTGGAAAAGGCGTGCCCGCAAACCGTTTCGTGTGCTGATATCTTGGCTCTAGCAGCTAGAGACTCCACCATTTTGGTAATTATGTATCCTAAACTCCTAACTCAACCATGTAACATTAATGATTTGTATAAACATGTTTTAAACTTGGGCAGGCTGGTGGACCAAGTTGGGAAGTCCCATTGGGAAGAAGGGACTCATTAGGAGCAAGTTTGAGTGGTTCAAACCAAAACATTCCAGCTCCAAACAACACTTTTCAGACCATTCTCACCAAATTCAAGCTCAAGGGTCTTGACATTGTTGATTTTGTAGCACTTTCTGGTAAGATTTGAAAAGGGTTTATTGATAAAAGTTCAGAAACTATAGTGTTTTTTTTAACCGGAAAACACACACCCTAGCTAAAATCTACCTATTGTCTACTCGTGAGTCTTGAACCAGCACCATTTGGATGAGGAGAAACACGAAGCTAGTGTCATTAAGGCAATAGACCATGAACACAGTTACAAGATTAGGCTATTTAAATCTTGACAATATAAGTTCAAATTCGAAAAATAATATTGAAGAAAATCTTGAGAAACCAAGTTATAATTCAAGAAAACTGATGTGGAAATCAGTACCATGCTGATCTCTTGGTGTTAAACTCTCCAGGAAGTCACACAATAGGAAATGCTAGGTGCACCAGTTTCAGGCAAAGGCTATACAACAACACGGGCAATGGGCGACCGGACTTGTCCCTAGACCAATCATACGCAGCAATGCTTCACCAGAACTGCCCAAGATCCGGAGGTGAGCAGAACCTGTTTTTCTTGGATCCGGTGTCACCAACGAAATTCGATAACAGTTATTACAAGAACTTAATGGCTAAAAAGGGGCTTCTAAGCTCTGATGAAATACTTTTTACTCAGAACCAAGAAACAATGCGGTTTGTGAAGGAGTATGCTGCAAATCAAGAACTTTTCTTCCAGCAGTTTGCAAAGTCTATGGTTAAAATGGGAAATATTTCTCCGTTGACCGGTAAAAGTGGTCAAATTAGGAAGATTTGCAGGAAAATCAACGGTTAAAATGAGATTATCATACTATCATGATGAAATAAAAAATAGTTGTGTTTTGATGTTATACTAGTAAGGTTCGTCGCGGGTCGTGTGTTTTTTTTACCACAATTTGTTTATATATGTGTTTTTAATCTCAAGTTTTTTATTCTGCATTCTATCGTCATGGATAAGTTTAAGATGGAAGACGTGTACTCATAAGTCTTAATTGATCACGCGTTGCCGCGAGAAATTTTTAATTCTTACAAAGTGCTATGAATTTGTTAGTTATCTATAACATTTACGAAATGACAGGTTTGAACTTGAGACCTCAAGATCCCCAAGTTCTAACCATTATCCTCATACACATTAGGCGAAATACCTTTTGGTGATCATATTTTCTTTTGATTATGATATTTTATGAAGGAACGCACATTGCGACGGTTTTCTATGTATCGTATTACCCACTTAGTAGTTGACTGACAATGATATGTATCGTATTACCCACTTAGTAGTTGACTGACAATGACCCGTGCGTAATAGATTATAAAATATACAAAACTGTCTTATAACTAATTATGATATTTTCATAATATTTTATATTGTTTTTTACATAATTATAGATTATCTAATGAAATTTTATTAAATATTTTTGTTTTTGCATCCCATCTATGAAAAAAATGTATTTAACCTAGGTTTTTTTTTTTGGGAAAATCTAACCATATATAATCATATAATTCATATATGTGCAGGTATGCTTATAAGCGAAACAAAAAAAAAAATAGTCTATGATTATAAGAAAATGTGTTCAACATTCAAATTAACAATCTCATGAGCATGTTGCTGATGACTAGTATGAAGAACTTCATCACCATCTCCACCTTTTGCCTTCTGTGCAGCAACTCTCATCTGACATTGCTCCTCTTTGTAAATCCGATTTCGACGTTGGAACTCTTTAGAAGACACTTGAGATAGTCTTCACGGAGAAGAGAACAATCTTTAGGTTCTCTGCAACAGAACATACACTCGCTGAAATCCATCCAGAAGTCGTAGCATCTTCCCTTGTTCCCTGTAATCCCCTAGTCGGACGCCATTGATCCTGATCATTCATAGCAATCTCACTTTGAGATTTTTACTCCATGTTGAACTCGTTCTTCCATTTAAAATGACAAGCTGGGTTTTTTTTAAAAAAAAAAAAAAACTAACTAATGAATTGTGAAACGATGTTTCAATAAATCGGTAATTATAAAAGCAACAAAAAAACTAGTACCTATGATTTCAAAAGTGTTTATAACTACTTAACAAACGTCTATGTTATTTTGTTACAATTGTTTGATTTCTTTTTTTTTCTTTTTAAATTGTAACACTAAGGTCACAAACTATAATAATAACATTACTAACATCATGGAACAACTAAATAATTATAAGCGGGTTCCGGGCTTTTAGGAGAACCATGATATAGGGTCGTAGGTTGTCCTAATTAAGAGTGGATGTTAATCTTTGTAGATTTATTGGACAAGTTGGTGAACAGTTGATGCAATAGGAGCTTTAGACACAAGTTAAGGTATAGATGATCTGTTACTATCTCATTTATTTGTTAAAAAATATATTTCTTCTGAAAGTCCGATCTGGTAGTCTATGACTCTACTCGTATGATTAGCTTCTTCTTTTGAACCATACCGTTGTGTGCTTGAAATCTTTATTATATCTTTTGAGGAAAATACCGTTTTGATTTATGTGCGAAACCGTTTGAGAACCGCTTGCGTGCCGTTGTTGATTTTATTTGATTTAGGATCTTTATATGCATGGTGAACATACTATTGGTGGAGGTGGGATTATATGTTCATTCGTGCGGCTGTAGAACCCTAGACATGTAGACATGAGATAGGGATACTGAGTCAACTACCTATGGAGGTACCATAGGCATGTCGTTGTGGCACCAATGGCATGACACTATCCGTGGCGGTGTGATCAGTCCACGGCGTCTCCACTTTGTTATGTGATTATTTGCTCGCGGTAGAGCCGTTTGATTATTTGGGAGGCGTATGGATGCATCCTAGGATTTGATATAATGATATGTGATGATTATTTTGCGGTCGAGCGGTGTAGTGCTCATACACGCCTTCCGATTTTGGGTGCACTGGAGTCACGACCAGTGTATCACTATGATGTGTGATATGATATGATTGGCACTGTGGGTGTGCATTGGATATTATGATTTTAGGGGTACTCGGTATCAATAACCCAACCCTTCGTTGCTTCTGCCTTTATTTCTTTGACTTACTCTGGTGCAGGTGGTTATATTCGGATGGAGAATTTAATATTTCAAAACTTATATATTTGTCTCACTTTCCTTATTATTCGGATATTATATCTTTGTTTATTGTAATCTGCATCCGCGCACTGAGCATGTAGCTCAACCGCTTTCTTGTTTTCGGGGCAGGTAATCAGGGTTGATTGGGATGATGTGACGAGAGCCACTAGGAGTTGAAATGCTGTTTTAGAGACTTTTATTTTCTTCGTTAAGCTTTGAACTTTTGCATTAGTGTTTATTGGTGAATTTATTTTAGACCTTGAACTCAGTTATTTTGGTTTAGTACTTTGGTAATTTAAGTATTCGTTTTGGACTTTAGATGTTCTTTTACATTTGACGTCACCGTTTGCTCCACATCGGGGCGGGCTGTTACAGAGAATGGTATTATAGCTTAGGCTCGATTCTGTAGTAAGCCATAGGCTCGACCGGTGAGTTTGGGTAGAACATGGGATAGGATTCTTTGTCCTTTATTTTGTACTCTATCATATTCCCTTGTACTCTGACATCCTCGTATATTTTTGTTCGTTAATTTTTGTATAGATGTCACGACGTTCGAATAGGAATCGCACTCCTGGGGGAAATAACAATGCAAATAAGGGAAATACCGATCCAGCTATCTTAGCAGCTCTTAACCAAGCCGTTTCTGCTGCTGCTGTTGCTTAGAGTGTTCCTTAAGCAGTTACCACCGCTTTACAAGGTCAAGCAGGAGGAAACAACAATAATCAACCAGGTGGAAACAACAATAATCAGCCAGGAGGAAGCAATAATAATCAACCAGGAGGAAATAACAACAACCAGCAGCTTGGGAACAATGCTCATCTATTACTCGAGAGATTTCACAAACAGAAACCAGAGTCCTTTCGTGATGCTCCAACATCAATAGATGCTGAAAATTGGATTGCTCATTTAGAGAAAATATTCGATGTTCTGGAGGCTACCGATAACCAAAAGGTTCGTTTAGCAACTTATAAGCTGGAAGGTGACGCTCAGAGGTGGTGGAAAGCCTTAAAGGAAGCTGAAAGAGACGGGTTTGTGGAAGCTCTTGCTTGGCGTGACTTCCTAGATGTCTTTTATGGGTAGTATTTCCCTGTTTCTGAAAGGGAAGCATATTGTCGAGAGTATACCAACATGCGACAGAAATCTGATGAGACCATAACTGCTTACATGATACGTATTATTCGGGTAGTTGGCATTGCTGGTCCTAGAGCAGGGACGGCTGCAGAACAAGCTAAGCACTTCATGTGGGGACTACTTTTTGAGTATAGACGACCTCTTATTAATGATAACTTTACTACGGTGGCAGAAGTGGCGAATGCAGCTAGAAACTTGGAATTAGAACGGGCTGACTTCAATTCTCATAAGTCAAAGGGTAGTAGAAAGACAAGCAGAGATGATCAACATGGTTCAAACTCAGATCAGTGGGGTAAATTTCAGTATGGTAATTGTGGTTTCGGGGATCGCTCTCGTGAAACTCAGTCAGGAGAATGGCAAGGTCAACGGTCTTATCATAACAGAGGTAACAATAATGGTCAAGCACATTGGCAGGGTCAACAAACATATCAGAATCGAGGGAATAATTATGGGTAGGAACAACAGAATCATAGGAGGCGTACTGGTACAACTGAAAGGGGTAATCCAAATCATATTACGATCAGGCCTTGTGCTAAATGTGGGAGAAATCATCCGGGTAGGCGTTGTTATCAAGACACTGGCGCATGTTTCACTTTTGGTCAGACAGGTCATAAGGCTAGGGATTGTACTTTGAAAGGTAATACAAATCAGCGTAATGGAGGAAATGATCAACGTACTACAGGTGGTAGGGTGTTTTCTATGACGGCTCATCAGGCGCCTAATACTCCAGGTACTATGTCACACCCCCAAAATACCACTAACGGAGTTTATACCGTTAAGGGGCGCGACTAGACCAGGATCCACAACCATAGTTACAAATACTAAACGAATCAGGGTTAGTTCAAGCACAGGTTATAAATCAAGTCTTAAATTACATACGCAGCGGAAAAATAATTATCCTGGCACTAACCACGTGCCTTACAAATTCATTGTTTTATAAATCCCCAAATTAAGTTAAATCAAAAATAAGAGTCTTCACGTGCCATGCCAACCTCTGGAGGATACTCCTTAGCGATCTACAAAAGTTTAAACCACGCAAGTGTCAACCTAACGGTTGGTGAGTTCACAGTGGGCTTGTCATGCATTGGCCCGATCTCATAATCATAATTCGTGTCAAGGTATGCTTACAAGTTATTTATTTGTGAAAGACAATGCTCATAATTAAATCTCAGTTTATAAATGGTTTGTCCGTGACCTACGTCATCGGGTATGTACTAGTTCCGTAAAGTTAAAGGACTCAACCGATATCGCGGGTAGCTAATCCGTTGTTCCATGCTCTAAGGAAGTTTGTACCAAAGCTGACTTATTTTGTGGGGGCCGAGCCATCCCGTTCGGTGCGGACCTACGTCATCGCGGTTTTTGCCTCCCCCGTGTCCTCTCGGGACCACGGTCAAATAGGCTGATATTGTTCCTCCGTGCACTTCCCGTGCCACGGGGCGGAGTTTGTCAAACTCCAGTAGATCTACCCAACATCCCCTCGCTTTACAATTAATGGCACAATTTTAGTTGAGGACTTTTAAGTTATAAGGCATCCTTAGAAAACATGTGATATCATATGGTTTAGACTTTAACCTACACTAGCCATATTAAAACGTTTTTAGTTTTGTTTCAAAAATAGTTTGTTCAGAGTTCACAAGTGTTTCCCATAAAACACTTCAGTTCATCAAGTGGGTGCCAAGCATCCCGTGTTCTCATGTTCATCAGTAGGTGCCTAGCACTCTAGAGTTTGTCAGCATTGCTTTCGTTAAGTTATTCGGTGTGGCCCAAACGGACTCACGGTAAGCGGGTTAGTGACACTCACCTTTGGTTGCACTGCTACACGTCAAGTGATCCAAATATTGTTGTTTAACGAAGACCTAGAACACGTTTAGGTCTTAAGCATTAGTTTCGTGTCTAATCTTTACTTAACGTATCTATGGCCCATAACATAGCACGTTGCAACTATGACTCGACATACCGACACACGACACCAATGGTCGATCAAGGGTTCATATAAATCAGATATTAAACATGTTTCATTATGGCATAATCATGTAAGTCATGGCATAACACTTAAGCAAATTTCACAAGTTTGGTTTTTAGGTCAAGTCTTAGTTTCGCTAGCATAGTTTCGCTAGGCAGTTTCGCTAGGTGCACGGGCAGCACTTTCGCTAGGCAATGCCCGGTGACACAGTTTCGCTAGGCTAGTTTCGCCCGAAACTGCTGACGCAGTTTCGCTAGCCTAGTTTCGCAGGGAAACTGGTTTGAACTTTCGTTCAGGTATTTCGCTCGATAGTTTCGCTCGAGCTGGTCTGGTCAGGTTCCCGGCGACACTATAGTTTCGCTGGTCAGTGTCGCAGGAAGGAGATATAATTTCGCTACTTAGTTTCGCCCAGAGAACAGACAGTTTCGCTGGTCGCGAAAAACATACGGATTTGCCTAAAAATCAACCTAACAGCTTCTGATCATACATGCAATTCATTATCTAGCATCCATAGGCATTTACCAACATAAATCAAGCAGCTTTATCATGTTTAACATGCATTTTAATCATCAAATCTCTAAAAACACTTCTAAACCCTAAAATGACCAAAATTGCATAAATCATCATCATGGTTTGTTTTTAAACGTAAAGTTGCTGACTTTATGGTAGATCTAGCATCCCTAAGCACTATCTCAAAAGCATACAAGTTTTCATGAAGGTTTGAGCATACTTTATAAGAAAACACAAAGAAAACACATAAATAAAGGTTTTTGGGACTCACGGTTCGACCTAGGATCGATAGATGAGATGAGGTGATGGTCTTGAGGCTGAGGTCTCGGTTTCTTGATGGTTTTCTCGGCTGACCAGATTCCAGAGAAGTGTGTGTGTGTTTGTTGTGAAATGAGGCAAATGAGGCTACTAGGGTTCATTAAGTTTATTTATATCAGAGGCTAGTTTCGCTGGCAGTTTCGCTGGTCAGGCGAAACTAGCTCTGGTCTCGGGTACATTGATCAGTCTAGCCTGCTACCGGGCGAATCTGTAGTTTCGCTCGGTAGTTTCGCTGACTACCAAATTTAGGCAGTTTTCACATAATCAAGTATTTACAATTAATCATGCTATTCACAATAATAAGTCATGTATTTAAATCACATTGCACATAAAGACAATCAATGATGAACACATAACACATATGGACGGGTTCGGTGATCAACCAAAGGTCGTGGACGTATTCGGCCTAGTTATGCATTAGTTACTAAGTTAACACTTATAACGTAACTAACGGGTTTGTCTAACGGAAGTTAACCTTGAAATTCTCGGGTGTCACATACTATATCAGGATCTCTTACTCTAAATGGTACTAAAGCATGTGTGTTATTTGATACGGGTTCTACGCATTTAATTATTTCGTTATCTTTTGCTCAACGTTTCGGTTTATCTTCTTCCTTACTACACCCACCTATGTCTATTACTACCCCCAATGGGAAATTCGATAACTATTACAAAGGTGTTTTATGAATGTCCAATATCGATCGGAGGTGAAGTGTTTACGGCTGAACTACTTCCTACGACTATGCACGACTTCTATATTATTTTGGGAATGGACTGGCTAAGCACACACCAAGCCACCATCAACTGTCAGGCTAGACAGGTTACTATCAGAGATGTTAAAAAGCCGAAGTGTGTATACCAGGGATTTTCTCCTAGCATGTTGGTTAAGGTGATCTCGGCCTTGAAGGCGAGGAAATTAATAAACAATGGTTGTGAGGGATATTTGGCAGTTATTCGAGATTCGTCAAAGGAGGGACATAATCTTGATGAACAACCAGTAGTGAAAGAATTCCCAGACGACTTTCTAGAAGAACTTCCTAGGTTGGCGCTAGAAAGGGAAGTAGAGTTTACTATTCAACTTCTTCCAGGTGCAGAGCCTATCTCTAAGGCACCTTACCGAATGGCACCCTTAGAATTACAAGAATTAAAAGAGCAACTACAAGAGCTACTTGATCGTGGTTTCATTTGGCCGAGCGTGTCTCCATGGGGTGTTTCAGTGTTATTCGTGAAAAAGAAGGATGGATCTATGAGGCTATGCATCGACTACAGAGAACTAAATCACGTCACCATCAGAAATAAATATCCACTACCTCGAATTGACGATTTATTTGATCAACTCTAGGGAGAAAAATACTTCTTGAAGATTGACTTACGATCTGGATATCATCAATTGCGAGTGAGGTCTGAAGACATTCCGAAGACTGCATTTCGTACTCGATACGGCCATTATGAATTCCTCGTAATGCCATTTGGGTTGACAAATGCCCCAGCAGTCTTTATGGATCTAATGAATCGCGTATTTCACGATTACCTGGATAGATGCGTTGTGGTTTTCATAGATGATATTTTGGTATACTCAAAATCAAAAGAAGCATATGAAGAAGATCTACAAGTTGTACTGGGAATCTTGCGCAAAAAGAAATTATTTTCTAAACTTTCTAAATGCGAATTCTGGTTGGAGCGACTTACCTTCCTTGATCATGTGGTGTTTGCAAAAGGAATCGAAATGGATCCGACTAAAATTGAAGCTATTACTAATTGGCCGAGACCTAGCACGGTGAATGAAATAAGGAGTTTCTTGGGATTGGTTGGCTACTACCGACGTTTTGTGGAAGGTTTCTCATCCTTAGCATTACCTTTAACTCAATTGGTAAGAAAAGGTGTGAAATTTGAATGGAACGAGGAACGAGAAAAGTGCTTTGAAGAGTTGAAGAAAAGATTGGTGATGGCTCCAATTTTCGTCTTGCTAGAGGGAACCGATGGTTTTTAGATTTACAGTGATGCATCAAAGAAATGCTTGGGTTGTGTTCTGATCCAACACGGGAAAGTGATCGCATATGCTTCTCGTCAGCTTAAATCTTATGAGGTGATTTACCCTACACACGAATTGGAACTTGCAGTAGTTGTAATCGCCTTAAAAATATGGAGACACTACTTGTATGGCGAGACTTGTGATATCTTCACGGATCATAAGAGCCTCAAGTACATTTTCAATCAGAAAGAACTCAACATGAGACAAAGAAGGTGGTTAGAGCTCCTAAAACATTATGATGCTAAGTTTCAATACCATCCTGGGAAGGCGAATGTGGTTGCGGATGCTCTTAGCAGAAAAAGTTCGGGTAGTCTATCATGCCTTACCATTTAGCCAGAGATTATTTCTGACTTGCTCCGACTTGGAGTGGAGGTTCGTACTAAAGAGACAAAAAAATAGATTTTTCATTTTAAGGGGGAGAAATGCATGTAAGGGGGAGAAATTGCAAAAATACATGTTATGGGAAGAAGGTGAATACATGCAAAATATATAAAGAAGGTGAATACATGTAAAATATATAAGGAAGGTGAATACATGCGCAATATATAAAATTTGAGAAATTGATCATTGGGAAATGATGGTACATTGGCTTACGTGTCTGACACATGGATTGAGTAGATGAAAGAGCCATAAGATCATTGTTTGATATGTTTGGTAGGCTTGGCAAATAAAAAAGTATTCATATGTGATATAGACTAAATACTAATGCTTGACCATGTGGATAACATCTTAATGCGTATTTCATGACAAAAAGAAAAATAAGTGTGAAAATCAAAATGAGAAGTCATTGTGTATACATGTGTTCATTGTGCAAAGATTTAAACTTGTTTGATTTTCTTTATTTTGTCAAACGATCGGACTTTCTCCGCGTGTCCACAAGACCGACCTGATTGTTGTTCGTTTGACATTCTGCTTTATTTTCTTTGGTGTTTCGTATAACTCGTCGGACTTTCTCTGCGTGTACGGGAGTACCGAACTGATTGTTGTTGGGTTATACAATTTCAACTTGTTTTATTTTTCTTCTTTTGTTAAAACCGAGGCCTTATATGCGTATCGAAAGATAGACCTTAAAGTAGACGATTTAACGTTCTTATTTCTTTTTGCATGGAACACAGTTGACGATATCATGAAAAAATATTATACTTTGTGAAAATTCACAAGTGTTATCACACAAAAAGAAAAAGAAAAAGAAAAAGAAAAAGAAAAAGGAAATGTCTGAATATGTCTGATAGTGTGGGATACACTGGTCAAAGCAAATCTAATCAATACCTTAACATATCTAGATGTTATGAGTATGATTCTTCCTGAGTTTAAGATGGACAAATTATACCGGCAATCAGCATGACTTATGTGCTTTAATTAGTTGAAATTGAATGTAGTTCAGTGTGTCATGTTCAATATGATCCCATATAGTGATCTTTCTCATACCAAAAATATTGTTGGATTCTGTGTTGCATTTCATTTCTGAAAAGTACAAAAAGATTTTTGGTGTGTTTTAGCATAAGTTTGAAAAATCAAAAAGATTTTAGGTTTGTTTTGATATAAACTTTCGAAATGCCAAAAAGATTTTAGGTTTGTTTTGATATAAACTTTCGAAAAGCCAAAAAGATTTTGTTTCTGTTTTATTTTCGATCTGATCAACACGTGATACAAATCAATTCTTCAATATCATATCTTGGAGTCTCGAAGAGACGTTTTGCGCCAAGATTATTTAAATTTTGAGCAAGTTTCTAAAGTGAAAGAAATCTCAACTTCAATTCTTCTGAAGCTGTTGATAAAAGACCAGAGATACACCAGACATCGTCAAGTATTCAAGATCAAGCTATGATCAAGTTGAGGAGCAGTTTGTTCGAAGATTTATTTCATTGGACGAACAAATTCTACACTTGAGGGGGAGTTTGATTGAAGATACAGATTTGAAGATGTTGAATAGATACTGCTCATGACGAGGGGGAGTTTGTTGATACCTGATATGTGCGTCGTGTGAAGTATCAAACCAAGGTTCAAGAACCAAGTTCATGGCTAGGTTTACTTCCAACCGAACGTGGTCTGAACCTGGAGTTCGGACCTGCCGAACCTGGAGTTCGGACAGGGTTCGGCCAGCAGTTATAAATAATGAGCTTGATTGTTGTTTTGCAGACAAGTAGGTAGCGGAGTGTATCTTAAGTGTGTGTTTACCAAGGTGGTCTCTGTGTTAGTGTTTTCTGAGTGTTACCGATTGTAATTCTTGTTTGATCAATAAAACAATCGGTTAATTACTTGTTTCGTATTCATTATAGCTAGATTGAGTAGACGAACCAACGCTCACGACTTTTCAATTTAACGTAACCTTTTTATGTTTTCATGAAACACGTCATCTTTTAAACTCCTATAAAGCATTTTGATCACCAATAATCATCAATCATATCCATTTAATTTTAATCAAGACTTATATTCGTTCGTTACCCGTTTAAACCCGACCCGATCCGCTACCACCTTGATTGATTTTCCCATGCACCTCATCCTGCTCCCCTCTTGAACCGTTTCCGGCCGATGACCCTTTTGTGGCCGTAAACCCTTCAACCACCAACCTCATTATTCATTTCCCTCGACTCGGATCCCCTTCGACTCGAACCCGCAACCTGGTTCCTAGACCCTTTCCCATCGGTTTTAGAAACCGAAAAACCACATCACCATCCCTTGATATAACTTTTCTAATAACTAACCTGGATCCTAATCCCATCCATCACCTCCACCTAACGACTTGCACTATACCATAAAAAACCTAGAAACTTAAATCTAAACCCCATGATTAGCCAACATCTTACCCCCCATTAAGTACCATGTGTATTACCTATTGAGTAATCAACTACTAACCACAAGAATTAAAAACCCCATCTCTTGTTTTCGCTCTCTCCTAAAATTGGTTTTGATCACCTCAAGCACCCAAGACCTTTGCTTGATCAACACAAAAACTCTCCTCTTTCTCCCCTTTTAAACCGGTTGCACCCTAAGCTCGAACTCGAGTCGTCTCTTTCTCTTATAGGATTTTGGCTCAACACACCAACACCCATATTAACATAAACACTCTATCTATTTCTCGGTTCTCTACCTAACCCTGTCTCCTTCCCCCTCTCATCTCACCAAGACCACCGAACCCACCCCAAGGACTAGTCCCATATCCCAAACACCCCAACTCACTTAACCATTATATAATTCATCATATTCTCAATCTATACTTATTTCTAACCCTCAAATTTACCTCTTACCACTCTTTTCTCTCCACCCCAAACCATCCACTCTCTCTCCAACCTCTCTCTAGATTTTCTTCAAGATTACACCTTTTCCTAGCTAACCACGCATCAAAAAGGTGAATAAAAGCATCAAGGAGCAAGATCATATCTTCAAACCAACCATTAACTAAGATTGTAAGCTTAGTTATGAGGATTATACTCATTCGCTTGTATATTCTTTGTTCTAGTCCATGTTCTTAGTTCATTTGAGGGTCTAGTTCACCTCTATGGAAAGTCTTGATGATTATGGTGGTTAAACACTCAAAACCTGTAAAAATGCATACTGTGTTGTGTAAAACTTATATTATCATGTGTATTGTTTAAATCCATGAAGTTACTAGAGTTTTGTTTCATAAAACATTTTAATTTTGTAGATCTATGGATATAATGTGTTTATTTTGTGTAGATCTTGAGAATCCATGAATATTATGTATAAATACGTGGTTATGTTGGTCAAAATCCCAAACTTGGTTTATGACTTGTTTTAAGGATTTGATGACTAACTAAAATTGGTTTCCTACAACATTTGTGAAAGTACAATGTGTTAAAATGAGTTTAGAGGCATGTAATCACTAAAACAACCTTTTAAAACCCCTAATTTTAGTCTCAACCGTGTGTTTTATTTAGATAAGAAACTTTGGAGTTCAAAACAGTGTGTTTTTTACATATATTAAGTCACCAAACTTTTTAAAAAAGATTCCAGATGAAAAGAGTTAAATTTGGGGAAAAAACCAGGATAAAAAACGACACTTTTCGATCCCAAAAACCCTATTTTTAGTTGGATATGTTGTTACAAGCTAAACATGAGATTAGTATTTTGAGACTTAAAATGTGTTTACAAATGTTTACCATGAGTTCTGGAAACTAAAAATGACATAAGACTAGTCACTGGGACAAAACCGACACTTTACTGGTAAAACCGTTAAATTTGCAAAGTAAAATATTTAGACTAACATTTTTGTGATTTTGTGAGAAATATGATTTTTTACATAAGAATATACTATTTTCTGACAAAAGCTGGTTAATGCCGCGAAAACGTGCGATTTTAGACTTTTTAGTCTTAGGAAATTATTCATTCCTTGAAAACCCGTAACTTCATCTTAAAATTAATTTACATAAATATTATCTTTTACAAATAATTTAATCGAAATGATTATATATTTTCTTGAATAAAAAATGTATACTTTATTTATTTCCATGCAGGTGCAAATCCGTGTATTTATTTGATTATAAATATTATTTACAAAACCTAATAATTTAAAGGCTATCATGACGTCAAGACTTGACCATCAAATTTGGGTGACCTAGATGCCAACCCAATTTTCTAGACCCTAAGTTGTCTTATATTTATTTTAGGATGGCTTTGTTTATGTATCTGGTATTTATCATCGGAAGTGCTTTGCTCAGGTGAAAACCTTTTTCCTTTTAAAATACTATGGGGGAGAATTCGTACACATCTTTACAACTTGACTAATTATTGATGACTGCCACACATATTGATTACATGAGCTTTTAGTCCATCCTTATTGTACTATGTTGATTCATGATATGATGAAATCCCACTATTAATTGAATCTGATTAATTATACAAGACACAATGACTCGTTTATAGATCTATTGGGTTAACGTCCCTGTCCGTGAGTGGTCGCTCAATTATGACTCTCGTTCTTTAGTCACCGGGTACATACAATTATATTACCATTCGGTATTGTTGGAAAAAATACCCTGAGTGGGTAAACAGTTACCGTCGGAGTTCAAGGTTCATGGTAATAATATTGCATTATCTTAATGAAAATCAGACCATGTTATCACTTATCACACATGCTATTTAAACCTATGAACTCACCAACTTTATGTTGACTCGTTTTAGTGTATGAATTCTCAGGTACTTGAACCATGTTGCTTGCCTTGTGTGTAGAAATCTATCATGTAGGACCCGCAGCATGTACCTCTGGAGCCATAGTCGGCCGAAAACTTATTTTGAAGATTTCTTAGCATAACATCATTTGGTGTCCTGTTTTAAAATATTTTAAACAATTGGTTTGTAAATTACTTTAAACAAGCACCTGCTTATGTTTTCGCACCAACATAATTATGAACTTTTTATTTTGTCAATCTAAACGACTTTAGTTGTTTAATTATCCATAGGTCGTTCTGTGTAATCTTGACTATGATCCATCCAATCATGCCCGACATATATTTTACACGGTGTGACATATTGGTATCAGAGTCAATGTTATAGAGAGATGGGTTGCATTTTAGGAACTAGACTATAGCCTATGCTCTGTTAGCCTTATAGCGCATGTGCTTTGCATGTTGCATCATTTCTTGCCTAGTATACGTGTTTATAACTAATTTTGAATTATTATCATGACTTGGAAATTTGTCACAACATGTATTTGTTGGAGCCTATCTTTATATCTTCAGATTTAGACGACGATTATGAGTATACGCCTTCATCTCCGATGTACGAGTCCTCATCCCCGACGTATGAGCTTTTGTCACTTGATCATGCTTCTAAGGATCAGTCTCCCGATGTTGATTCTATTATGCTGACCGTGATGCCTTCTGTTCATTCCTCTCTTGTCTGTCTAGCATCTTTTTGTCTGTACCGTTGTACCCCTGACGGTCCCTTGATGATGTACACTCCCCGTAAACCTGTTAACTGTATTCGTCCCCCTTTGTTTGACTTTGTCCCCTTCTGGTGAGCCCGCTCATATGCGGCCTCGTTTTTCTGATTCTTACCCTATCTTTCAGCTTTCAGACAAATAGGCACTTGGCGACACAAGTTTTACACTCCTCGTACCTTCGAGCATGGCGATTCATCTAGCTTTGCACATGCTACACCTATTGTTACGGTGCCTCATGATGCACCTTCTCTTGTACTGCTGTTACTGCTCATGTTCCCCCTCCTGTCTTGACTAGAGTTCCTATTGGAGTCATGCATCACTCATCTTTCTGTGCAGCCCGTTATTGTGATTTTTTTTGCCACATGCAGGCTCACTTCCGACCCTTTACCTTCCTTCTCATGTGCCGTCTATGGAGACTCGCATGTCTGCTCTTGAGGATCGTTTTGCTACTATTAATCGAGACCTTGACACCCTTCATGCTCACATTAAAGAGGTTAGTAGAATGGCTACTGCCGCTCAAATTTTAGTCGAAACTCTTGAGACACGTATTGCTTCTACGGAGGAGTATTCCCAGCGGGTCTGAGTGTTTCTTCCATCCTATCACAGATTGTTGACTTGCTGATGTTGACCTATTGTGGTGCTAGTGTAACCCCTGTATTTTTATGTAAAAACTTGTCTCTTATTTTGGCATGTATGGTTCTACTTGTATGAATATTGTAACAAGTGGTTTTGTTAAATTGTGGTTGAATTATCTATACACATTGTGTTGTGATGGGTTACTGTTTTGTACTTTATGGTTGTTACATATCATGTTTATGTTATGATATGTTTACATAATGTCTGATTTCTTTGTTTTACTTATGGTGAAAGTTTAGAACGGCATGTCACGTGGACGACCCAGAGATCGTGCTGACCGAGGTGCAACCCCTCATCTCGTTATGGATGTTTCCGCCGTTAAAGCACTAGTTAGCCAGTGCATTACAGATGCTATTGCTGCCGCTTAAGTCAACCATGATGCTGCTCACAATGACTATCGCGAAGGATCCCCGGGTGGTAAGATGAGGATTATCTAAATGTTAGAAGATTTTGATTTTACTTTCAGACGAATTGTTCTCAAGATTTAGCACTAACATTTCAGGTGCTCGTGTGTGTTCCTGTAAAGACTTCATGAACTGCAAACCCTTAAACTTCAAAGAAACTGAAGGTGTCGTCGATTTGATCTGGTTGTTTAAGAAAATTGAGTCTATGTTCAGAATGTGTAATTGCCCTAATGATTACAAGGTGAAGTATGGCACCTGCACCTTCCACAAAAGTGTGCTCACATGGTGGATCTCATATGCTGAAGCTCTTGGAACTGACCTTTCTTATGCTATGTCATGGGATGATAAGAAGCAGATTATAAGGGACGAGTACTGCCCTCGAGAAAAACATCAGGGGTGGAAGTCAAATTTTGGAACTTGTCGATGAATGGTTCAGACATAGGAGGATATACCAAACGTTTTCATAAGCTTGCACATCTGTGCACTACCATGGTTACCCCACTGTATAAGAAGATTGAGCTTTACATTTAGGGTCTATCTCCCACCATCTAAGGAAACTCTTTTTCATCAAACCCCACTATTCCCAAAGTGTCGTGTGACTGGATCAGAGCTTGACCTCCAGTCCACGCGTCAGGGTGCCTCTTTTTCCCGAAAGAATGTTGATGACAAACTTGCTATTGTCAATGTTGCCTCTGTTGAAAAGAAGTCCGATCAGAAGCGCAAACGTGATCATGAATGGAAGAAGAAGAAACCTGTTGTAGCCCCTGTAACCAAAGCTCTCGAGCCTGTTAGAGCAATTGTTGTGACCTCTTCATGTGCTCTAGAAGCAAAGAAATATGGCTACACTGGTAGCCAACCTCTGTGTAACAAGTGTAATTTGCACCACACTTTAGACTGCGGCAACATGTATTGCCGAAATTACAAGGCTAAAGGCCATATCTAGCATGATTGTCTAAAGCGTGCCAACAAGCCTCAAGTTGCTGGAACTTGTTTTGAATATGGTGTTGTTGGTCATTTCAAAAGTGACTAACACAAGTTGAAGAGGTAGACATCTGGACCCGCTAAAGAAAGAGCATTTGTGCTGAACACCTCTGAGGCCCGTCAGGATCCCAACACCGTGACAGGTACATTTCTCTTAATAATCATATGTATCTATTTTGTTCAATACTGGTGCCGCCAAAAGCTTTGTATCTATTATTTTTTGTCCCACAATTAAAATCGCCCCCACAGCCCTAGACCACTATGTAAACTATTGAGTTAGCCAATGGTAAATTAATAGAAGCAAGTGAAACTATGAAAGGTTTTTCATTGGATTTATCAGGTCATTTGTTCGATACTGATCTTTTACCTGTAGAATTAGGAAGTTTTGATATTGTAGCTGGAATGGATTAGTTGTCCACAAATCGTGCATAACTAGTCTATCATGACAAACAAGTCAAGATACCACTCGTCAATGGTGAGACATTGACTGTTCAAGGAGAACCATGTGGAACCAAGTTAAACATCATATTCGTATGAAATCCCGGAAGTATCTTCGTAAGGGTTTTCTAGTTATTTTAGCCCATGTTGCCGTAAATAAGCCAGGAGAGAGAAGACTTGAAGATGCGCCCATTGTCCGAGGATTCCCTGAGATCTTTCCCGAAGATCTTCCTAGTCTGCCCCCGGCTAGACAAGTGGAATTCAGAACTGACTTGGTGCCTGAGCCGCACATGTTGTCCGATTTCTGTATAGTCTCGCACCCTATGAAATGAAAGAGTTATTGAATCCACTGCAAGAACTTCTTCATAAAGGTTGTATGCGACCAAGCTTTTCCCCCATGGGGAGCCCCTGTGCTATTTGTTAAGAAGAAATATGGATCTTTCAAGATGTGTATTGACTATTAGGAACTGAACAAGCTAACGGTAAAGAACCGCAACCCCTCTCCTGAGAATTGACGATCTATTCGACCAATTACAAGGGTCAAACCCCTACTCTAATATGGACCTACATTCGGGTTACCATCAACTTAGGGTTCGCGATGAAGATGTTGCCAAGACCGCCTTTAGGACTCATTACGGCCACTACAAGTTCTTGATGATGCCATTCAGTTTAACAAACGTGCCTGCCAAATTCATGGATTTAATGAATCGCATGTGTAAACCATATCTAGATAAGTTTGTGATCGTGTTCATCGATCACATTTTGATCTACTCCTGTTGGTCCAGAAACAACAATCGTTCACGATATATTAATCTCGAACTAGTGCGGA
Source organism: Deinandra increscens subsp. villosa (assembly GCA_039602395.1). NCBI lineage: Eukaryota > Viridiplantae > Streptophyta > Magnoliopsida > Asterales > Asteraceae > Deinandra > Deinandra increscens. The sequence goes on along the minus strand of JBCNJP010000028.1, from coordinate 1,000,437 downwards.
AACCTTGTACGAGATCGATTCAAGAGAAAGAAGATGAAATAGACTTGATATGAGTGATACACAGCACAAAAAGATCAAATCTTGAATGAAGAACAATCAAACTTTCTTGAGATGAAGATTACGATCGTGAATACAAAGGAGGTGGCTGAAATCGTAAACCAACAACCAACTCTAATCATAAACTAGGTGGGTTTATATACTACCCATTACAAAACCCTAAAACCAATCATAAACCCATTACGAAAGCCGGCCCAGTAAGCCCAAATCGTAATCTTGAGAAGCCCAATACAAGTTAGCCCAATCTAATGTTCATGCTTCATAAAGTATAGCCCAACAATCTTCCCCTAGGCATGAACCATTAGAGCGTCTACGGAAGCAGTAGATCAAATATGAAGGTATTCGGCTTTGTGCTTGACCACCATTCACGTTCCACGATCCAGTTTGTTGTTCCATGAAAGATCCCCACCCGGATAGCATTTTCAAGATCATTCTCATCACCAAGAATAGGTTGGGAGGGGAGGAGCTTGATATCACGTTCACCAAACCTTAGCAGATCGAACGGATCATAGAAGCGAAATTCCCGCATCTTCTTGCAAACCACCACCACCTCGTGAGTTGTTGGATCATAGAACCAGCTATCAAAATTTCTCACCAATGTACCATCTTTAATTTCGTCCAACATATTTATCACTCTAGTTCTCTTGGTGGGTGGCTGCCTCACTTCTCCAATAGGCTCTCCTGTTACTGGGTCAGTTCCAGTCTCAATCCATCTGGCCTGTTTGAGCTCAAAGTTCACAAAGTTTTCTGCCAAATGGCTCATCAGGTTGTCACGAACTTGATCTCCTTGTGCATTCCTCCATCGGTTTATATATGGTGCCCTCAACAAGTTTCTGATCTCAGGCTCTGTCCAGGAGTGAAATTGGCCTCTTGTTCTGTAAAATTCCACTGGACTGAATCCATCTCGGATTACTGCAAATAGCTTCTTCTCACCATCATAGTGCCAGCACAAGATTTGTTCGCGGCTTCCCCTTTTGTCGATTTCGCTTACACCGACAACAATCGAGTACAGCGTAGGGGAAAGTCCTTGGTAGAAATCCTTGAACCAGTTGTCATGACCTTGCGGTGCCTTTGAGATGATTCTTCCTCCTTGAGCATAGTCAGACATTACTATGGTGTCATCACCTTCATCTTCATGCACTATTTCAGCAGTTTCAGTACCTTGAGACGAACTCTGTCCTGGGGCACTCTACGCACTTAGGCTTCTAGACTTCTGCAAGTCCTCTAGTTTCTTTCTTAGATCATTGAATGCTGCATACAGGAATCCAATGTTGGCTTCATTCTTGCTTTCCTTCTCCTTCAACCTCTTGTTTTCTTCTTTAAGCTCTTTTATCTCTCCCTATCTCTTCCTGTATTGAGATACAAGGAAGTTGATTTGAGGATCAGGACTTATCCTGAGGTCGACAGGGAGTTCACTAGCTTGAGCAATTTCTTCAACAAGCGCTTGGTACGGACGAAAGCTTGGAATGACAGGGGGCTGGCTTGATTCTGTAGATAGGTTTATTCTCACCGGACTTGGCTCAGCAAACATGTTATCCACATCAAAGAATTGCCTTTCATCATGAACTGGGCTATGTTCATTCTGAATAGTACTTTTAGTCTGCATTGGTGTTGGTTCTTGAACATTAGCTTGGACATCAGCTTGAGTTGAGCTTTCAATATCTGTCGGTTCAGTCACATTCTCATTCTGAACATTTGCACCTCTGGGTTCAATCACCATCACCCCTGAGCTTGTCTTCTGAAACTTAAACCTAATAGTTCTGGGATCAGCTCTCTTTCTTGGTGAGGATACACGCACAGGAATAGGTTCTACAAGTACATCATCCACTGTAAAATGAGCATCCAACTCCTGTGGAATTGAGCCACTGCTAGAAGAGGAATTCAAGTCATCCCTCGTTCTCTTGTGGCTAATGGGCCCTAGATCCCCATAGATATCGTCATTCAGATTCTCATGTTCAGGGAAAATATCATCCATCACATTTTCTTCATCAGAAGGTATGTCCTCTGTTTCTCCCTGAACATTCACAGGAACAGTTGCTGTCACATCATGGTCTTCAGCAACAGACACATTGACCGAATGCACTTCCGGATCGGAATCAGATTCTTCTTGATCTTGTTCCCTTGGAACTTCAGGGATAGCACCTCTTTTAGACCATTTAGTCCTCCCTTGAAAGCTACTCTTTCCCTTTCTATCTTGGGTTTGCAACCCGAACACACTGCTATCCATAAATTTGATATCTAGCTTCTCAATCCTCTCTTGAATCATTGGATATTTCTTCATAACCACCATCTGCACAAACCTTAGCGTCATAAGAAATTGTTCTCTGGCGCTCAAATCAGAATTACCAATCCAATCCAACAACATCATCTTTGAAAAGTTGAAGTCCCAGTCCAAGGCCAGTGCAACAAATGCTGTCCCATATACCTTGTTCAGCTGGTCAAAACTTGTTCTCTTCCCCAAGAAGGATTTCTGCATGTAGTGTGCCAGACACCTCCAGTAGTGCGGCAGCAGCTTCTTGAAAATGGGAGGGAATTTTCCTTCATACCCCAAGGACTGAGCACCTTCTAGGCCAACGGTCTTTGAATACTCCATTGTGTCTTCAGCTTTGTCATTAATATTCAATCCTTGACGAATGTCTTCTTCAGTAATCTTGTCAGGACCAGATTTGAGCACGTTGTTCTCATATGATTCATCACACAAGTGCGGAAATCATGTGTGATGGTCGATTCCGGATGAATCAGCATCAATGCTCACCCATTGATGATTCCTAAAGCTCAAGAACACACACTAACACCAAGAACACACACACAAAAGCTCTCTGTAGGAAAATACTCCTTGAAGCGTACCTAATAGGGTTTTCCAATTGGTATTTATACTACTAGAGAGCCTGGGACAAAAAGAATGTTTGACACAACACAATCATTACCTAGTATTCAGCAAAATATTCCATCAGG
>JBCNJP010000028.1:904701-996925 GCA_039602395.1 Deinandra increscens subsp. villosa | reverse complement strand
TTATATATTTGCAGGAAATTAGAAAGATTGACCCCAGGCTTCGTCTTGGAACCCAAGATCCCTCCACCTGAGGTCAACCACATTGTCTAAGGAGCTTGGACTTCGCCTTGAAACTCAAGGTCCCTCCATCCAAGCCCCCAAAAGTTAAGTCACCATTGTATCTGTCTCACCACGATCATTGTTTCACAAAAAACCAACCATCAAACAAACAAACTAAAAAAGTGGGCTCCGACCTAGTCAAGAATGCCTTCATCGCCCAACTTATCACCAGCAGCCTCCGCCTGCTCCACCTCCTTGCCTTTGCCCTTTTCCTTCTCAGCTTCCTTCTCGACCTCCGGCTCGACCTCCTTCTCAGCCTTTTCAGGAGCATCTCCCCTCTCAGCCAACAACTTCTTAAGGCTCACCTCCCAGTCTTTCACCGGCTAGCTCTCCGGAGTAAAACCCTCAGCCTGAGCAGCAGTGGCCATCTCAATCATACACTCCAGCACACTGATGGCGGCTGAAGATTGAGCGTTTTGTTTGGCCAGCTTTAGGGCTTCAGCAGCTGCAACATCTTTCTCTTTGAGCTGCTTCTCATAGTGGCGTGTGTTGCTGGCTGCTGCCTTACTCGCTTTCTCAAGACGGAGCGTGGCCTGGTCAAGTTTAAGCTCGGAAGCCTCAAGCTTCTGCTCAGCTGCTTCAAGCTTCTGCTCCATGGCCTCCAGTTTGCCTTCAAGATCGATCACCTCGTGGCTCAGCTTGTCGATACCCTGCACCAAGGCACAAAACATCAGAATCAACAAGGGAAGTATTATAATTATAATCTTAACATACTTCTCTATTATTGTACTATTACTTACAATGTTCACCACAGCTTGCAGCGAAAGCAGCTTGTTAGCAGCTGCAACAGGAGGGAGATCATCGAAGCTGTCCACGTTAATGGTGGAGTCTGGAGCCTTGCGCTTCTTTGCAGAGGAGGTCTTGGATCGAGTGCTGGGGGCCCGAAACTTAGCGGCTGAAGGGTCAGTAGGGGCCTTGCTGCTGGTCTCCTCGGTTTTCTCTTTCTTGGCAATGAGCAGCTTGAGGTCCTTGAAGGAGAAGTTGGAAGCAGAACCTGGAGCTTCATCATCAACAGAAAGTGATCAGTTTCCAGAAATCATAAACAATAACTTAAATCAGAAGAGGAACAGACTCATATAAATACCTGTTGACATGGTTCTTGAGGGGCTAAGAGACTGCTGAGTGACGCTTCTGGCACTTGAAACGTCTTCGGGCTGACAGCTTCTTTCTGCCACTGGGATGCTGAAGAGATCCTTGAGCTTCTTGGAGGATTCACGGGTCGGCTTGATCAGAGCTTCAAACTTGGGCGCTGCAAAGTTAAAGAAACAAGCATATCAGTTATATGAAATTGAAGAGTGTTCAGAATTAGAATGTTACAAAAACTTTTCCTACCCTTGACAACCCATTGGGTAGGAAGGTTCTCACAACCAACAAGGCTACTCCTTTTTACAAAGAAGAACTGTCGCTTCCAATCGTGGTCATTGTGAGATATCCTAGGGATCATCTGAGCTTCTCCGGTCCTAACCTTCAACACAAACCTGCCGTTGCCATGTGTGGCCAGTCGGTACACTTTGCAGATCTCGACGACCCCAATGCTGAGGTTGCGAGTCTGATTCAAGTGATGGAGAGAAAAAAGAATTCGCCACACCATGGGCATCACTTGAGAATAGGCGAGGTTGGTGATGGAAAAGAAGTCGGTGACCAATTCCGGGAAAGGAAAGGACATTCCGAGCAAGAAGGGGTAGTGAAGGAAACAGACCCAATCATCGGAGATGTGGTTGGCTTTCAGAGTCGGGTCGAACGGATGGAATTCAGCTCCAGCAGGGAAGCTTGCTGAACGCTGCAACATTGCGATCTTCCGATCGTCGAAGTTGCAGGTCTCCTCCGCCGTCGCCGGGTGGAGTCCTTGATCGGTGAATTCGTCGGCCACTTGGTCGGAGACCGTGGCCGATGATCGCAGTAGTTTTTTCCCCATTATCGGAAAAGAAAACGAGAAAGAAGATGAAGGAAACTAACCTGGGAAGATGGGAGAAGCTCTAGGGTTTTTCGCTGAGAAATAGCTGTGGATAATAATGAAAGAGGAGAGAGGATTATAAAGAGAAATCAAACGGGAACTTCGCCTAGGAAGTTGGTGCTAACTAGTTTCTCTCAAATCTCAGTTAGATAGCGATAAGGATTGATTTCAAATTTTCGACAGCTGGCTTGCATGCGCCAACCGCCAAAAATTTGGGGGCAATTGTTGGTACTAGGATTCAGGAGATTATGAGCAGCTCACATCAGCTCGCAAGCACATCACTGTAAGGATCCTGAACTATATTTCACGACTAACTATTGCTTTCCTTTTTTGTTCGTTATTCGCAGGATGACTCAAGCATGGATCACGTGTCCTAAAGACTCGGTCAACTAACAGAAACGTGGACTAAGTGGACTTCGAACGGCTAATTGGAGAACGTGGAGTTAGTTGCTAGTTTTTAGGGGATGTTGTTATGATGTAATTTGTATTTAAACGGAGCTCTAGGCTTACACACACACACAACCTTTTACGATCACAACTCTCTGCTACACTTAGATTTCGAGCTCATTTACTTTGTACAAAAAACGTTCATTATATAAAAGTTTTAAGAGGCAGGTACTTTGAACCGGCCCCCGAGGTTTTTTGCTAGGCTCCTTGAGGATACTCAAGGATTCCTGGGTTTTCCCTCGTTACATCCTCGTGTCAACCTTTACATTTGCATTTTCATCTTTATTTTACATCAAACACGCTACCTCACTTACAAAGTTTGATCAACTAATTGCTTAGGCAGTTTTTGACCAAAACAATCCATAAGTCATAACACACAAAATAGAAAAAAGAAGTCTTAAACATCACCATCCATAAGTCATAACACAAAAAATAGAAAAAAAGAAGTCTTAAACATCACCGGAAATAAGTCTTAAACATAACCGAGAAAGAAGTCTTAAGCATAACCAAGAGTTCCTCAAAATAAAGTTCGCCTCCACGGCTCTACTCGGCTCTACTCATCTTTAACTCTTTTCATTCTACCGGTACGTAACTCATCTCTACATAAAAGAACAAATAAATAGATGATTAGAATTTAAACTAGTAAAAATAATATTAAAGATCTTTGATTAAAAAAATGAGAAATGAGTCTACGAGACTATAACCTTCTTCAAATTTATCAAGATCTTCAACATTTTCTTCCACATTGCAAGCAACACCATCACCACTTGAACGAATCCAGTCTTGACAACAAATTAAAGCTTCAACGGTTTGAGGAGTTAAAGAACTCCTAAATGAGTCTAGCACTCGACCTCCCGTGCTAAATGTAGATTCTGAAGCCACTGTTGAAATTGGTATTGCTAAAATATCACGAGCTATAATTGCCAAAATAGGAAATGCAGGACTTCTTTTCTTCCACCAACCCAAAACAGTAAAATCCGGACTCTCAAACCAAGCATCATCTCCTTCAATCTCCTCGTTCAAATACATATCCAACTCGGTCTTTGAATCTCTAGTAACACCTGATTCGAGCTTTTGTCTTTTTACCTCAGCCATTGTTCTCTCCCTAAGTGCTTTATATGTCTCATCAGCACTGCCAAATAAACTAAAACTAGTGCTGCTACTTGAAGTCTCCTCATTCATAGTTTTAGTTGATGACGAAACCTTTTTTGCATACTTGTCCGAGTGGATTCTTTTATAATAATTGAAGATTTGAAGCAATGCATCCTCACACAATTGACAAACAGTATCCCCGTTGTCATTTCCATACATAGCACGAAGATGAACCTTAAGGTAGACCAACTTTGTCCTAGGATCAAAAAGAGAAGCAATAAACAACAAGTTAAATTTCTTAATATCACCCCAATATTTATTATACTTCAATGACATTGCCTCGGCCATCTTCCTCAATTTTTCATCATCACTTAACATACAATGTTTCAAAACACTATCAAGACATCTAATGGAGTCGAGATACATGTTTGAGGTAATATATTTTGTACCTAAAACCAAAGAAAGTATTTGAAGTTAGTAAATATAATAGTAAAAACAACCTTGTTAATGGCTGTTAAGAAAAAAAACCTTGAAAACTTGATTAAAAAACCTAAAAACAGTTTTGTTAATGGTTGTTAATAAAAAATCAGCCTTGAAAACTTAGATAAAAAACCTAAAAACAACCTTGTTAATGGCTATTAAGAAAAAACAACCTTGAAAACTTGATTAAAAAACCTAAAAACAGTCTTGTTAATGGCTGTTAATAAAAAATCAGCCTTGAAAACTTAGATAAAAAACCTAAAAACAACCTTGTTAATGGCTGTTAAGAAAAAACAGCCTTGAAAACTTGATTAAAAAACCTAAAAACAGTCTTGTTAATGGCTGTTAATAAAAAATCGGTCTTGAAAACTTAGATAAAAAACCTAAAAACAACCTTGTTAATGGCTGTTAAGAAAAAACAGCCTTGAAAGCTTGATTAAAAAACCTAAAAACAGTCTTGTTAATGGCTGTTAATAAAAAATCAGCCTTGAAAACAGTCTTGCTAATTTTAAAATAAATGCAGTTTATACCTGAAACTCTAACGGTAAGCTCATAAAAATGTCGAAGAAAGCCTCCCAACCTTTTCACATTTTCCCAATCTTCTGATTCTGGCACCTTATGCTCCAAAAAAAATGCCGAGTCACTGTGAAGATATCTTTCGAATGCTCCTTCATACTCACACGCAACGGTTAACATTAAATAGGTGGAGTTCTAACGAGTAGGTACATCCAAAACTAAAGACTTTTGACATTTAATATTTTCCACCTTTGCACACTCCTTGAAAGTTTTCAATCTTGCCGGGGATACTCTAATCCATCGAATAGCATCCCTAATTCGTCTTATAGAAGTTCCCAACTCCTTGAGTCTATCTTGCACAATTAAATTCATTATATGTGCCATACACCTCACATGTGTCCACTTCCCTTTAAGAATGCAACGATCACCCCATTTCACCATTTTACCGACTAAAACATCGATCATAACGTCATTGCTACTTGCATTATCAACCGTAATTGTCATAATATCTTGTAATCCCCAATCATTCAAACAAAGCTCTATGGTTCGTCCAATATCAACTCCCCGATGACTTGAAATATGACAAAAATTAATCACTTTTTTTGCAACCTCCAATTGTCATCAGCATAATGCGTAGTGAGACACATATAGTTGACTCGCTGCAAAGACGTCCACGTATCGGTTGTCAAGAAAACTCTTGAAACAGATTTCTTCATTTGAGCCTTAAGTTTTGCCTTTTCATCAATATATATTTGATAGCAATCCCTTCTTATCGTGCTTCGAGAAGGAATAACAATTGAAGGCTGACAAGACTTCATGCATTTTCTGAATCCTTCATTTTCAACAAACTTGAAAGGCAACTCATCTATAATCAGCATCTCTGCTATTGCTCTCCTAGATTTTTACTGATCAAACTTAAAAGATTGTAGCTGAACTTTACTTACTCCGGTTTCCTCATCTATCTCCATGCTAAGAGCAAGATTTGCTTGATTCGTAAGGTTATTTGCAGGATTACCCTTACCTTTCAGCATATGAGTTCTCATATTAGATGTACCCGAACTTTTTGAATGGGCAGCAAATGTCTTTATGCAATAGTTACATTTCGCTCTTCTTGTTCCATCTTCAGCCACATACTTAGTGAAATTTTTCCATACTATTGACCTGTTGAATCAATTATTAAACTTTTCAAAATAACATATAGATTAACCAAGAATAACAAGATGTATCGGATTATGTTTTCGACCTTTCAGGATAGTTCCTTGGTTTCTTTTCATCCTCCATAGACATGTTCATACTACTTGCATTAGAATCACCCTCCATACTCTTTGACATGCTTGACATCTAAAGAAGTCAAAACATTTAGAAAACATCTAAAGAAGTAACTTATGTACAATCACACTATTATATGGGGCTCACAATCTTGCCTACATAATGAAACAGAATGCAAGTATTATTAAAGTTATAGAGAACATGAAAGGGTAGCTAAAAATGCAACCTACTACTCTAAATCAAAACTATAAACTACACATGAAATTTATGCTTAAATTTAAAGTTTCAGAATGAGAAAAAAAAAACAAGAAAACAAAGGTCTGCTTTTTGAGCAATTTTAAGCATCGATTAAATGGTTAAACCACATGTCAATGAAGATTAACTTAAATTAAGCTAGCAAAACATTAATCACAAACGGAATCTGCTAAGCTTTTGAAACAATTCTGAAAAATCATCAACACAGAGCTAAAAGATTGGAGTTTATGTATCTAGCCGGAATCGGAAAACTCAAACATGTAAATAAATATACATAGCAGAATGAGACCAGGGAATCGGAAAACTCAAACATTCAACTGCTTCGAAATCAACAAAATCAAAGGATGGGAACGGGCGAAGAGCAGTACATAACCTGGCTGCTTTGGCGGTTGCGCCCCATGAGAAATAACGCCGGATTCGTGGTCTCAGTCGCCGATGGGAAGTCGCCGGAGTCGTGGTCTCAGTCGTCGGACTCTCAGTCGCCGATGGGCGATGGCGGATGAGAAATTGGGAGTGAGGTTGTGAGTTGTGACTTGTCGGCGTATACTCCGTATAGAACCCTAGGGTTCCTATTTATATATATAATATATAAATATTTAAATATTTAAATTAAGTTAATCGGATATCCGAATAACCGAATAAACCGAATAACCCGAATAATTTTTTTTTTTGTTTATCCGTATCTGATCCGAAATCCAAAATTTCTTATTTGGTTCGGTTTGAAATCCGATCCGAAATCCGAATAAGGATTTCGGTTCGGTTTTTTCGGTTTCGGATACGATTCGGATTTCGGTTTAATTCGGATTTCGGATTTTTCGAACACCCCTAGAATCAAGCATTCATCTCACAGCAAGCTGCTGCACCTAACAACCCACGGTCTACTCCAATGGGATTTATTGCTCAAGCCACTGGATCGAGTACATCTGGAACATCAAATTTTGTCTCTTTCGATGTTAATGCTCTAACCAAAGATCCTAGTTTTGCTCTTGGGGTAGGGATTATGAGTTTCTACCAGGCACTCATAGCAGGTTCACTTCTGCCCAGTGATTTAACTCCAGATGATGTGAATCAAGTCAACCCAGAAGACCTGGAGCATATGGATATCTCTTACCAGATGGGAATGTCAGCCCTGAGAGCTAGGCAGTTCATGGCAAAGACAGGAAAGAAGGATTGGAACGGTGGCAAAGGGATAAAGCTCAGCTTCAACAAAGCAAATCTGAGGTGCTACAATTGCAACGCGTATGGGCATTATGCAAGGGAATGCACCAAACCAAAGGTTGATAGAGAAAGCAAGACTGAGAACAGAGGTGAAAGTATGAAGAAGGAGACAGGGAAGAATGACAGGGCACTGGTTGTTCAACATACACCAGGATATGACTGGACATCTCAGGTGGAAGACTTGAGTCTGATACTTGATCATGTAGCCCTTTTGGCTGAAGAGGAAACTCAGAAAGAAGCTGCTGAAGTCTTTCATCATGCATTCATGGCAGACATAACATCAGGGTCCCCGACCAGCAGTAATGAGGTATGTTCTAACCCTAAATGCCAAACTATATTTAATGAATCTCAAGACTGGCAACGTAAGTTCTTTAATGAAACATTAAATCGTAAACTATTTGATAGAGACTTGAGAGAATACAAAGGTAGGAATAAATCATTAAGTGAGAAACTAGAAGCTGCCAAAAATCGATATAAAAAATCTTCAAAGGCAATTGAGTGATAAAACTACATATCTTAAAATTGCTAATGAAGAAATTGACACATTAAAATCTGAAGTTGAAAAACTTAAAGGCAAATTAGAAACATCACAAACCAAAGTTGAACGAAATGATAAAATTATGTCAGAAATGATGAAGGCTAGTTCTCTTTTCTATAATACGGATGCTCGAATTCGACATCTAAAAGCTAACTCTGGTTTGGGTCTCGGTACTGAGGTAAAAGATGAAAAATCCACTCATACTGTACTGATGCCATTGATGCATGAAATGATCTTAGACTATGAGTGTCCAAAGACCTCCTTAGAAGCTAAGGCTGAGATAGAAAAGAAACTTGCCTCTTGTCCCATTAAAATCTCTGCTCCTGTTTCTAACATTACTAACACTTTTACTTCTTGTGCAGATAAAGGTAATAAAGAAGCATGGGTAGTGAATTACACGGAGTCCCCAAAAAGTCCCATGAAGTCTGACTTTGATTTTTGTTTTAAAAACTGTGATTTTGAGAAACCTGAAACTTCTGTTAAGTTTGAGTCAACAACTTCAGCGTCTGATTTGTGTGATAAACTTTCTGAATGTGGTGTGTTTAACTTTGGTAAATGTGATTTTAAACCCGTGAAACCCCTAAGAACGGTTAAAATTTTAAGAAGGGGTAAGGGACCGCAGGTTGATGGTCCCAAACCCATAGGAAATGTGAAAATTTCTGAGGATAAGATTAATTATCCTACTCATAAATGTGTAGAAAGTACGGGACACAAGACCCCATGAGTTTGTCCCGTACCCAGAAGTTAACTCTGCATATGATCAATTCAAGCCGATACAATGGGAGTATATTCTGACCACAAAGCCCCATGGTAAGGCCCCGTGGATCCATAAAAATTCTTCAAAGCCAACTTGGATTTCCAATGGGCGTAACCAACAACAGGCTCTCGTGTATCCAAAGAAACAATCCTGCCATGTGTGTGGTAGACCAGGACACATGGCAAGAAACTGCCTGTACCGCCCTTATGAGCCTATTATCCTAAGAAGGTCCAGCAAAAGACTGTCCCATTGGGCCAAACACATGTTGGCCCAAAACCAAAATCTGGACCTTCAGATTCCAAAGTGCAGAAGTTGTCATCACAACCTCCACAAACAAAGGTGCATCCTAGACCAACAGCAAAGGCTGCATCTTCAAACCGAAAGGTGTAGTAGGCCACACCACAAAATTCCAAGGTGCACAAAGGGATTTCAAAAGCCAAGTCACCTAAACAGGAACCAACACCAGTGAAAAGTAGAGTGAATCAAAATGCTAAGAAATCTCTAAAGCATTCAAAGCACTCAAAGCAGGACATTTTTTCAAAATCACCAGTGCATCCTAAACCTGTTTTAAAGTCTACTTTCAAATGTTTTTCAAAATCACATATCCACCCAAAACCTGCAGAACTCACTAAATCAACCAATTGGTGGAATAATGATAGGTGGAACGTTCCAAAAGTTGTGAATTTGTCCTTCAAGCCTACTAGAGTGTATAAAAAACACTCCATGTCTTTTCAAGAGGTTAAAAGTTCAAAAATAAGTAAGAATGACCAACAGTGGATTGGCAAGAAAAATCAATCCAAAGATGTCAACAAGAAAGACATTCTCAGTCCAAACAAGGACATACCAACATCACCCAGACCAATTAAGGCCTGGGTATCTCCTTTGAATGCATGAACAACCAAGGAGCCTTTGAATGCAGGAACAGCCAAGGAGGACTGTCAGCAACCTATGGTATGTTGACAGTGGTTTTTCCAGGCACATGACGGGCGACATATCTCTACTACAAGATTTGGAGAAATTTGATGGAGGATATGTGTCGTTCGCTGGAGGAGTTGGAGGTTATATCAGTCAGGAAGGCACAATACGCAATGGTTGTCTCAGCTTCCACGATGTCAATTATGTCGAGTAGTTAAAGCATAATTTGTTAAGTGTTTCACAGATATGTGATCGGGAGTATCTAGTCTTTTTCAACAATAAAGAATGCCTCATTCTTAAACCTGGATACTCCATCCCTGACGATTGGGTGTTAATGAGAACACCAAGATATGGTAACTCCTATGTGCTCACTCAATATACAGAAACCCCCCACATCTGAGGTGGCCTGTCTCCTTTCTAAAACGACTGAGAACCACGCTCAGTTATGGCACAGACGATTGGGGCACATGAATCTGAAGAATCTGAATCATCTTGCTAGAGGAGGGCTTGTTAAAGACCTTCCAATCAAAGAATTTTTGCTCAAGGAGAAATGTGTGGCTTGTGCTAAGGGGAAGCAGCACAAACGTCCACATAAACCAAAGGTGTTCAACATAATTTCATCTGCACTAGAGCTGCTTCACATGGACCTATTTGGTCCTGTCAGTATGTTAAGCCTTAACCGATGTGCATTTTGTTTAGTTATTACTGAAGAAAATTTTTCCCATTTCACCTGGGTGTTTTTCTTGTCAAAGAAAAATGATGTTGCAGGTATACTGATTGCGTTCATCAAGCTCATCGAAAACAAAATAAAGCTGAAAGTGAAGGCCATCAGGAGCGATAATGGAACGGAGTTTAAGAATCAAAGTATTGATAATTTCTGTGCTGAAAAGGGAATTGAACATCAATACAGTGCCCCCTACACCCCTCAGCAGAATGGCATCGCAAAACAACACAATAGGACCCTAATTAAAGCTGCTCGCACTATGCTGTGTGATTCAAAGCTACCAACCATGTTTTGGGCAGAGGCAGTCAACACTGCATGTTATGTCCAGAATCGGTGCTCATCAATAAGCGGCAGCAGAAAACCCCATATGAGCTTCTTTACCATGACAAGCCCAGAATTGGGAACCTTCGGGCTTTTGGGTGTCTCTGTACAGTTTTAGTAAATTTTGACGTACCTAAATTTGTTGCTAAATTGGATGAATGTTATTTTGCAGGTTACTCTGCCAGCTCTGCTTATAGGGTGTTCAACAAAACAACCGGGGCTGTGATGGAATCCACAAATGTGGATTGGCTAGAAGAAAATCCATCAGATGGTGGAGTGGATCCTCCTCAAGCTTTTGACTACAATCAATTGTTTCGCCCGTTGGGATTGGATCCAGTCATAGCTGAAGAACTCTTTGAAGATACAGTTTCAGGACCATCATTAACACACTCCATTACAAAGGCTCCAGTCACTACCCCAGAAACAGAAACCACACCTCAAACACAGGGAGTTGATGCAGAAGATCCAGCTGCTCCTGAGAATGATAATGAAGCAGACGTCAACCCCGGGTCAGACACTCCTCAAACACAGGGATTTGAGGCAGAAGATGCAGCTGAAACAACCGATGCACCCGATCAATCAAATCTACCTCTTGAAATCCCCGTTCAAGCTGTTGGCGAAACCAGGATCCATAAATATCACCCCTTGGACAACATCATTGGTCAGTTAGCATCAGGGGTGGTAACACGAAGCCAGTTAGGGGACATCAATCAGTGTATGTACTCCTGTCTCATCTCACAAATTGAGCCCCCCAACATTACTATGGCCTTGACAGACCCTAGTTGGGTAGAGGCCATGCATGAAGAACTAAATCAATTCTCACGGCTTCAAGTTTGGAGGTTAGTAGAAAGGCCTGCTGACAAAAAGGTCATCACTACTCGGTGGCTTTATAAGAATAAAAAGGATGACCACGACATCATTGTCAGAAACAAGGCCAGGTTGGTGGTTCAAGGCCACAAACATATTCAAGGAGTGGATTATAATGATGTATATGCACCGGTTGCCCGTTTAGAGGCAATAAGAGTTTTTTTAGCCTATGCATCCTACATGAATTTCACTGTCTACCAGTTGGACGTGAAAACAGCCTTTTTATATGCCGAAATGGATGAAGAGTTATATGTCACTCAACCTCCTGGCTTCATTGATGAGGAACACCCGTATCATGTGTTCAAGCTAGACAAGGCTTTGTATGGCTTACACCAGGCCCCTCGGTCTTGGTACAAGACTCTGACTGATCATCTTCTAGCACACGGGTACACAAGAGGCATAGTGGATTAGACACTTTTCAGAAAGGAGGTCGAGCATGACATAATCATGGTGCAAGTATATGCTGATGACATTATCTTCGGATCAACCGATGAAGATTTGTGCAAAGAGTTTGAGAAGGTAATGCGTACTAAATTTGAGATGAGTCAGATGGGCGAGATGGACTTTTTCCTCGCATTACAAGTAAAGCAAAGTGACAGTGGGATACTTATCCATCAGGCCAAATATGTCACAGAAATTTTGGAAAAGTACAAGATGATGGATGTCAAGCCTGTCACAACACCTATGGCGGCCAGACCTACACTTACCAGGGATCCAGACGATCAACCGGTGAGCGAGCACATGTACCGGTCTATGATCGGGTCTCTGATGTACTTAATCGCTAGCCGTCCAGATATCATGCTAGCAGTGTGCCAATGCGCGCGCTATTAGGCTAATCCTAAACTCTCTTATCTATCTGCTGTTAAACGTATTTTTAAATATTTGAAGGGTCGGCCTCGACTCGGCCTCTGGTACCCTAAAAAGTCGGGATTTAATCTGTATGCTTTTTCTGACAGTGATTATGGCGGTAATGAGCTTGACAGGAAATCCACATCTGCTGGAGGTCAATTTTTTGGTGACAGGCTGGTATCCTGGCAAAGCAAGAAGCAGCACATGGTGTCCCAGTCGACAGCTGAAGCAGAATATGTGGCTGCATCTGCGTGCTGCTCACAGGTGGTATGGTTGCAGCATCAGCTGGGAGATTACGGTTTGAATTTCTTCAATACTCCCATTTTTTGTGATAATAATGTTGCATTGCAAATTGTGAAAAATCTTGTGCAGCACTCCAAAACCAAACACATCGATAAAAAAATGCACTTCATTCGGGATTGCTATGAACGCAGGCTCATACACTTAGAACGGGTGGCGTCGGATGACAATGTGGCGGATATGTTCACAAAACCCCTGCCAAGTGCCAATTTTGAAATGTGTCCCAAAGGCCTCCGGATGATAGCCTTTGATGAGTAGTCTGGTAACTGTTTACACGTTTTTTTATCAAAAAAAATAAATCTTAAAAAAAATTAAATTAGTGTTTTATTGTAATTAAAAAAATCTAAAAGCAAGGGGAAGATATAAGATAAACATTTACTCTAAAATGTGTGCTTTTAAATTTTTTACTGGTTTTGGTTGACCAGGCTGGGAAGTGATATAAATTTCCAGGTGTTTGCTGACTGACATGTGTAAGGTGGAAGTGAAAAGCAGTGATTCATGGTTGATATGCTTGGTAGGCTCTGCTGACAATCAATCAAAAGGTATGTTTTATCACAACACTTGAAGATAACGTATGATGCTTGAAAGGGAGCACGGTTCTGAGTTTTGAGTTTTATCACAACACTTGAAGATAACGTATTTGACTGTGCATCAGGAATCCTGACACACACGCCCGGTTCTGAGTTTTGATGTCATGCTCAAAAATCCCATTCCCTACGCTTTGCGTAAGCAATGACCTGGGAATGTTGTACGTGAGTTAGGACTCCTCTGTTCTGCGAAAGCGGAGACCTGGAACCTCCCTGATCCACGTACTTTCAAGATCACATTGTATATATATGATAAACCAAAAAGATGCCAATGTGCATAATCAAAAGAGACCCTCAAGCGTCCAAAACCCTTAGCCTTTGTCACTGATGAGAGCATTATTAAAAATGTTTCAAAAATTCAGTTGACTCTGTATATTATCCAACAAAACCCCCGTGATCTATTCTTTCTTTTCTCAACCCAGTCTGGAGCATGATGTTGGGCTTAAGGAAAGGTGTCGTGAAAAATGTTGTACGGAAGCCAGATGTACTTGATAGGGTGTACAAACTATACCTAGGACTTATGTGTGTGACCTGGATAGATTTTCATATTTAATAAACCTGAAAATAT
Source organism: Deinandra increscens subsp. villosa (assembly GCA_039602395.1). Taxonomy (NCBI): domain Eukaryota; kingdom Viridiplantae; phylum Streptophyta; class Magnoliopsida; order Asterales; family Asteraceae; genus Deinandra; species Deinandra increscens. Next base: position 983,169 of record JBCNJP010000028.1, on the reverse strand, counting down.
AAATTAATGTGATGAAACTACTTGAGTAAGCGAAAGCGGCATGAGTTTAAAAAATGGACCGATAATACCGGCAATCGCCGGAACACGTGAAGTAACTGAAGCTGAAAAGGGTTCCTCAGTCACAGACTATCTGGTATGATCCCTAATAATGCCTCCTCACGTGAAACTTAGTCAGTTAAGATTTTTGTTTGCGTATTTTTTTATTTGATTTTTTATTTCATCTTAATTGCTGATTTTGTGTGGTTTGTCTTATTTGATTTACTTAGAGTTGCCAGATAATAAAACTATCGGGCTTGAGTTCAGGGGAAGTTTTCAGTATTTAACGGGTTTGTGTTTAAATGTTTGGTGATAATGTTACCAAAAGAAAATGTTTGAAATTGTGGGTGGAAAATAAATCACATTTACAAGTTGAGGGGGCCAAAGTGAAACTTTTAAATTTTTTGAAACAAAAAGGGGAGAGCCGGCCCTCACCCTCACTCTCCCCCGTCTCCATCTCTTCCTCTCAAACCTAACCGCCACAACCACCCTCACCGATCACCACCACCACTCTCTGCCGTCACCATCGCAAGCCACCATCGAACTCGCCACCACTGTACGACCCCGTCACCACTCTCTGCCGTCACCATCGCAAGCCAACACCACTAAATTTCACCGACTTAGGAGGAGCAACTGGAATTGAATTAACATCAGGTGTGGTTTGATTGCATTCAGTTACCAAATCCTTTTCATAAAACATATCACGACCTTTGGCAAATTTTTCATTTTCAAAAGTTTTCATTTTCTTTTCGGTTTCTTTTATTTTCATGGCTTCCTCCAAAGGTGTCAATTTTAAACCACCTGTTGGTTTAGTCTCAGTGACAGGTTTGTCACCCATAGAATCACTAGACTCAGCTTGTTTTGAAGCATCATGGTTTGACTTGGACACATGTTTGCCAGGCTTCTTCTTATAAGTGCCTTTGTGTTTATCAGATGAACCAATCAGGTTCTCAGTGAACTTGGAATAGTCAAACACAATGGATGGTTTAGTTTCAGTGTCAGTTGGTTCCAAACCATGAACAATCGGTGGTGGAACTGAATTGCATTTTGACTCTTTGAACACTTCTTTTATGGTTTCATCTTTGCATAGAAAACTTGCAAAGGAAGCTGAATTTTGAAATTTTCAAGTTATCTATATAGATAGGAGTAGTCAGAAATGTCAAACCGTAATCGCGCAACTACTGTTGAATCCACAAAACCTGTGAACAGCAACTGGAAGCAGCAACGTATTCCGCCTCCGCAGTAGATGTCGCGACCGAAGTTTGTTTCTTGCATTGCCATGACACGAGCCTCTCCCCCATAAATTGGCATCCGGCGGTAGTAGAATTGAAATTGATTTTACATCCACCATAATCCGAGTCTGAGTAAGCTGATAACTCGAACTTATTATCATTAGGATACCAGATACCAAGATTTGGATAACCCTTCAAATAAGCAAAGATTCTCTTTACTGCTAACAAATGTGAAGCTTTGGGAGTTGCCTGGTACCTAGCACACATGCAAACTGCAAACATTATATTAGGACGAGAAGCAGTTAAGTACATAAGATAACCAATCATGGCACGAAACAATGTTGGATCAACATTCACACCAGATTCATCTGGTTCAAGGCCATGAGAAACCTGAATAGGACTATGAGGAATCCGAACATCTCCAATCTTGAATCGCGTCAGGATATCAGACACATACTCCGTTTGATGCAAAAATATCCCTTTTTCGGACTGATTCACTTGGAGGCCTAAAAAGAAACTCATCTCTCCCATCGAACTCATCTCGAACTTAGTTTGCATCACAAGCTCAAACTCTTTACACAGCTTGTCGTTGGTGCTTCCGAAAATAATATCATCCACATAAACTTGAACCAGCAGCAGATCTTTCCCAAACTTCTTTGTAAACAGCGTGCAATCAACTTTGCCTCTTCTGAACCCATTTTCAATCAAATATGTAGACAACGTCTCATACCAAGCCCGTGGAGCCTGGTGAAGACCATACAAAGCTTTATCCAGTTTGTACACACGCTCAGGAAGATCTGGATCATAGAAACCAGGAGGTTGCTTCACATACACCTCTTCACGAATTTTCCCATTGAGAAACACACTTTTGACGTCCATCTGATACACTTTGAACCCGTGATATGCTGCGAAAGCCAGAAACATCTTGATAGCCTCAATCCTGGCGACAGGAGCATAAACTTCATTAAAATCAATGCCTTCGATTTGTGAGAAACCTTGAACCACTAATCGAGCTTTGTTTCTGATGATGATACCACGTCGTACTTTTTGCATTTAAAAGCCCATTTAGTACCGCAAGGCTCTTTTGAATTTATGGGTAAATCAACGAGATGCCAAACACCCAATTTTTTAAATTGCTACAAATCCTCCTGCATAGCCTCCACCCAAGAAGCATCTTGCAACGCTTGGTCTACATTTATAGGCTCGACTTGGGATAAAAATACAAGAATGAAATACTTCATTTTGAACCCCAAAATCTCGAATCTTAGCAATCAAAGCATCAACAGAATCAGACAACTGATGTCGTGTCCGCACTCCAGAAGTCAGATCTCCAATAATATTCTCTTGAGGATGTATACTATGAATCCGAAGAGTGGTTGTGTCAGGATCCACAATATTTTCTTCAAGATTATTGAAATTTTCACCTGTATCTTCTGAGCTAGAAAGATCACCAATCGGTAAAGAAACCGGAACTGAAGAACTAGTACTTGGTAAACTAATCGGATCATCGACCGCTAACGATTCAGCTTCAGACGAACTCAATGTTTCTAGGTTAGAAACATGCTGACTTGATGAAGCAGGAGTAGAAACACTTGAAAGCTTCAAAGTACATGATCCATGATTATTCATTGAATGCAATATAACAGTAGTTATAAGTTCTTTAGAAAGCTCAGCAGCAGAATCATGATGTGCAACCGAGAAAGAATCAAATAAATGATTGTAGTCAAAAGCTGGAATATCAACCGTCTTGGGTGTTATAAAAGTATGTCTTTGACAATCAACATTCAAGTGACGCTCAATTGTCTTTGAAGCAGGAAAGTAAACCCGTTTCATTGGATGTTGATATTCAACAAAAATGCCATCAATAGCCTTTTCCTTAAACTTTCCACCTTCCTTGAGAACAGTGCACTGACACCCAAACGGATCTAAAAAGCTTAAGTTCGGCTTATAACCTTTGAGCAGGTGATAACTTGTCTTGTTCAATCGCTTGACAATCATAACACGATTTAGTACATGACACGCAGTATGAACCGCTTCAGACCAGAACATAGTCGGTAAATATGCATCAGATAACATAGTTCGTGCTCTCTCAATCAGTGTTCGATTCTTTCTTTCAGCAACTCTGTTCTGTTGTGGAGTATACGGTGCACTAAATTCTTGTACAATACCAAGATAATCATAAATACCTGTCATTTTTGCATTCTTGAATTCGGTACCATTATCAGTTCGAATGCGACAGATTTTGTACTTGTATATGGATCCGAACTTGGATAACAACTTCTAAATAATAGCTGGAGTTTCATATTTCGAGTGCATTGACGCCACCCATGAGAAACGTGAAAGTCATCAGTGATCACCAAACAATAAAAACAACCATCAACGCTACGAACATTCATAGGACCGAAGAGATCCATATGAAGTATCTCTAACGGTGTAACAATCGTATTAATTCTTTTGGAAGGATGAGACTTTTTCCGTTGTTTTCCTTTCTTGCAGGAAACACACACATCATTAATTAAAAAACGATTCTTCGAAACGCCATCTACCAGATTATGATTAACTAAATAATTCATCTTCCGGTAGTTGATGTGTCCCATACGACGATGCCATAAAACCGACTCTTTTTCCGTGGCTTTTGAGATGAAACATGTAGCTTCAACCGCGGATGAAATTTGATTCATATTCAGCACATACAGATCTCGAAACCTTGGTGCACGCATCACGATCCAATCTTCATAAATCTGGATTCCGGGTTTCAGAATTAAGCATTCAGAACTTATGAAAGCAGCAGTAGACTACTTATCACAAATCTGTGAGACACTAAGCAGGTTATGTTGCAGTTCTTCCACAAATTGAACTTTGTCGAACGTGACCTTCTCGTTACCCATCTTGCCTTCACCGGATATTATTCCTCCTTTATTGCCAGCAAAGGTAACATTCCCGCCATTAATTGGTTTGACATTAGAAAGTAGGGAAATATTACCAGTCATGTGCATGGATGCTCCACTTTCAACAACCCAGAAGTTGTTGACAGCTGGCTTTCGAGCACCCTGCACACGGTAGCAAATAAATAGTTGGAATCTGGACCTAAGCTTTCAGCTTTGGGTCGACCGGTATCCTTGGAGAAATCTTCAGTGGCTTTTGAAGACAGTTTTGGTAGCCACTTTTTCCTTAAAGTTGGAATAGATGAATCAGTGGTGGAATCACCAGTGGATGAACTACCAAACGACTCTTGAGTGTGTTTGACAAATTTTCCTCGTTTGAAAAGTTGTTTGGTAACCACTTTTTCATCTATAACCTTTGGCTTGCAATCAGATTTTGAATCTGAATCACATTTATCATTACTAATAGCGGAGGCACGTTTCTTAGCCAAAATGGGGCATCTATTACGTAGATGACCACGCTGATAACAGTGATAACACCTCCTACGATCAATAAAGACGATAGAAAAACCATTCCCTGAATCATTTGAGGTGCTATCATCACTCATGGGCTGAGAAACTTTCTTGGGTGCCTTAGTCTTAAACCTCCGAGATTTGGAGATCGGAAGAGGTTTAAACAAAGGAGTAATATACCCAAATCTGTTATGGAACCCATACTCATCCACCCCACATTGATCAGAATAACCTTTTGGTTTGACTTGTTTGAGTTTATTTTGCTCAAATTTCCCAAAGTCATCATAAAAAATATAGTCTTCACAAAAACCATAAGATTCATAGTCAAAACTGTTTGTTTTTTAAGAAAACTGACCATCAGAGTTATAAAAACTCTTTGGTGAGTATTTTGAAGTTTTTGACTTTGACAAAAATTTCTGATCTTTTGACGAATGGGATCTAAAGTCAGATCTGTGATCTTTTGGAGAAGATGATCTGTTTCTTGAGCTCTGATCATTTACCTTGGATTTATAATCAGGTAATGAAACAATTTCCACGGTTTCATTATCAGATACAACTTGCCCATTAGACTCAGCATAAAAAACCTTAGCAATTCGTGTTAGATCAACACAACACAATGGGAACATCTCATCAGAAAAAATGGTATTACTACCTTTGAGACAATACATTTTCATTTTCTGAGTTGATTCACCAGTCTCAATTTTACCTTTCAGTTTCTTGTCATTTTTCTGAACTTTCTGAGGTTTCTTCTGATTGACCTCAGAATTTTCAGAACTTGATCCAAAACCAACACCACTAAATTTCACCGACTTAGGAGGAACAACTGGAATTGAATTAACATCAGGTGTGGTTTGATTGCATTCAGTTACCAAATCCTTTTCATAAAACAGATCACGACCTTTGGCAAATTTTTCATTTTCAAAAGTTTTCATTTTCTTTTCGGTTTCTTTTATTTTCATGGCTTCCACCAAAGGTGTCAATTTAACACCACCTGTTGGTTTAGTCTCAGTGACAGGTTTGTCACCCACAGAATCACTAGACTCAGCTTGTTTTGAAGCATCATGGTTTGACTTGGACACATGTTTGCCAGGCTTCTTCTTATAAGTGCCTTTGTGTTTATCAGATGTATACTGATGTGTTGCAAACACATCTCATTTCCGGGGTCTTTTGATTAGTTATTTGAGTCAATTTGAGTTGGTTTTCCATGTGTTTTAGTTGTTTTTAGTTAATTTAGAGTCTTTAAGGTCTTGATGATGTTTTTATGAGCTTTGTAGGTTTTTAACAGATTCCCAAGGCCACGGGTAGAAATTGAGAAGATGGAAGAAGAAAAGAAGAATAAGGGCTGAACACGCAGTTCCAGGTGTATCGCCTGGAACCTAATGAATGGGAGGCGATACGCGCGAAGAGGAAAGAGTCAACGCGGGGCTTAAGTCGGTTTGACCGACTAAATTGTCGCGACATGAGCTGTAGGCGTATCGCCTAGGAAGGACATACCTCCAAGTGATACGCTTGGAGGTCCAAAACCCGCAAAAAGAGGTTTCGCAATATAAAATCGATTTTAGGGTTTCAATTCGTGATTCTGCACTGGCGTTCGACTGAGAGACGACCAAGAGGCGATTTTTGAAGGCAGAGAAGGTGGAATCGAGTGGAGATCAACCCGGAATCATTATTCGACATTCAATTCAATCATCCGGTTTAGTTTCTTTATTCGATTTCTTGTATTTGATTAGTTCTAAAACCATGTTTAGGGTTAAAGATTCTGTCTTTATGGTTTCTTCTACTTTGATTATGGTGGTTGGCTAATTTTATACCACCACCTAGACCATATGATGAACTTTTAGTATTTGTGATCTTGTTTGACCTTGGCAATTTGATTGATGTTTTCTTTCTATTCAATTCCATTGATTAACATGATTGTATGCATATGACTACTAGAATTAGGGTTTGAATTAACTTACTAAACTACCTAATCTGCGAATATCTTTCGGTTTGGGTTGGGTAATCGATTGTGTGACTGTGTGTTTGTGATTGATTTGGTTATCTGTCTTGATTACCATAGTTTAGTATTTTAGTGAATTCCTTAAGTCTTGTGTGCTGCTCTAGTTAGACAAGCCGGGAGGTGATAACTAGGTTGGGTAGTTGGGTTCACTAGTGGATTAGGATCACATCGCCATCGGGAGAGGGATGCCCTAGGAAATTAGTTAGCGTGCTATTCCGTGTTAGTTGTGTTGATTAGTGGTAGTTCCTGCTAGCTTAAGGTGCCTAAGATTGTTTCGAGGGTGGTTAGGTCTAGTTGAGGTTGGATGTACCCATAAGGTGAACTCCTGTCCGAACGTTAGAAGCAATTACTAGGAAGAACTTAAAAGGTGAACTAGGATCCATCAGAATTGTCAAGGTCAGGTTTGGTCATAGATGTTAATTGGGATTTGAGGTCTGGGTGGTGTCTTTTCTCATTTTGGTAGTTTCCTCAAGGTCTGCTTTGCTGTCATTCGTTAGTGTTATTTTAGTTAATTAAATCAATCTTAAATCAAAACCCAAATTACTCAGTATTTCCATTTTCTAGGTCTAGGTTAAGTCTTGTCTATAGAGTGTCCTAGGTTCGATATTCCGGTCTTACCTTAGCTTTACTATAATCCGACAGGTTCACTGCCTTAGGGTTCGGTTCGGTTTAGGTTATTTCGGTAAAATTAGGTGTGTCTTAGGTCTAGGTTTAGGTCTATTTTATTAGTGTTTTTAGTGTCGTTCCGAGCACATCAAGTTTTTGGCGCCGTTGCCGGGGACACTTGGCAATAGCAAGATTAACTTAGGTCGTCGTTAGGAAATTTTGAGTCTTTTCGGTTTTTCCGTGTCTAGAGTCTTAGGATTCCCGTTCTTGAGTCTAGATTTTTAGGTTTATTTTTCCTTTTAATTTTCCTTTGAGTCAGTTTCCCCATTTTATGCCACACACCCGTTCACGAGGTCCTCCTGAGTTGTCACCACTTTCTGATCCTGACACGGATATTCGTGAACGGTTTCGCCTTCTACGCACTGAGCTAGAGGCATTCATCATTTCCACCGCCCAATCCAAACCATCTTCTTCCACACACACCACACGCGACACCAAACCCATTCCATTCCCCGATTTATCATCCATGGCGGCACGCCGCACCGTCCACGAGCAGGCTAGCGCCGGAGTCACCGAGGCCCGGTTTGCTATTGCACAGCCTGCTATTGCCAACACCGCGAATTGGCAAGTTCCGTCCCACGTCATCAACGCTTTGACGCATTCCATCCAGTTTCATGGACGTGAGGACGAAGATGCACCGACGCATATTTCTCGTTTCATTCGTATCTGCAACACGTTCGGACTCACTGGAGTCGCGAACGAAATCATTTATCTGCGTCTGTTTCCATTCTCCCTTACGTCTTGAGACGCTTCCGCCTAATTCGATCGCCACCTGGGACGATCTCACCGCAAAATTCCTGAAGAAGTATCATCCCCCAGCCAAGGCTTCACGTACTCGGGAGGAAATCCACTCTTTCAAGATGGACCCCGATGAGCCTTATTCTGCCGCATACGAGAGATTCAACACCCTTCTGAGTAGATGTCCGCAACACGGGTTGACGGACTGGGCGATCATAGAAAAGTTCTATAATGGACTTCCTTATTCTGTTCAGAAGGATTTCAATATTTCGGCTGGAGGGCATATGATGGAGAAGCTCACTGTTGACGAATGCAAATCATTATTTGAGAGCTTCGCACTTGCTGAACAGCAGGCACCCGGAGGTCGGAGAGCCGCCTTGGCCCCGACTAGATCACTCGCACCATCTACATCTACCCGGGGTGTCAATCACATTGGCTCAGAAAGCATGTCACCTAGGGAGTTAGAGAATATTTACAAAACCTTAGAAGAAATCAAACTCCACATCAAAGCCAAATGTGAGCTGTGCAGAGGCGCTCATGACACTCGAGACTGCCCGCTTGCTCCCGCCGAGCAGGTGGATTACATTGGAAACCGAAACCAGTTCGGTAATTCGTTCCAGTCTGGGTGGAGGAGTGGCCAAAATTCAGGATGGCGAGAGGGAGGAAATCCACCTGGTTTTCAGCCGAGGTATAATCAGAATGGTGGAGGAAACGAAGGGCCGACTATGAAGGAGCTTACAGAGCTAGTCATGAACCAAACGCAGATTTTGCAGCAGATGAACGCGAGAGATGAGGCCACACAGAAGAAGCTAGCGGAGCATGATACGTTACTGAGGAATCAACAAGCTTCGTTCCTGGATTTGCAGCGGTCAGTCGGTGACATAGCGAAGCAGCTGAAGGAGCTCAATTCCCGTGGGGGTCAGTTTTCCGGTAGCACTTACAAAAACCCCAATGCCAATGTGAATGCCATCACCACTAGGAGCGGGAGAGTTGTCCAGAGTCCATCGCCGGCGGTAGTTGATGAGGAGCCGGTCGATGAGGAGATTGAGTTGGAGACGCCTGGCGCACGAGAGCGTAACGCCAGCAAGTATCGCACCAAACGTCGAGGTTGAGGTAGTGAGAGAGAAGCCGCTGAAGTGGGAGGCTGTTAAAGAGAAGAAGAGAGTGAGATTTGCGCCTCGACCGATTACAGCTGATGATCTCAAGCAAGTGCCATATCCTGAATGTCTGGTTTAACAGAAGAATGCACGTGAATACAGTCAGTTCTTAGAGCTTCTTAAGTAGCTTAGGGTCACTTTACCTTTTACTTATGTTATTAGACAAATGCCTAAGTATGCTAAATTTTTAAAAGATATGTTAACTAATAAGAAGAAGCTTGAAAGTTTTTCAGATGTCACTCTTGATGCTAATTGTTCTGCTGTAGTTCAAAATAGATTGCCTGAGAAATTGACTGATCCTGGTACATTTACAATTCCGTGCTCTTTTGGTGATTTGTCTGTTACTTGTGCTTTAGCTGATTTAGGTGCTAGTATTAATGTGATGCCATATTCTGTTTTCATGCATCTAGGATTAGGTGAGTTAGAACCGACTAGGATGACGATCTCTTTAGCAGATAGGTCGGTGGTTAGACCCAAAGGAATAGTGGAAAATGTGCTTGTTCAAGTTGATAAATTTTTGTTCCCTATAGACTTTGTGGTAGTTGATACTGCATATGATGCTAGTTGCCCGTTGATTTTAGGAAGGCCTTTCCTTAGGACTGCTCGGGCGTTAGTTGATGTTTTCGCGGGCACGATTACTTTGAGGGTAGATGATGAATCAGTTGAGTTCAAGGTTGGTAAGTCGAGTGACAAGAACAACGAGTCCGTCTACTTTCTAGGTTCTTTTATATCTTTGGTGGATAGTTGTGTTAGTTATGTCACTGGTGAGGATCTGGTCGTTGGAAATAGGTTGGAAGGTGAATTGATGGTTGAGGATAAGTGTGGGGAGGAGCCCGGGGGGTTAGATGAGCTAATTGATAGAAATGCGGATGTTGACCCATTAGTAGAACCCGGTGAGGATTTAGTGGTTGGAGAGTGTTTGGTAGTTGAGGATAGTTTGAGGAGAGCCACACTTGGCGACATAGGTGAGTTAGATGATAGGATTGTGCTTAGTCCAAGTGTGGGGAGGTTAGATGTGATTGTTGTTACCCATGACCCGGAAATGAGTTTTCTAGGAAAATGTCGATTTTTTCCGGGGTAGGTATAAGCATTGGAAGGTTAAGAGGTTGTTGAGAGCAGTAAAGTTCAGTGCTTTATGGGGTAGGAAGTTGGTTAGAAGTTGTTTGGATAGAAATCGGGTGCAACCCGGTAGTTTTGGGAGTTAAGATGTGAAATCGAAGCCTCCGGATGGTTTGGGAGGTTATTTTTCTGATTTGTGCTGATTGATTAGTACCCGGTTTGTATATTTGTGTATTTGTGTTTTATTTTCTGCGATTTTTAGTTTTTCGTGCATGTTACGTCTTTTGTTTTGTGATTTTGTGTTTGCAGGTTATTTTGGAGATTCGAGCTTTGAGGAATATGAGATGTGCATGTCAAAATTTGCAGATGTGGCCTAAGATTTCGACTATAGGAACTGTTGGAGCAAAAAGAGATAGAAAATTTTTGGGGTCAAATTCTAAAAATTCTCTGGAAATCACGTTCTAAGCGTATCGCCTGGAGGTTGGTAGGTTATAGGCGATACGCTTGCATCCTTTGGCGGGCCGGTTGTGTGCAGCTCCAGGCGTATCGCCTGGGAAATGCATGGTTGTAGGCGATACGCCTGGAGGAGGTAAGTCAGAAAAATTTTCAATTTTTAAATTGTTATTATTTCTGTTTACCGAGTTTGTGGTGGTTCGCTGCGGTCGATGTGCTGAGTCTCTGGAGTTTCAGGTGAACACGTTTCAACTTCTTTTATTTTATTTATTTTATTTCTGATTTGTTTTTGTACCATTCCACATTGAGGGCAATGTGTGATTCAAGTGTGGGGATGGGATACTTTCGTATTGAGTCAGTCTTAGTCAGTTTTTTTTATTTTTGATGTGTTATTGAGTCAAAAAAATTGAAAATTGAAAAAAAAAATTGAAAAAATTGTTCAAAAATGTCCGAGATTCTGGCTGCAATTTAAATGGAAAATGATAGGTAAAACTGGGAATTGATTGTCTAATTTTGTGCTTAAATGTTAGATTAATGGATAATTTGGGAAATGTGGTAAAGTATGGTATGAATGGAAAACATTATTAATCTATGATGTGTCAGTAGGCCCAGCTGACCTAGGAGTAGCTTAAATAGCCTGTGTGTTTATTGTTGTATAAATATGCTAATCAGTCTGCTAGTGGGTTCCCATTTTAGGAGTGATAGGGATTCTGAACCTGATAATTAGGAGGAAAGAGACCGCTTTAGGCTAGATACTCGTATGTCCTTCGAATTTTCAATGAGCATAGTAGTTAATAATCTGGTTAATGAATTAGAGTGAAGGGGCAAAATACTTATGTACGAACTAAGGATAGTATCCCGTGGTAAGTACCTCTGATGATGTTCCGGATCTCGCGGGCAAAATACTCACGTATGATTTCGGGGGTAAGACCTTGTGAAAGAGTACCTCTGGTGATGTCCGTTGGTAATTTTAGGTAAAAGTAACCAATTATAAAAGAAAAAAATATATATATATGAAAAAAAAAGAGAGAAAAAAAAAGAAGAAAAGAAATGTTAGTTTAGAGAATAAATGCTCAAGAAGTTGCATATAAATAAATAGTTATTCTTTGGACATCTTAGTATCTGGTTTAAGGGGGGTTGGAGAAAATATTAATTTAAATCATTTAAACCCTTTGCTTTGACTGATTATGATTCGGTAGTAGGTTGAACTTGACCCTTCTTTAGTGGGATCCATTGCGACTGAACTTATATCTGGTAATTTCATAAACACATGGGGGCGAAAGAAAAGGTTGGTGGTTGGGTTTAGTCGGATAGAAATATCGGCAATCGTAGCTAGTGTGTTAATACATTATGGAATGTGGAATTGTTTGGTGGACTGTGAAGTTGAAATGTTAAATGTTTTAGAAGTCAATTTTCTGGTTATGATTCCATTACAGTATTTTTCGAGGACGAAAAAAGAGTCAGTGTGGAGATGTTTGATGTGTTGCAAACACATCTCATTTCCGGGGTCTTTTGATTAGTTATTTGAGTCAGTTTGAGTTGATTTTCCATGTGTTTTAGTTGTTTTTAGTTAATTTAGAGTCTTTAAGGTCTTGATGATGTTTTTATGAGCTTTGTAGGTTTTTAACAGATTCCCGAGGCCACGAGTAGAAAGTGAGAAGATGGAAGAAGAATAGAAGAATAAGGGCTGAACAAGCAGTTCCAGGCGTATCGCCTAGAACCTAATGAATGGGAGGCGATACGCGCGAAGAGGAAAGAGTCAACGCGGGGCTTAAGTCGGTTTGACCGACTAAATTGTTGCGACATGAGCTGTAGGCGTATCGCCTAGGAAGGACATACCTCCAAGCGATACGCTTGGAGGTCCAAAACCCGCAAAAAGAGGTTTCGCAATATAAAATCGATTTTAGGGTTTCAATTCGTGATTCTGCACTGGCGTTCGACTGAGAGACGACCAAGAGGCGATTTTTGAAGGCAGAGAAGGTGGAATCGAGTGGAGATCAACCCGAAATCATTATTCGACATTCAATTCAATCATCCGGTTTAGTTTCTTTATTCGATTTCTTGTATTTGATTAGTTCTAAAACCATGTTTAGGGTTAAAGATTCTGTCTTTATGGTTTCTTCTACTTTGATTATGGTGGTTGGCTAATTTTATACCACCACCTAGACCATATGATGAACTTTTAGTATTTGTGATCTTGTTTGACCTTGGCAATTTGATTGATGTTTTCTTTCTATTCAATTCCATTGATTAACATGCTTGTATGCATATGACTACTAGAATTAGGGTTTGAATTAACTTACTAAACTACCTAATCTGCGAATGTCTTTCGGTTTAGGTTGGGTAATCGATTGCGTGACTGTGTGTTTGTGATTGATTTGGTTATCTGTCTTGATTACCATAGTTTAGTATTTTAGTGAATTCCTTAAGTCTTGTGTGCTGCTCTAGTTAGACAAGCCGGGAGGTGATAACTAGGTTGGGTAGTTGGGTTCACTAGTGGATTAGGATGACATCGCCATCGGGAGAGGGATGCCCTAGGAAATTAGTTAGCGTGCTATTCCGTGTTAGTTGTGTTGATTAGTGGTAGTTCCTGCTAGCTTAAGGTGCCTAAGATTGTTTCGAGGGTGGTTAGGTCTAGTTGAGGTTGGATGTACCCATAAGGTGAACTCCTGTCCGAACGTTAGAAGCAATTACTAGGAAGAACTTAAAAGGTGAAATAGGATCCATCAGAATTGTCAAGGTCAGGTTTGGTCATAGATGTTAATTGGGATTTGAGGTCTGGGTGGTGTCTTTTCTCATTTTGGTAGTTTCCTCAAGGTCTGCTTTGTTGTCATTCGTTAGTGTTATTTTAGTTAATTAAATCAATCTTAAATCAAAACCTAAATTACTCAGTATTTCCATTTTCTAGGTCTAGGTTAAGTCTTGTCTATAGAGTGTCCTAGGTTCGATATTCCGGTCTTACCTTAGCTTTACTATAATCCGACAGGTTCACTGCCTTAGGGTTCGGTTCGGTTTAGGTTATTTCGGTAAAATTAGGTGTGTCTTAGGTCTAGGTTTAGGTCTATTTTATTAGTGTTTTTAGTGTCGTTCCGAGCACATCATATACCAATCAAGTTCTCAGTGAACTTGGAATAGTCAAACACAATGGATGATTTAGTTTCAGTGTCAGTTGGTTCCAAACCATGAACAATCGGTGGTGGAACTGAATTGCATTTGACTCTTTGAACACTTCTTTTAAGGTTTCATCTTTGCATAGAAAACTTGCAAAGGAAGCTGAATTTTTTAAATTTTCAAGTTGTCTTTGAAGATCTAGAATTTCAATGTTTAATTCTAAAATTTTAGCATTAGCTTCTGCAAGCTTCTTTTCACAATAAATGTAATCTCCAGTTTTGTTATTCAGTTCAATTTTTGTGTTCAGAGTCAAAGCATTTTCACTCTTCAGTTCAGCCTTAACGGCCTCCCACCTTTGTTTGTAAATTTTGGTGTTTTCTTCTGCTAACATGTATTTATGATAATACATAACTTTCTCATCAGAAAGTTCCCTCAATTTGTTAGCAGTTGTCATGCAATATTCACAGAGTTTAGGATCAACTTGAACATCAGCCATGAAAGCTTGTTGACCATCCCCAAAGAAATCTTCTCCTGGAAATTCAGAATTCTCTTCAACCTTCACATTTTGATCTTCAGAACGACATAGAAAAGCAGATTCATCTGGGTAGTCTGCACTCCAATCATAACCTTCACCAGTTTGAGACACTAATGCTTTAGAGTCTGAACTCAATGCATTAGCATTTACATTGGAACTAGACGGATTAGATTTACTTCCTAATGCCTTAGCACTTTGAGATACATATTTCTGACACAATTTTGAAGTCTCTTGCTTCTTTCCCTTACTACATTCCTTGGCAAAATGACCATAGTTCTGACAGTTGTAGCAACGAACTTTGGATTTTTCGAAACCAAGTTTTCCATCAGGGTTAAGATCCTTACGCCCCGTCCTTTGCATATATTTCCTACCCCTCCGGACAAGCATAGCCATTGACCAATTGATATCCATGAGTTTTAAGCCATCGGGATCAATCTGGTCATAGTCTTCATCAGTTAATTCAGCACTTGTCAGCTTTCCTACCACTACACCATCATAAGAAGAAATCATTTCTGAAAACAACGCCATGAAGTCATTTGTAGTCTTGGCTGAGAAAGCACTCTAGTTTGATGCAGAAGCAGACTGATTTGAGTAAACCGGATATGTCACAACAACCTTTTGGGTATAACTATCACCAGAAGAACCCCGAGATACATTTGCATGACTAGAAGAAGAATTTTCCACATAGAATGCCGTAGTTGGTGGATTTGAACTTGATTTGACTTTTGCATGTATAGCGGATGCATTCTCCCCAAAATATACATCTGGGTTATGGACTTGTGCTGGAAGAGTTTTAACTATCATCATATCCAATTCTCGAGCCAACAAATTCCTGGTTAAGTCATCATATGACACATCGTCGAATCCTTTATCATGAGTTAGAAGCAAAATATAACCTTCCCATTTAGCTGGTAAGGCATCCAATAACTTTTCTTTCAACTCATTTGGTTCCTTTTTCACACCAACAATTTCAAGCTCACTCACCAGATGTGACAACCTTGATATAAGATCATTAATTATTTCGTTTTGCACATGGTAGAAATTATCATATTCCCTCAGCAAGACCTTTTTCTTACTTTTCTTATACTGGGCATTTCCTTCACAACGGTTACACAACGCATCCCACATTGCTTTAGTTGTTATGTGCATTTTAAATTGATGAAGAATGTCTTTCGGTAAAGCCATTGACAAGTTAGAATACGCTTTCTTCTCCAATTTGAATGATTCCTTTTCAGAGTTGTTCATTTTATTGTATGGTTTTATATCACCACTCGCAAACTTTAGAACCTCATAACCATCCAACATCGGAGTCCAAACTGTAACATCGGTAACAGCAATATATGATTCATAACGAGTCTTCCAATTGTGAAAAATCCTTAAATTTCATCAACTTAGGAACCTTGTTCGTGGTTCCTATCTCGTTATCATAGTTCAATAGAGCTTGAACGGTTGTGGACATTGCAGCAAATGCTTGAAACGGATCCATGATGATTATCTCAAAAACTGAACTAGCGTACTGAATGATCGATCTCCGTACCAAAACAACTCCAACGTACCAATTCCAATACACGTACCACCAACGTACCAGAAAACACAGGCGTACCACCTACAGACCAAACAACTCAGCGTACCAAAATTGAGTAACGTAACTCAGCGTACCAAAATTGAGTAGCGTACCAGACTAGTACGGCGTAACCGTCTACGTACCACTAAGTAACTGTCACGTACCACCTATGAAGATTGTCCTACGTACCAAATCAAACGGACCAGAATAATGAAGGAGATTGCCTTGCATACCAGCAACGTACCAAGGTGTTCTATGGACGTACCAACGGTGTACCAATAGAAATCGAACACATTTTTGAGATTTTCGGCTTTTTGGACAGGAATTTGACACAGGACTCAAGTAAAACACTCAAGGATCATTTTGAAATCAATTTTCGCATTGAATGCACTCAAAATTGAGATGAAATGAAGGGAATTGACTCAAAGTCCTACTTTCTCTCTCTAAACTTCGAAAATATGACCAAAATCACAGCAACAGAGCAACCAAATGCTCTGATACCACTTGTAAAACACAATTCGGATCTTACTATTGCATGATATGGTCAATTCGATGAACACGAGAGTAAATATAAGCTTCTATGATTGAATTCGAGATCAAACAGTACAGAGAGAACCAAAGAGAGAACACTATGAAAAACACACAATTAAGACTGACTGAACTTGCTCATCTAGATCTAAACTAAAGAATCGAACCCATTTATAGTTCACAGTCCAGCGTACCAACTTAACCAGCGTACCAGTTGGTCCAGGGCTGCGTACCAACTGGTCCGCCCACTGGTACACTGACAGAAACTGTACAAAACATTCAATACATAATCAAAACGCCTAGACCTAGCATTAGACACACAACTTGTTCTAACACAAACAATATAACAAATTAAAAACTAATTAAGGTCTTTGAACTTTTTCAAGATGCCCCAAGCTTCAACATAAGTAAATTCATTTTTGTTGAAATGTTTGTAGTATTCTTTAAGACACCATTCTAAAGTTTTATCTTCATCTCAGCCTACGACTTCAGGTAAGGTGTCATAAACCGACCTAAAAATCCTAACCTTGATCCTTATGTCATGCCATTTTGACGTGAGCATATCAGTTGTACGATAGTTCTCTTTTTTCTTGACAAGAAAATGAAAATGAAGATTAACCCATTTCCAAAACTCACCATCTGCTCGTGGTTTGGTCTCACCACGAACGTCAGCCCACGCCTGGACCAATACAATTTCCTCAGTCTTTTTCCATAGTGTCCCACGTTTACGAGCCGGTGAGCTTGAAGACGGAGATGACTAGAAGAAGTTGTAGACATTTTTTAGAAATTTGAGATAGTGTTTGTGTGATGGTATGGCTGGATGGAATGTGAATGTGTATTTATAGTGGTGGGGGTGTGTTAAAATCATAATTTATATATTAACATTATTAAATAATTAAACAAACATTTAAGAGATTTTAACATTAAAATAAAAAACCTAAATTTTACAATAAAGATATCATAAATAAAACGTTAAGAAAACCATAATAATAAATAGGGATCCCTTGCTAATACTCATTTCCAGTGGCAGTCGTCATTTGACCATTCTGGATCAAATTCGTGCTCATCCGTAAACGGGTTGTGATATGTCGGTTCTTCATCATCCAAAATATCGTAAGTAAAAGCATCTTTTAAATTATCAGGGTCCTCGTATTCCAAAGGATCATAGTAGTGATGTTCTGGTGATGGCAAGGGTGGAGGGGTTGTTGGCAAAAGGTTCGATTTTGGGTTTGTAGACATCCCTGGTGGTGGATTCATAGGGAAGACTAGTGGTGGGTTTGTGTTAACGGGGTTTTCATTTTCCATCGTCGTAGGTATTTTGTATCTTTTAAGAATGCGAAAATTGTTGGATTAAGTGTCTAAGCCCATAACTATAACTAATAGCAGCATAGTCCTTTTGGGTTGCCCTCAAGACTCGATAAATGTAGAATTAATAAATAAGGGAAAAAGAAAAATAGTTTATTAATTATTATGGTTTAATGATTAAATGAAACTATTTAGGAGGCTAGTTAATGGTTTGGTTAATAGAAGGATTGAATAAAAATTAATCAATATGTGATTAGTTGGGAATATTCTATCCCACATGGAAAATTTTGAAATTCCCTTATGCACAAGGGAATTCCGAAAATTTGGTTCCATCCCACATTGGTGGAATAACTAAAGCAAGGAAGATCTCCTTGTGGAAGAACTTTTTATAGTTCATCCCACCCTTAGTTAATATTCTCTTTTCGAGTCATTGGGTGTGATCCTATCAGAGGCACGACATCTGTGGTGCTTGCTTCCTAGAGTTCGAGAGGGATTATTCTAGTTGTTTACTATAACAACTAAAAGGTATGTAACCCTATCTTTCTTAGTATTTTGATTATTATGATTATTTAACTAGGGTTCATATTATGTTCATAGTTATACGTTCAATAATGAAAACAAAGATTTTGTTTTAGGTTGCATGCACCCTTAATTGTTTAAGTTTGCTTGTAGTGCCTGAAACCCATCAGTGGTATCAGAGTGTTTGGTTTGTTTTCAATAGAATTAGCTATAATTGATGAATTATTATTGTTAGGAGGCTTAAATTCGATCTTAGGTATTAGGTTTTTTGAAACCCTAATCTTGCCCCCTAAGTTTCGAATGCCTTTAGGATAAGGTTTAATTTAATTGTTTAGATTAATTATCCTATTATGATTCATTAAATATAATTAACTAAAAGTTAATTAATAGATATATAATATTGGTTTATTTTTTTAATAATAAACCTAGTATTTTGAAAAAGTTTTAAAGTACACCTTATACTATATGTAAGATTAAAAGCTTAATTATTACTATATGTATAAGAACTAAGTCTATAAAGGGGGTATAAGAAAACTGCTTATAAAATGGTAGTTGAATGGCTGTCCATTCTCAACCACCGCTTCCTTGATTAGTGGAGGGTCGTTAGCCAAACGAGTTTGATAGGACTAAATTGATTCCCATTAAAAGTATAATGACATTAAAAGTAACTAAACCTTTTATAAAATATTCCTAGTTACTATAAGAAAAATGTGAATTTGTATGCTAATCCATGAAGTTGCACATTACACTTTATAAGTCATTAGTGGAGCGTGTGTGGTTAACCAGCACAAAAATAGGAACTAATAAAGAGTTGTAATGGGTATCTCATAAATTATCATTGTTGATGGAGCGTGTGTGGTTAAGCAGCACATCAATTGAGATGATAAATGACATTGAGGTTACCAAGCACATTTGCATGGTTATTCACATCTTGTTTGTGATCCTCGGTATCCCAGTCACAAATTGAAGAGCATAATCCGATATAAACATGCCATTGGATAGTTTCAATGAATCTCAAAAGAAAAACCTACCTTTATAAAATTTGCAATTAGATTACGGCATCCCTTTTCTAAGTTGTAAATTTTTATAGTTGGACAATACCCAATTTATTCTTATCTAACTTAAACTACTTTTCCTTAAAAGCAATGTCTTCTCTTAACGAAGCTTGTGGTTCCTCCTCCTCCACCTATAACAACTTCTCCTTGTTGGGCATATGCTCAAAGGTGACATTGGATGGCACCAACTACAATGACTGGATGCGCAACATCAAAATGGCCCTTGGTTACAAAGACAAGGAGTATGTCCTTGAAAAGGAGCTCGCTGAAATTGACGAAGAGAATTCCACTGCTGAAGAATTAGCCACCAAAAGCAACATGAAAAAGATGCAACAAAAGTTGCTTGCATCATGGTTCCCACCAAGACTCCTGAAATTCAAAGATTATATGAGGATTACTGGCCGTACAAGATGAACAATGACCTTATGGAAAAGTACCATACGCGAGCTCGTCAAGAAAAGTACGAGATAGTAAAGTCTCTCATATCAAGCAAGATGAAGGACGGAGAGTCTGTTAGCGCCCACGTGCAAAGGATGCAACGTTACGTGGATCGCCTTCTGAGGCTAAATGTGCACTTTGATGAGGAGTTGGCTATTGACATAGTCTTGAACTCCTTACCAAGTTGTTATGATCAGTTCATCTTGACCTATCATTTGAACAATAGTGAGACCACATTGGCTCAATTGCAAAACCTCTTGAGAACAGCTGAAATAGGAATGAAGGGAAAGACTACTGCCCCTACTCCTGCTAATACTCCTTTTTGAGCCATTGGTCAAGGAAAGGGGAAGAAGAGGAAAGGTCCTCCCAAGCAAAACTGGAAGGGAAAGTCTCAAGTAAAATCCAGTTCTGATGTTACCCCTGTCTCTGATCCTAAAGAGGCCACTTGCTTCTATTGCAACGAAAAGGGGCATTGGAAACGAAGTTGCCCAAAGTATCTGCAAGATCTTAGGGATGGCAAAGTGAAGCCATCTTCTGCGGGTACATACACTATTTCATATAAAAACTCATCATCTTCTAATTCTTGGGTCCTTGATATAAGATGTGGATTCCACATTTGCTCTATTTTGCGGGGACTAAGAAAAAGTGAGGATGTGGAGCACGGTAGAATGAACTTGATCATGGGGAATAGGTGATCTTCACCTGTCACCAAGATTAGATTTTATAGTCTAGTGCTTAGTAATGGTGTTAGTTTGGATTTATTGAATTGTTGCTACTCATCAGAAATGACACGAAACATTATCTCTTTTCATGCATTGTTCAAACAAGGTTTTAGATAGTCTTTCAATGATGAGAATGGTTCTATTTCTGCTTATAAAAATGGTGTTTTTTATTTTGAAGTTGTACCTTGTAATGGTGTGTATGAAACTGTGATGTGATTAGACAATTTAGACAATAGTGTATTTCAAATTGATTCATCTAATGGTATAGACAAAGCATGTTTGTGGCATTGCCGTCTTGGACACAATAACAAGAAACGCATGGACCAACTCCAAAAGGACGGGGTGTTGGAATCATTTGACCTAAGACCAGATGATACATGCGAATCTTGTCTTTTGGGTAAGACCAAAAAAGGATCTTTCGTGTATAATCCTGCATAATCTCGAATGTTCTCAGTTCTGGTACGATGACAAAATCACCTTTCACTGGATCTTGTGAAAGAGGTGAAGGTTTGTTGGATCTCATACACACAGGCGTGTGTGGGCCCTTTAGATCGTCCACAAGGGATTCTAATCGATTCTATGTGACTTTTACTGATGATTATAGCAGATATGGTTGTATCTACTAATCAAGCATAAGTCAAAAACCTTTGAAAAATTCAAAGTGTTTAAGCAAGAAGTCGAGAATCAACTAGGCAGGAAGATAACGATGCTCATATCAGATAGAGGCGGAGAGTATCTTAGTATCGAATTCCACAACTATCTCAAGGAATGTGGAATAGTTTCACAAATGACACCTTCTAGGACACCACAACTTAATGGTGTGGCTGAGAGACGCAATCAAACCGTGTTAAACATGGTTCGTTCCATGATGAGTCGAGCTTCACTTCCAAACTCTTTCTAAGGGTATGCCTTAGAGACTGCCGCCCACATTCTAAATCTTGTCCCAACAAAGAAGGTTTCCAAAACACCTCACGAAATGTGGACAGGAAGGGTTCCCTTGCTCGCACATATTAAGGTTTGGGGTTGTGAAGCTTTCGTTAGACAAGAAACTCACGATAAGCTTGAACCTCGTAATGAGAGATGTAATTTCATCGGCTATCCACAGAAGTCCTTTGGATATTTGTTCTATAGACCTAGTGAAAACATGGTCTCTATAGCACGAAGATGAGTCTTTTGCAAGAGAGAGCTCATATGCAAAGAGGACAGTGGGAGCACCAATGAACTTGAAGAGATTCAAGAGTCAGCCGATGAAGGAACCTCTGAAACCACTAGGGTTCAACCAGAGGAAGAGATTCTAGTTGAACCGGTTCTCACTTCATTACCTCTTAGGCGTTCTAGTAAAGTTAGCATGCGACCTGAATTCTATGGTTTCCATATAACTAAAGATGAGGACACGTTTATCAGTGATAATACACTGGTAAGTTTGGATGAGCCAGCTAACTACAAGGAAGCCATGGCAGGCCCTAAGTCGACAAAATGGAAAGAGGCAATAGACAGCGAGATCAAGTCCATGTCAGAAGTCGGTTGGTTGTAAATGGATCTTCAAGAAGAAGACCGATATGCATGGTAATGTAAGCACATTCAAAGCACGACTGGTGGCGAAAGGATTTACGCAAACCCCAGGGGTGACAATGATGAGACCTTCTCACTAGTGGCTAAGATAAAATCTATTAGGAGAATGCTAGCCATAGCTGCGTTTCATGACTATGAAATTTGGCAGATGGATATCAAACCCACTTTCCTAAATGGGAAGTTGGCTGAGGATGTTTACATGAGTCAGCCAGAAGATTTTGTGGATGCAAAGTTTCCCAATAGAGTGTGCAAGCTTGAAAAATCCATCTATGGATTGAAACAAGCGTCTCGCATATGGAATCTTTGATGAGAAAATCAAAGAGTGTGGCTTCTCTAGAAGTGAGGATGAGTCTTGTGTATATGTCAAAGCTAGTGGGAGCATAGTTACCTTCTTGCTATTGTATGTTAATGACATTCTTCTTATAGTAAATGACATTCCAACCTTGCAAGATGTTAAGTCTTGGCTAAGAAAGTGTTTTGCTATGAAGGATCTAGGAGACGCTGCCTATATTCTGGGAATAAATATTTCAAGGGACAGAAGTAAAAGGCTAATTGGACTGAATCAGAGTACGTCTTTGGATAAAGTAATGAAACGATTCTGTATGGAGAACTCCAAGAAAGGAGAATTGCCCATCCAGAGTAAAACTTAGAGCCCGAGTACAGATTAAGAGATAGTAGAAATGAGTAGAGTTCCATACGCTTCAGTCGTTGGATCTATCGTGTATGCTATGACAAGTACTCGTCCTGATGTGTCTTTTGCTTTGAGCATGATCAGTCGCTATCAGGGAAATCCAGGTAAAGCTCATTGGATAGCGGTTAAGAATATTATCAAGTATCTGCAAAGGACTAAGGACTGACTTGGTGGTTGTGATACATTGAGAGTGACTGGGCATAGTGATGCCAGCTTTCAAACAGATATAGATAACTTCCGTCTCAAACTTGCTGGATCTTTACCTTAAATGGAGGAGCAGTTACATGGAAAAGTTCCAAGCAAGAGACAGTGGCTTATTCTACTTGTGAATCAGAGTACACAGCAGAAAATGAAGCATCAAAGGAGGCAATTTGGCTGAAGAATTTCATCGGAGATCTTGGAGTCGTGCCAACCATCAAGGAGCCGGTGGAACTTTTCTGTGATAATGAAGGGGCGGTTTCTTTGAAAAAGGAACCAAGAGATAATCACAATTCAAGACACATCAACAGAAAATACCATTTCATCAGATATAAAGTAGAAGAAGGATACCTCGTTGTAAAGAGCGTATCATCAGAAGAGAATCCTGCAGATCCACTGACAAAGGGTCTGAGTATGGTCAAACACCATCAGCATGCTAGGAGAATTGATCTGAAGAATGATGTTAGTTTTAGTAGCTAAACAATTAGATTGAAACTTATAACAAAGTAAATGTAAATGACTTTTGATGATTAAATAATGGAGTATTATTTATGAGTCTGTTTACTACCTTTTGTCAAATGTTTATTATTATGTTTCATTTTTGCATGTTTTACTTCCCGAATGATTAGATTATTCAAAACTCCACAGTCAATCATACTTTTGGAAGTAAGTAGTGAATTAAGACTTTCATTAATGGAACTGTAGATTGTCTAAGGAGTTATAGCAATGGTATTGCTGCAGTGTTCATGAGTACTTTGAAATGGAGATTTAAGTATTGGATTAACCCACGCTCAAAGAATAACTTCATGGAATTTATCACGAGTAATTCTGAGATGATAATATCTTATAATCTTTAAACGAAGATATATGAGTTGTGGTTTACAAGTCAGTTGTGCATTGATGATGCGTAAACACATCAGTAACTTGATGCAATAAAACGTGTTGTTGTGCGTGATTTGATGAGTAGATGGTGCAAGCATATAAGTCAAAGATTATTCGCTCCTTTTGCCCTAACGGGAAAAAGCGATATCTTTGGGCCCCTCGGTGATTTGATGTTGACTTATAGTGCCGGGCCCGGCCAGGACTGAATTGATGTGTTCAATTGGAAGTTCTATGTCATTACAAATCGGAAATCAAGAAAACAAAGTACTGGGCAATGAGATTGATTATATTCCATGTCTCATGTTTGAATGATATCTTGTAGAACGGAGGATTATATGATCTCTTATCCTAGGACACATTACTGACTAGGTCAGAATTCAACAACGTTCATTGGAACCTACAATTTGCTGATCGATTAGGAAGTTACACTGGCAATAATAGTTATTGGACTTATCCAAGTGGGAGACTGTTGGATTAAGTGTCTAAGCCCATAACTATAACTGATAGCAACATAGTCCTTTTGGGTTGCCCTCAAGACTCGATAAAAGTAGAATTAATAAATAAGAGAAAAAGAAAAATAGTTTATTAATTATTATGGCTTAATAATTAAATGAAATTATTTAGGAGGCTAGTTAACGGATTGGTTAATAGAAAGATTGAATAACAATTAATCAACAGTTGATTAGTTAGGAATATTCTATCCACATGGAGAATTTCGAAATTCACCTTATGCACAAGGGAATTTCGAAATTTTTGTTCCATCCCACATTGTTGGAATTACTAAAGCAAGGAAGATTTCCAAGGCTTTAAATAAGGGCCTTAGTGATTCATTCCAATTTGCTCATTTGGCTTGAGTGTTCGCCTCCTTCTTTCTCCCTCCTTGTGGAAGAACTTTTTATAGTTCATCCCACTCTTTGTTAATATTCTCTTTTCGAGTCATTTGGTGTGATCCCATCAGAGGCACGACATTTGTGGTGCTTGCTTCCTAGAGTTTAAGAGAGATTATTATAGTTGTTTAATATAACAACTAAAAGGTATGTAACCCTATCTTTCTTAGTATTTTGATTATTTTGATTATTTTGATTATTTAGTAGGGTTCATATTATGTTCATAGTTATAGGTTCAATAGTGAAAACCTAGATCTTGTTTTAGGTTGCATGCACCCTTAATTGTTTATGTTTGCTTGTAGTGTCTGAAACCCATAAAAAATTATCAGCAAAAATCTCTCGAGGAGGTGTTTTCTCGCTGTTGAGATAACTTGAGTGGTTGTTTGCGTTTGACATCTTTGTAATGAAATTTTGAGTGGTTCATAGGTCTATTTGTAAATCATAATATGCATGTTTTTAATTAAATAATTTAAATTTAATCTACTGAATTTTTAATTATAAACTACATTTAAAATACAGGAAATTAAACGAAAAAGCTTAACATAGATGAGGCAAACATCCCAAAAGTAAAATGTGTCAGCTATGAAACGGCGATATGACATACAAGTTAATTTTAAATCAGTAGTCCGATCAAGTGGTTTACGAGTAACTAATTGCTCCATTAACATACAAACATAAACAGCTTCATTGCCATCAATATCACATTGTCTCTAAATGAAATCTTCATTAACATCAAACATTCTTTCTTGCTTCCCCGTTTGTAGCCAAGTTTCACTAACAGGTAAGTAAAATGAACGTTAACTTTTGACATTTTTGGTATAATTGCACTTCTGTACTTATGAGGACTGATATCATAAGAGTAGTAAATTGACAAATAAAAAAGCTCCAAATCATCCTTTACAAGTGACCAGTCCTCACATTCAAAACATAGTGGAAAGTATACATACCGAACATCCAAACTCGAAGGGAATGGGTTGAACTTTCCAGATACATAGACAATTGCATTTTTATTACAAGAGTCTATTAAGTGTTGATAAAATTCCGATGGCAAAATGGTCCAATTAATTTCACCTTGTTGGCGTTGTCTCCATTGCATCGGTCTTCCTACACAGCCTTAGATATGCTAAAAAAAGTATGTAATTTTGCGAATGAAAAATTTAAAACATTCAAATAAATTTAAAAACTTCCTACCATTGCTTTTAGGGTAATGTAACCCAATCGTGGACCCCAAAATTTGTTGTCAAGTTTTTAAGTTTGTCTTCACGAAAAGAGCCGAATAACAAAACTGTTTATCCCCTTTCATATAGAATTTCTTGACGTCTTTTAGACCAATTTTCAGACTCATCGTCTGGAATCGCCCAATAAATCTTCTCTTTCGTAACACGTCGTTTTGGCTTAAGATTCTCTTGGACATATACTCGTGGATCTATTGACTCATCATTGGCATGATCATCACCGCCAGAAGATGTAGAACCCGGATTATTCTTTTTTGAAACCCTCCACTTTTAAATAGGAATCTGAAACTTTATTAACAGGTTATAATGAACAGTATTCATCGTTAGACATTTTGAGGAAAAGCTGAGAACTATATGCTTTGCATTTTCAATTTTTTATAATTAAAGGTAGTGCCATGGTCAACAACGACCGACGTTTAAGTTGGAGCGACCGTCGGAGTAGGTGACATTAAATTTTAGTTTTTTTACCTTTATTTTTAGCATTTGTTAAATATAAATATATTTATTCTTAGTATTTTAAAATATAAATATATTTATTTTTAGTATTTTTAAAATATAAATATATTTTTAGAATTTTAAAATTTGAATATTTTTAATTTTTATTTTTTAGTTTTTATTTTTAGTATTATTAGTACTTTTAGATCATGTGAACTTTGATATTAACTTATAAAAATAGAAAAACCATATTAATTATGTATACGGTCGCTAAGGCCATAACTACGGTCACCATGACCCCCTTCATGTCTCCATCTTTGCTTTTCAGCCGTCAAATCAGTCTAACGACGGTTGCCATGACTGTTTTAACAGTTGTCTCGGCCGTGGAGCAGACGCAACTCAACCGTTAGTAAATAATATTCGCATGGTCATTGACGACCGTGGTGTTATTAGGGATCACTATCGAGTTTATAAACAAAGATATACACTGTGAAAGGACCACAAGAACGGGGATCACGACCATACGCAACTAGGGATCATTAAACCCCTTGTACCACGACAACGACCCGGACAACGACCCAGATGACGACAGGGACCACAACCCCTAGGTCGAACCGGATAACGACGGGGATCATGACCATACGCAAGTAAGTACACACGTGCAATGGAGAGCGTATGTCGACTTTGTTTTATATTTAATCTCTTAAAATTTCATAGTAAATTAATTATTCAATTATTTTGTGGGGAGAGGTTCAAATGAGAAGTTTTATTTGAATAAGAAGGATAAAAAGGATTTTTAGTCATTGGATCTTAATCTAATAAAAAGGGAAGGAGGGGTATTTTAGTCTTAGCCATCTTTGTTGACTTTTTACACACTTCGCCATTTTTTTAAAACATTCATAACTTTCACATACGACATTATTTTTTTTTAAATTACACCATAAAAACGAGCATTTTTTATCTTTAAAACGCGTATAGTGTTACTATATAAAAAAAAAAAATACTCTTTTGATTTTTGACACAATGTTTAGATCATTGTGTCATTGTGTCAAAATGTTCAGATCATTGTGTCATTATCTCGTTGTGTCAAAAGTATATATAGTGTTGATATATATAAAATTAAATACTCTTTCGGTTTTTGACACTATATGACACAATCATCTGAACATTTTGACACAATATGACACAATGATCTAAACATTTTGACACAATATGACCAAACGATCTGAACATTTTGACACAATGACACATGGGACAATCCGTCTTTCAGGTCCTTTTTTGACATTAACTGAACGTAAACTGCTATAAATGTTGTATGAACATTTATGAGATTGACTTGTATTGACTTATTTATCTAGGGTTTGTGTAACTGTCACTATACGAGCATACACTTAAGTCTAGACGTTTTATTTTCTATGATTTTATGTAAATCATACGTTACGATTTCATGTGAACGTTTTGTCATTTTATGTGATAATTGAAGTTATGATTTTACGTGATATATTTATAGATATATTCACATGTTATTCTATGATTTTAGGTGGCAGTGCGTCACATGATTATACGTAGCTTTTCTATTATTTTATGTGATATATGTATATATACATTCACACGATTTATTCTATGATTTTATGTGAACTTAAAATGTATACTTATGAGGTTATTATTATTATGATTTATGGAACGAAACAAGGTTTGTATTTTATAAAATGTTATACGTTAAACATATTCCGACATATACGCATATATATACCGTTAAACTTTTCTCCGTTAACGCCGTTAGGATTAGCTAAACCTCTATTAACCTCAAGGGTTTTATCTTGCCATTTTCCTAAACTCTTTTAACTAACTAAAACTATAAGGACATATGTTGTAATTACCGATACTTGACTTCTCATGATGAAAATTAGGAGGGGCTGGTTTGTCATTAGAAAATACTTCATTATATATGATGAAATGAAACCGTCGATATCTGCAACCGACATCTCCATTCTTCAATTCCGGTCATCAATCTGCGGTTACAATCTTCCGATGAACAAAAGAACCACCGAGAACCCCATCGTTCTGCCAATGCTACACCACTTTTTGAACACCACTGAGATCGTGGATCACCACTGAGCAACCGGGAGCAATCGGATTCGAGTTTTGTGATGGTGCTCGGTGTTCGCGTTCAAACTTCGGGTTCGTTTTCGGCATCAAAACGCGTCTAGCTTGCATCACCGACTAGAGGTATGTACTTGTCAATGTTTTTCGTTTCATTTTATAGTATTTTCTTAGATTTGTTCGTATCAACTAAGCATTTCGGAACGGTTTATATGTATATATATATATTTTGCAATTATATATGTACACATAATTAATATATATACATTTTGAAACCTTGAACCTAGAAAATATATATTATTTATAGATTATATTGTTTTCCGCGTCTTCTCGATAAATCGCTCGGATTTGGCAAACGTGCCATCCTCGACTTGTTTCGGACTCCACAACCATTCTTTTTCGTCATTTATGTTAGACATAGTCGTTTTGTTTGAACACACACGTATACTTGTATGCTCGTTAGGTGATTGATTGCTTTCGCAAGACTAGTTCTTGCCACTTGATTAACTGATTATCTAGAAATTTTGCTGTGCAACCTAAGGTGAGTTTCACGACCCCATTTTACTGTTTAAATCCTGTTGGGGGAGATTAACATGCAAACACTTGAACTGTTAGATAATTATATCACTTGAATGATAGTGACACACTTATCGAAAAGCCCTCACTTTAGAGTTACTGTCAATGTGACATGAGCGGGAAATTATTTAGTAGATCTACTGGGTTTGACAGCCCCACCCGGGTCAGTCGCGCTGACACGATCGGATATCGAACAAGTGTAATATACTTCTTAGGTGCTGTTTGTTTTTTTAGACAAAAATTGTCTGCTGTCTGATTTCATATGATTTTATGTCTGCAACTGAAGATGTGGTCTGAAGGTCTATAATCTGAAAATATTAGACTGTTTGTTTTTATAACTTGATACTGTCTGCAAAAACTCAAAATATATAATTATCAAACTTATATTAAAAGATAAAAGTCATTTAACTCTTTTATATATTATAAACTCTGAACTTCGAATCATAACAAAAATAAATACAAGTGAATCAAAATTAAAAACCAAGATAAAAACCCTCTGATATTCAAATAAACAAAAATAAATTTGGTCCACACATATTAGAGATATTAGAGAGGGAGATCGAGAGCAGAGCAGGTGGAGCCGCCGATGTTCCGGCGGGGCGATTCCGGCCAAGATCGCGATGCGACGGTTCACGGGGCGGTTTCATTTCCAGTCTAAAAATACTCCATCTTCTCCTTTTTTGTTTTAGATCATGATTTCACAGGTTAAACCCCACTTTGACAACGGTAGGGTCAAGCAAAATCGAACACAACCATGAACTCCGGTAGGATTTCGATGTTGATGAGTTTTCCGTGGTGCATGCGGATTTCTCGGTCAAGAAAATCCTTTCTCGCAGGAGGATTCCGACCATCAATCTTCCCAAATCGCGACACCTAGATTCGTCGGAGTTGCGCTCGTTGATGCCTGAGCTCAAACCTCGAGCCTCGGATTTGACCGGAAGAGAGAAGAGGAAGTCGTGTGAGGGTTGCCTCCGTTCGTTGAGGGTGGCGGAGAGGAGTCGCCGGTTGGTCGGCCGGAGGTAGGTCGCCGGCAGGGGTGCCGACTCCCCCTTTCTTCTCTCTTTCAAGATCTCTGTACCTATTTTTCTTTCCCTGTGTATTTCTTTCTGATATGATATGAAGATGAAATAAACAATGGTTCTAAAGCTTTTCTTTGAACAAGATTTAAGCTAATTTAAGATCTTTTTAGAAAAAAAAACAAACAGTCTTCAAGAGTTATGTCTGCCCGTCCGCAGACACAACCTCCCCTGAAGATGTTTTAAGCAAAATCAAACACCCTATTAGTCTTAACGAGGCACAATTGAACTTGTCGAGCTTCAGTAACTGGATAGCTAGTTTAACTAGTCAAACGTGCACTGATTTCTTGAAAATAGCCTAGCTAGCTATTGATATATTATCTGGATTTTACCGAATTGTTAAACTGATGAACTGATTAAACCTGTGAACTCACCAACCTTTGTGTTGACACTTTTTAGCATGTTATTTCTTAGGTTACGGATGTTCGGGTATCACGAGTAAGCATGCATGAGTATTTGAAACCCTTTTATTGTCTTTGAACAAGCGATGTCACCTTGGGTGATGGTGTTTTTACATTAGGACTTTCATTGTATTTACGCTTCCGCATTTGTAAAACTCTGTATTTATATTTTAATGAAATATACAACCTTTTTATTAATTACTGGTCGTTAGGGATGTGACAGATTGGTATCAGAGCCATTGGTTACAGTGATCTAAGATTCGTCTTAGACTGTAACTGTTTTGCATTAGTTTCACTTAAACATTTTTCTCATGCATCGTGATACTCACTCCTACACGCTCCTGGTTTACGGTATGTCGTTTACATCATCCAATCCCCTTATACTCTCGGGCAGGAGCCGGTTATTCTTGAATCATTTTCTTAACCTTTCTAAGTTTTGTACCTCTTGGTTTACCCTCATGTACGACGAGACGTCGAATCATATTGAAGGATCATGTTTATACTTGTGTCAAGCTGATTGCTACTCGGGAATATTCCGGATTGAACAACTGGCGTAGTGCCCATACTATGGATGTATGCTACATATGGAAGGTGGTGTAATACATCTTCTTGTCCTTAAACCTCTATCTTAGCTTAGGAGGTTCTTGTCATACCTGCCTTATGTATATCTCTAAAGTCATCCGTTCAGGAAATGATATCTCCATGTGCTAGTAGCGCAATTATTTAGCTTCACTAGAGTTAGCAGGGTTTGAATTCAAGTAACTGGCTATGGGGCACTTATATCAACTTTCGTTATCCTGATCGTCTTCATATTTGTTGTGATCTCTTAAGATCTTTCCCTTCTCGATTTTCTCGCGATGTGCATTGAAATAATACAACTTGAATACAATTCTTATAACCCCAATGAAACACGATGCGGGTCGACTGAAATTCCCTCTTTGTGAATCGAATTGCAATCACGCCAGTATGAGAGATAGTTATTCTCTAACTTCGAGCTAAGCTAGGGTCATTTTGATAAACCCTATTCAGATCCTATTGAGCTAAATTTCTGGCTGACTCGCTTCGGGTGGGTCATTCCAATCTAAGTGAGCATTTTATTCTCGAAATATGTCTCTCTAACGAACTCTGGTCAAGATAACCTTGGGCTAGTGACCACATCCCTGATACCCACTCCGTGGATATCTGATATGTATTCCACAACACCTGGTAGCTAAAGTAAGAGGATCTAGGGTGACCATATAGGGTAAATTACAGTTACGGGTAATCCTAGAGAATCCTACTAGGCAAGCTAATGGTTGTAATTGAGAACAAATTCATGTAAAAAAATTTCTCTCGTAATATTTAATGTTGAACATGTTGAACTCAACCGGATGATCGAAGTTATCTATGTGTGTAAACGTAATCGCGGATGATCTTCTCTCTCCTATATATGGATCCTAAACCCTCTGGGAACTCTTTTCAAACATATTATGAATGGTAGTCCTAAAGGGACATCGTTTCACTTGTGTACTTAAATGACAAGTTTTACTTGACTACGAAAACTCTTGACGAAATCTTTGACTGGTTTGAATTCATATTAAATCATAATTCTACCTTCACGACTTTAGCAATCATATCTGAGAAGGCAGAATCGATCTTGCTAGTGCATAACGATCACGGATTCGGTAAACAATAAGGTAAATAACACTTCGTTTATTTCTCAAACCTTTAGAGAGAGATTTACAGGTTACATGTGACGCCCACTCCCAGACTTGGCCCTAGGAGCGGTCATGCATTTACTCATGAACACAAGGTACAACAGAGATAACTAAAGCAGCGGAAATAAAAACTTTTATTCATATGCCAAGCATTACATAGTAAGAGAGACAAATAAAAAAAAGAAAAATATCTCCATGCCAGTCTTTGAAAATGTCTTCTCTTGATAGCTTGACATTGTCTTGATAGTGTACGCCCCCTAGTTCCTACTCACATCTCAGCTTTCCCTTTTCGATCTGATGGTCCAGCCTCATCTGACATACATAACTTAACAAGTCAGCTTACGCTGGTGAGTTCTAAGTTTTTGGAAAACTTTACCTTTCGAACACATACTATATGGGTCAATGAAACCATTTCTGCAAATAGACAATTAAGCATAAAGTATCATAGGTTTACACATAATCATCCATATACTTAGTAGATTACATCTACCCTATCATTCTATAAACCTCGTGAATCATTCTATAAACCTCGTGAATAGAATAACCTTCTATAACCTTATCATCTTCGCCTCACATTAAGAACCTGTCCTAATGTATCTTTTTGTCACTTCTCGTCTCAAGTACCATCTTGGGGAATAGTGTTGTTTGATCCTCACATAACAGTGGTCTTTCATTCCTGCTTTGCCGACACTTCAGGAAAAACACTATAAAACTCCCTATTTCAGAAGCCCCCACTTAATACTTGACAACCCTTGTGACCTTACTGATTACCGTCCTTAACATGTTCTACTTAGCTAAATAGAACCCTGTTAATGGACATCTTACTTTCCCTGGTGGATTACTACTCTTAAAGACGTCTAATCATCTGATTTAAAACATCTTCCTAGTAATCCTACTTTCCACTAATCCTTTCATTACTTAATCACTAAAGGCAAGTAACATTGTAAACATTTCACATATATCAATACTTTATAAACAGTAGAAAGTATTTACACAAGACGTTATGTATATCAGCCCAAAACAGTTTAAAGCGTTTAAGCAATATAAAACAGGGCTCATAGAACTCACCTTAGGTTGCGAAGTAGTTACTTGGCTTATTCCTTCGTGAATCTAACTTGCTTTAACGTGATGTCCCTAGAAAGACATCCTAGAGGTTACAAGCGGTCATTAAGGCTAACCCCTTATCCTAAACCCAATCCCTTGTTGGTTTAACATCCATTTGTCTAAATAACCGTTTTTCCCCTTATGGGAAAAGTATTCTTTTAGTGATACTTATGAAGAGGTGCATTCCTATAAGTAAACGCTCACTCCGGGATCGCCCAGTGAAGCGTATGCCATGTCCCAGTTGGGATTTATGCGACAACGCCACTATGCCAGAAACCCCAGTGTACAGGCGCCACCCTTCCAGTCCACACCAACTTCTAGATATCCGAGTAACTCGGTACATTCAATAATTTATCAAAACCCATGTTTTAACTTATATATACGTAAAACATATATATAATTATATTCTTTTGTTGAATATTATTACCTTTGCCCAAGCCTTTATGTCCTTGATGAGTGATTCTCATGACCGACCGTATAGGCGTTATCACGACCAGGAGGCGGGATTACTATGAGATATCACCCATATTTGTGTTTTAGTTTGGTGATGATCATGACCGACCGTATAGGCGTTATCACGACCAGGAGGCGGAATTACTATGATCAAAACACCAATGTTTATGTTCTTGTTCTTGGTTTACTTGTTCTTGATAAACCAACATGGTGAAACCATATCAAACCTTCTTTAAACATGAACTAACTTAAGGCTTTCTTAAAACATTTTTATTCTAAGGCTTTATACCAAATTTCAACCCATGATTCCCACTAGAACTCCCAATCTCAACAAAACATGTTCAAGAACCTTAATCTTGCATTATTCTTAAAAGGCATATCTAAGTGTTATGAATCATGAAACTAATTGAAGGCTTATGTTAAACATACCTTAAGTTGATCTATTCCAGAAGATGGGCTCCTAATTCCTTTTGAATCTTCAAAAATGCAAGCTAGAGTGTTCTTGGTGTTCTTGAGGTTTCTTAGAGGTTTTAGGTTGATTTTAGGTGAATTAGCAAGGGAAAATGGATGGATCCATGGTCTATTTATAGCTAAGAGTGTCTCACATGCTTCTTACAAGTGTCCTAGTGACTAAGCATGAGAATTGACACCTAGCATGGTGACTAATCATTCAAATAACATATATTTATATAAACATGTAATTTTTCTTAATAATCTAACCCGATAAACACTTACCTTATGCATAGTTTATTGTTATAACTTCAAATACGCATTTCTTAACATATTAACATGTTAATCACATAAACACATATACGAAACATATTCTCACATATAAAAAAAATATATAAAAACATATATATTTATTACCTTTAGATTTTGGTGTGTTACATTACACCTTAGAAAACACACAGTTAACAGCTCAAAACCTCACAACTACTACTCTCTAAATGGGCTAAACATATATATAGGTGCTCTGGCCAGCGGACCAACTATCCAGCGTACCAGATGGTCCGGCGTACCATCTGGTCCGCCCCTGGTCCGATGGGACCAGAAAACACAAACTAACAATTACAAAGACACTTCACCTAGACCTAGCACTAGAAACTGAAATATGCTTCAACAAACTCCCCCTTGTCTTGTGCTATTCTTCTGAAGCTCTTGATTAAGTCTCCTTCCAGTGATGTCTTCTGTTGTTCCCCGCATGAATCCCAAACGCAAAACATACTCTGATCACCCGTTGAAACTGCAAGGCTTGTTCAGCATGCTCAGCCTTATATAGAATATTACAGTGATAGAGTTTGTCTATGTCATCCTTGGATAAGTTGATTAACCACATCGGATCGTACAGTCTGACTACTTTGTTTTCTTCTTTAATCACCACCACTGCTTCACCAGAATTTTCATCATAATACCACCATCTCAATGTTTTGATGAAATCCTGTTCGAGCTTCTTCAAAGGAATTTTTTTCAACTGAACAGGCTTTTTGTACTTCACAATGATCATTGGCTTTCCAGTTTTCGGGTGGATGTCAGTTGGATGTTCAACAAATTTCGGCCTTTGAGGAGTTAGAAATTGAAACTTTCCTTGACATTCTTCAATCAGTTTATCTCTGAAAACTCCAGCCAACTTATCATTTCCATAATTCAAAAATGGACTTCTGGATAAGTCTCTTACATCACAAACCGGCAATGTACTAAATCTTGTTGCGTACTTCAGATAGATGATTCCAAACTCTTTCTTGATTGCATAGCATTTGAACTATGAATCATACATCCAACTGATTATTCTGCCAGACGCTTCTCTACCTTTCCTTTCAAAGAATTTCTTTTGATCAACATCCTTTGTAGACGATTTCACCGGCATCTTCTTTGCCCTTTGCTCTTTCAACCACGCATCAAATAACATCTTTTTCTCTTGTTCTTCAGATAAATCTTCAGATTCGGTTGATGCTGGCTGTTCAGATTGTTTCTCAGAATCTTTCTTCTTTAATTCTTCTTCAATCTTTTCTTCATCGTCTTTACCAAAGAAGTTGAAACCTTCCGACTGATCATTATCTGTAAAATTTCCATAGACCTTCGGATCATTAGGATATTCTTCAGTAGTCATATCTTCCACTTCTACCTGCTCTTCTTCATAATCAACATGCTCAACTGAATCTTCTTCTTTATACAGATCAACAAATGGAACATTATCCACATCTTCCACATTTAGAGCAAAAATTGCAGCAAGTTGCTCTTTCGAATAAGGATTCACAAACTCCCCTTCTCCTAGCTCAACTCTTGTAATCGGGGTCACATCATAAACTTAATCGTCAGACTCCCCCTGAGATGTAGTAGATGGACCAGCAGCAGCAGATGATCCAGCTGCCCCAGTACCCGAACCAGCTCCACCCACACCTCCTTCAGGATCAGGATCAGGATCATCATTCAGATATTTCAATACATCATCATCTTTACAAACTTCATCAAAATTCGGTCTTGTCTCCCCCTGAGCAGGTAAAGCTTTGAGCAAGAGATTTAACTGCTCACCCAGGGAAAGTGATAGTTGTTGTAACTTGGCAATTTCACGACCCTTTTCCTCATCTCTAGATTTTAAACTGGCAATTTCACGATCTTTAGATTGATCCCGAGAATCCAATTCCTTTACCAGATTCTTTAACCCTCTGATTTTATCTGCCTGCTGACGATTCGTTGATTCTAACTCATCGAGTCTAGTTTGATGAAGTGCCAGCTTCAGATCAACAGAAGAAATGGTTGATTGAGTAGAAGCAGTAGCAGTAGATGTAATAGTAGACGACCTTCTAATGATTAACTTTCTAGCAGGTGGAACAGAAGAACTTTGAACATTCACACTCTTTGTTGTTGGTTGCACTGGAACCGAAGACTGAGGCTGAACCTTTTGCTTCTTACTAGGCGGACTTCGACCAGATTTTCTAGCATCAGCCAGAAACGAACCTTGCTTTACTGAAACATTTGGCCGAGCCATTCGTTCAAAACGCCTGCCAGTACTCACCATCGGAGCTTTGCCTTTATCCACTGTCTTAGACACTGCAACAGGTTCCTTCAACACAGGAGTATATAATGGATCATCATCTTTATCCTCAGCCTGTTTGGTTCTAGTCTCATACATTGAAGTATCCTGATTCTGAGACTTTAAGTAGGCAATGTGAGCCTTAGAACCTTTCTTCACTGGAATTTCTCTGGTATTATGCAAAATTGTGACATAATCACCAGAGTCTGATTCGGTTTCAGATGAACTACCACTAGCATCATCACCCTTAGAAATATCAGCATCATCAATCATATCATCATCTTAGAGATTAAAAGCTTCAGGTTCAACGATATTCTCATGAACAACAGGCTCAGGTTGTTGTTGTTGTACAGGTACTTGGTCTTGATCAACAGGTTGTTGAATATTTTGTGCTTGATCTCCAGGAACATTCTGATTTTCTTCTTCATCTTCTACTATCTCAAAGGAAAACCTTTGTCATCATACTCCAACTCGTCATCAGAACTATCAGGATGCTTGGCAGCTCCATCAGCCGGAGCTACATAGTCCGGTTTTGCAAGATGACCAATTAAATGTTTAACCGGTGGAGCAGCTTTGTTTCCCTTACGCTTCTGATACACCGGGATTTTACCAACATCAACTCTGTTAATGTGTTTCATTTCCAAAACTGCACCCGGATTCTTTGGAAGACCAGGATGTAATGCATCTAAAATCATCTGCACAAACCTCGGATACATAATACTTCTTACTTGCTTTGTCAAGATGTTGTCTTTCATGTAGTTGAAAATCCATCCAGAGAAATTAAATTGCCTATTCAGTACCAAGGCAGAAAAGAATGATAAAACCTTTAAATCAAATTCTTCTTGACCTCTTGTTCGGTTTCCAAAACACTTGATTATCACATGCATTAGGTATTTGTACGGAGGACTCAGATTGGCTTTAAGATACCATGGAACATACAACTGACCATCATACTTTATCCTTCTGAGTAAAGCTACCAAATTAGCTTCATGAAATTCTGTTAGATTATTAGCTTGATCATTGAATCTCAATACCCTCCTCACATCAGCTTCAGAAATCGTCACATCAGTCTCGAAAATTCTTGCACGAATTACTGATAGAACCACTGAACAGTCCACTTGTGCTGAATTCCAAAACATGGCTAGCAAATCCTTATATGGCGTACAAACATGAGTGGCAGCATAGTAAATTCGTGATCTTCTCATAAAATCAAATATGTTGAGAAAATGAGGTTTCCATCGTTCAGCTGCATCTAAGAACGCACACACATTATGTTCTCCAATTGACTTAAACTCAGCCATATCTGTACAAATCATCAAAACAAACTGACGTTAAAATCATGAAATAGAATCAGAATGACCAACGAATAAATCTGATTTTACTTGAAATGCTTAAACAATCAACAATTTTCAAAATTTGATCAGCGGACCATCTGCGGACCAATTTTGGTCGCGCGGATCATCTGGTCCGGCGGACCAGAAAATATTGACCGCGGATCACTTTTGGTCAAACGGACCAAATGCGGACCAGTTGTTCTTCAGCGGTTCATATGGTCCGCCGCGAACCATGTGGTCCGGCGGACGATCAGATTACCGAACAGCCACTTTCAATTTTAACGCAACAAATTGATTTTGTTTTGGAATCGAACATTGAGGTGTTGTTCTAGATATGATTCCGACTCTGTACATGTGCTCATAAGGATTTAACATCAAATATAACCAATTGAAACCTTCTAAGTCAGTTTTCTTTAAAAACCGAGACTTAAAACTGAGAAAATCTAACAATCTAGACCACTATATCACAAATCAAGACCGTCAATAGATGCGCAATTTGAATACTTACCTGTAGCAACCAGAATCACGAGCTAAAGTTCTGTATCCACAGAGAAATCGACGAAAATCGGCTGAGAGGGTTTTAGGGTTTTTTCAGAGTGAAAGAAGGTGGTCTGTGGGTTATGCAAACCCCGGATCAGATTTATCTATTTATACACAAAGTGGTCCGCCCGGCGTACCATATGGTCCGCCGGATCACTTTGTTACAAATTAACCCTTCAACTTTCAAATATTTCATTTTTTTAACCCAAAACTTCCTTTTCTTCAAATTTTAAACATGAAGAACTGATATTTAGCATTGACTGTGGTTCATTTAACAGCAAATTGTCGTTTCTGAATTCAGTTGATCAAAAACAACACAGAATGAAATTTTTTTTGATTTTTCTCAAATTTATATCAAAACACACTAAAATCTTTTTGATTTTTCAAACTTTTGCTAAAACACACTTAAAATCTTTTTGGTATTTTCTAAAATAAGCAAAACAATAACCAACAAAAATTTAAATGCAATAACTTATATTTTTGTGAAAAAGATCACAACATGAGATCATATCAGACATAACGCATCATACACATTGCAATTTCGAAATACTAAGCATGCAAGCCAAGCTGACTGAGAATACAACCATTTGGTTTATTTCAGCTAAAGCAAGTCATTGTTTATAGCTTTCTAATATGAAATTAAGTATATTAATCGAGCATTTATAACATGGTACCCACACGATCAGGAATACTGGCAAACTGCTTATATCAAATTTTTGTATTTTTCTTTATTCAAGCCAAGTTACTCGCAGCAGATTTTTCATACTAATATTGTAAACTTGCTTATACAGAAGTAAATGCCACAGAGATATCATGTTCATGATGTTTCTTGCAAAAAGAAAGCAGAACCCTAAACAAACAACAATCAGGTCGGCCGGTAAGCACGCAGAGAAAGTCCGATTGTTTAGGAAAATAAAAAATATAAAATAAAGCAGAAGTTGTATAATCCAACAACAATCAGGGCGGTACTCACGTACACGCAGAGAAAGTCCGATGGATTATACGAAACACCAAGAAAAATAAAGCAGAACGTCAAACGAACAACAATCAGGTCGATCTTTCAATACGCAGAGAAAGTCCGATCGTTTG
Organism: Deinandra increscens subsp. villosa; assembly: GCA_039602395.1. Lineage (NCBI taxonomy): Eukaryota > Viridiplantae > Streptophyta > Magnoliopsida > Asterales > Asteraceae > Deinandra > Deinandra increscens. Next base: position 943,353 of record JBCNJP010000028.1, on the reverse strand, counting down.
ACAAAATAAAGAAAATCAAACAAGTTTAAATCTTTCAAAATAAAGCAAGCATACACCAGAACATCTCTTTATTATGTTTTAGATATTTTCTCATTTTATTTATGCCAGATATGCACAGTACCCATCACGGTTTGTAACCACAATTATCAAGCAAGCGTTATCTTTATATCATACTCACGTATATCAGACTACTCAGCACATTCAATCAAGTCAAACAAGTACCTACAGCCTTTCTTTCTACTTTATTCATGGCAGATAACGTATGCTGATGTACTATCATTTCTCACGAGGTTGGATCATATTTCTCAATTTTTTATTTTTCCATTTTTTTTTTATGATTTTTGGATTTTTCCATTTTTTATGCTTCTTTTTACAATACAAAAACACACACTATTTTTGTATTTTTCAAATATTCTCCCCCTAAAAAAGCAGAAAAATAAAGCAAAACAAAAACGAAAAAGAAATGATCAACTGAACCAGATTAGTTAGCGTGCAATTTAGTAACCCCATTGATTTGCAACAAAAATTGAAAGCGAGTTTTATCAAAAGCTTTCGTAAACAAATCAGCTCTTTGAAAATCTGTGTGAATTTTCTGCAAATCAATTAATTTCTTTTTGTAGCAATCACGGATAAAATGATATCTCATGTCAATGTGCTTAGTTTTTGAATGCTGAACGGGGTTTTTCGTAATGGAAATAGCAGCTGAATTATCAATGTAAATGGGAGTAGTTAGAAAATTCAAACCATAGTCGCGCAACTGCTGTTGTATCCACAAAACTTGTGAACAACAATTGGAAGCCGCCACATACTCCGCCTCCGTAGTCGACGTGGCAACCAAAGTTTGCTTTTTGCATTGCCAAGACACTAGTCTGTCTCCCAAAAACTGACACCCGGCGGTTGTGGATTTGAAATTTATCTTGCACCCGCCATAATCTGAGTCAGAATAAGCTGATAACTCAAACTTATTATCATTAGGGTACCAGATGCCAAGATTCGGATTACCCTTCAAAATAAGCAAAAATCCGTTTTACTGCTATCATGTGTGAAGCCTTTGGTGCTGCCTGATACCTAGCACATAAGCACACATCAAACATTATATCAGGACGAGATGCAGTTAAATACATAAGAGAACCTATCATAGCCCTAAACAATGTCGGATCAATATTTGCACCAGATTCATCTGGTCCGAGACCATGCGAAACCTGGATAGGTGTACTTGGGATCCGAACATCGCCAAACTTTGAATCGTGCCAAAATGTCAGACACATATTTCGTTTGATGCAAAAATATGCCTTTGGCAGATTGATGGACTTGAAGACCCAGAAAAAACCCCATCTCTCCCATAGAACTCATTTCAAATTTTGTTTGCATGACACGCTCAAATTCCTTGCATAAGTTGTCATTCGTGCTTCCAAAAATTATATCGTCCACATAAACCTGAACAAGCAATAGATCCTTCCCGAACTTTTTTTAAAACAGTGTACAATCCACCTTGCCACGACGAAAACCGTTGTCGAGCAGATGAGTAGAAAGAGTCTCATACCAAGCTCTCGGGGCTTGGTGCAGACCATATAAAGCCTTAACTAATTTGTACACTCTGTCAGGAAACTCTGGATCATAAAAACCAGGCGGTTGCTTCACGTAGACTTCCTCACGAATCTTCCCGTTCAAAAACGCACTTTTCACATCCATCTGATACACCTTAAATCCATGATATGCCGCGAAAGCAAGAAATATCCGGATAGCTTCTATTCGGGCTACTGGAGCATAAACTTCATTAAAGTCGATGCCTTCAATCTGAGAAAATCCTTGAACCACTAATCGTGCCTTGTTTCGGACAATGACGCCGCGATCGTCTTTCTTACATTTAAAGACCCACTTCGTTCCACAAGGCTCTTTAGAATTGATAGGTTAATCCACGAGATGCCAAACGCCCAACTTTTGGAATTGCTGCAACTCTTCTTGCATTGCTTCTACCCAAGAAGCATCCTCCAACGCTTTAGCAACATTAGAAGGTTCTACCTGAGATAGAAAGCATGAGTGAAAAACTTCATTCTGAACCCCAGATTCTCTGATTTCAGCAATCAAAGCATCCACATTTTCGGACAACTGATGTCGTGTACGAACTCCCGAAGACGGATCTCCAATGATATTTTCGTGAGGATGAATATTATGAATCCGAAGAATTGTTGAATCAGAAACTGCCTGAATATCTTCCAAATTTGTCAAAGATGCCTCTGCCACTTCTGAACTTGATAAAACATCAATCGGTAACGAATGCGGTACAGAAGAGCTTGTACTTGGCAAATGAATTTGATCATCTACAGGTGTAGATTCAGCTTCATGAAACATACTTTCATCATCATCAGAAGAACTCATAGTGTCGAGACTAGAAGCACTCTGACTAGACGAAGCAACAGCAGTGTCTTGAAAGCTTTGGAATCCATGAACCTGGACCAGGAGTTGTCAATGAATGTAGCATAGCAGCTAAAATATCAGGATCCTCCTCTTCCTCAGATCCAGATGGTGCAACCGTGAACGAATCAATTAGAGACTTATAATCATAAGACTGAGCATCAACCGATTTGGGATGTAGGAAAGTATGCTTCTGACAGTCCACATTCACATGATTCTCAATTGTCTTGGAAGAAGGAAAGTAAACACGCTTCATCGGATGATGATAACCAACAAAAACACCCTGAACAGCTTTTGAAGCAAACTTCCCACCTTCTTTGAGAACCGTGCAAAGACACCCAAACGGTACCAAGAAATTCAAATTAGGCTTTCGACCTTTAAGTAATTCATAACTTGTTTTTATTGAATCTCTTTACAATCAGAACATGATTGAGCACATAACATGCAGTGTAAATAGCTTCGGACCAAAACTTTATTGGTAGATTTGCATCAGCCAACAAGGTTCGAGCCGTCTCAATCAAAGTTCGATTCTTCCGTTCAGCGACTCCATTCTGTTGCGGAGTATACGGCGCACTGAATTCATGAACAATCCCAAGTGAATCACAAAAAGCGGCCATCTTAGCATTCTTAAACTCAGTTCCATTATCAGTACGAATGCGACAGACTTTATGCTTGTACATTGATGGAAACTTGGATAACAACTTCTGAATTTGATCAGGAGTTTCATCTTTTGACGCTAGTGACACCACCCATGAGAATCGAGAAAAGTCATCCGTAATAACTAAACAATAATAACTACCCTCAATGCTTCGAACATTCACAGGACCAAAAAGATCCATATGAAGTAGCTCTAAAGGAGTCACAATCGAATTTAAACGTTTAGCCGGATGAGACTTTTTCTTTTGCTTACCTTTCTTACAAGGACACACAAACATCATGTATAGAAAATTTATTCTTTGAAACACCTTCCACCAGATTATGATTTACCAAATAATTCATTTTCCGGTAATTGATGTGTCCCATACAGCGATGCCACATGATGGATTCTTTTTCTGTAGCCTTAGAAATAAAGCATGTAGCAGAAACCGCTGAAGAAGTCTGATTCATGTTCAACACATATAAGTCACGAAATCGAGGAGCTCGTACAACAATCCAATCATCAGGAATTTGGATTCCAGGTTTCAGAATTAAGCACTCTGAACTTGTGAAAGCAGCAGTGTACTGCTTATCACAAATTTGAGAAACACTCAGCAAATTGTGTTGCAACTCTTGCACAAATTGGACCTTGTCAAATGTGATCTTCTCATTACCCATTTTGCCCTCACCGGTAATCTTACCCCCTTTATCGCCAGCAAAGGTAACATTTCCTCCTTGAATAGGTTTAACATCTGATAGCAAGGAAATATTACCCGTCATGTGCCTGGATGCTCCACTATCAACGACCCAAAAGTTGTTAACAGCTGGCTTTCGAGCACCCTGCACATGGTAGCAGATAATTAGTGAGCATCTAGACCCAAGCTTTCAGCTTTGGGTCGACCGGTGTCTTCAGAAAAGTCCTCAGTGGCTTTTGAAGTCAATTTAGGCAGCCACTTTTGCCTTAACCCAAAAACCGATGAACCTGTGGTAACATCACTTGAAGATGAACAATCAAATGATTGTTGACTTTTGAAAAAATTTCCTCGTTTGAAAAATTGTTTTGTGACCACTTTGTCATCGACCTGTTTTGGCTCAGAAACATTTTCAGATTTTTCTAAACTAACAGCGGAAGCTCTTTTCTCAGCCAAAACCGGACATCTTTTTCTCAAATGACCCTTTTGATGACAATGATAACACCTCCTACGATCGACAAAAACTGCAGGAAAGTTATCTCCTGATTCAGTTGAGGTGTTACCATCAGTCATATGTTTAACCACTTGACTTGGTTTCGTAGCCCTAAATCTCCGAGATTTATGCTTTGGAAGTGGTTTAAACAAAGGACCAATATAACCATTTTGATTATAAAAGCCATACTCATCAACTCCACAGTTTTCAGAATATCTTTTGGATTCACATTTGATTTTGTTGTTTTCAAACAAACCAAAATCTTGTTCATAATGACCAAAGTCATCATAAAAATCATAATCCTCACAAAAACCATATGATTCATAGTCAAAACTGTTTGATTTAGCAGAAAAGTGACCATCGGAATTATAAAAATTCTTAGGTGAATACTTTGAAGTTTTTGACTTTGATGAAAATTTCTGAACTTTTGGAGTGTGAGTCTTGACAGAATTCTGATCATCTGAACTAGTTCTGAGTTTCAGCAAAGAACCAGTTTTTACATGTTCATGATCAGACACACATTTTTCATCTGTATCAGCATAAAACACTTTGGAAACTTTTGTTGGATCAACACAACATAATGGAAATGCCTCATCCAAAAATATGGTATCACTACCTTTCAGACAATACATTTTCACTTTCTTAGACGATTTACCAACTTCAGTTTTACCTTTCTGTTTGTCATCAGAATTTCCAAACTTGACATTTTTCTTGTCAGTTTGTTGAACTTTCTGAGGTTTCTTTTGATTGACCTTAGAAACTTCATCAGAATGTCCAAATCCGATGCCATTAAATTTAGCTGATTTCGGTGGAGGTACCGGAATTGAATTCACATCCGGTGTGGTGGTGTTACTTACAGTGACAGACTCACGTTCAAAAAACAAATCAGGACCTTTTGTAAATTTTGTCATTTCAAATTCTTTCATTGTTTTTTCAGTTTCAATGATTTTCTGAGCAGCCTCTAAAGGTGTAAGTTTTACATTCACCGAAACACCAGAGTCAGTTTTGGACATCAGTTTGACAGGCTTTCTCTTATGAGTGCCCGTGGATTTATCAGAAGCACCCTCAGCAAACATTGAATAATCAAACACAACAGCTGGTTTGATCTCAGGTTCAGTTGGACCTTTGCCATGAACAATCGGTGGAGGAACTGAAGTACACCCTGATTCTTTGAGCACTTCTTTTAAATTTTCATCTTTGCAAAGGAAACTTGCAAAGGAAGATGAATTCTTAAAATTCTCTAATTGTCTTTGAAGATCTAATATCTCAATGTTTAATTCAGAAATTTTAGAATTTGCTTCTGCAAGCTTTTTCTCACAAAAAATATAATCTTCAGTTTTGTTATTTAACTCAATTTTTGTGCTCAGAATCACGGCATGCTCACTTTTTAATTCAGCTTTAACAGCCTCCCACCTTTGTTTGTAAATGGTGACATTTTCTTCTGCTAACATGTATTTATCATAATACATGACTTTCTCAGCAGAAAGTTCTTTCATTTGATTAGCAGTTGTCATGCAAAATTCACAGATAGTAGAGTTAACCTGAATATCAGCCATAAAGGCTTGATGACCATCAGCAAAGAAATCTTCTCCCGGAAGATCAGGATCATCTTCAACAGCTACATTTTTCTCTTCAGTGCATAGGAATGCAGACTCATCGGGACAATCTGCAGCCCAGTCATATGCTTCTCCGGTTTGAGATACCAAAGCTTTAGAATCTGAGTTTAATCCACCAGCATTTGTATTTGAACTTGATGGATTACCACTGCTTCCTGATGCTTTGTTACTCTGAGCAGCATATTTCTGATATAACTTCGAAGTCTCCTGTTTCTTTGCCGAGCTACACTCTTTTGCGAAATGACCATAATTTTGACAATTGTAACATCTGACTTTGGATTTATCAAATCCAAGTTTACCTTCGGGATTGAGATCTTTTCTGCCTGTTCTCTTCATAAACTTCTTACCTCTTCTGACAATCATAGCCATAGACCAATTGATATCCATCAATTCTAAATCATCCGGGTCTATTTGTTCATAGTCTTCATCGGTCAATTCAGCACTAGTCAGTTTTCCTGCTATAACTCCATCATACGACGAAACCATCGCTGAAAATAGTGCCATAAAATCATTTGTTGTTTTAGCTGAAAAAGCACTTTGATTTGATGTTGGAATAGAGGATGATTGACTTGAATAAACCGGGTAAGTCACTGCAGCTTTTTGAGTAAAAGTATCACTTGTAGAACCCCGAGACATATTTGCTTGGCCACTTGATGTATTTTCAACATAAAATGCAGTTGTTGGTGGATTTGAATTAGCTTTCGCTTTTGCATGCATAGTAGATGCATTCTCACCAAAATATACACCCGGATTTTGAACTTGAGCTGGTTGAGTTTTAACCCGTTTCATGTCTAATTCCCGAGCCAGCAAGTTTCTTGTAAGATCATCATATGTAATGTCATCAAAACCCTTATCATGTGTCATAAGCAAGATATAACCTTCCCACGATGCAGGTAAAGCATCTAACAGCTTTTCCTTCAGTTCACCCGCTTCTTTACTTACTCCGACTATGTCAAGTTCACTTACCAAATGTGATAATCGGGAAATCAGATCATTAATAGTTTCATTTGGAACATGACAGAAATTGTCGAATTCCTTCAACAACACTTTTTTCTTACTTTTCTTATATTGTGCATTTCCTTCACATCTGTGACATAAAGCATCCCATAAAGCCTTTGACGTTGAATGCATTTTGAATTGATGCAAAATATCTTTTGGTAAGGCCATTGATAAATTTGAATAAGCCTTCTTTTCCAATTTAAAAGCTTCTTTTTCAGCATCATTCATCTTATTGTACGGCTTTACTTGACCAGCCAACTCACCAGTTAGAAATTTTGGAACTTCATAGCCATCCAACATTGGTGTCCATACCGTAACATCCGTTACACCAATGTATGATTCGTAGCGAGTTTTCCAATTATGAAAATCTTCAAATCTCATCAATTTCGGAACTTTGTTTGTAGTTCCTATCTCGTTATCATAATTCAGAATTGCTTGAACAGTTGAAGACATCGCTGCAAAAGCCTGGAACGGATCCATGATTGATTTCTTAAAAACTGTGCTGGCGGACCAAAATAACGATCTCCGGACCAAATTACAACCCGCGGACCAAAATACAATCAGCGGATCAAAATCTTGCCACCGGACCAAATACGGACCAAATCGTCCGCCGGATCAGATTATGCGCGGACCAAGTGGTACGCTGGAATAACTGCCACGGACCAGATGTGGTACGCTGAAACCGCCACGGATCAGAATGTGAAGAACAACTGCGCGGACCAATTCCGAGACCAGTTTCCGATTTGACAAAAATTCGAAATTTCTGGAAAATTTTGGTTTTCCAGACTTCCAATCACTCCAGAACTCAGCGAAAATGATCCAGAAACAATTTGAACGAAGAAAACATACTGAATTCATGTGAACATGAGTCGGATTAGATGAAATCTTACCAAAAACGTTGTTTCCCTCTCTAAACCTCAAATACCGAGCTGTAGATCGATGCAAACGAGCAATCCTATGCTCTGATACCACTTGAGAAGACAGAATCGATCTTGCTAGTACATAACGATCACAGATTCGGTAAACAACAAGGTAAATAACACTTCGTTTATTGCTCAAACCTTTAGAGAGAGAGTTACAGGTTACACCTTAGAAAACACACAGTTAACAGCTCAAAACCTCACAACTACTACTCTCTAAGTGAGCTAAACATATATATAGGTGCTCTGGCCAGCGGACCAACTAACCAGCGTACCAGATGGTCCGGCGTACCATCTGGTCCGCCCCTGGTCCGCTGGGACCAGAAAACACAAACTAACAATTACAAAGACACTTCACCTAGACCTAGCACTAGACACTGAAATATGATTCAACAAACTCCCCCTTGTCTTGTGCTAGTCTTCTGAAGCTCTTGATTAAGTTTCCTTCCAGTGATGTCTTCTGTTGTTCCCCGCATGAATCCCAAACGCAAAACATACTCTGATCACCCGTTGAAACGGCAAGGCTTGTTCAGCATGCTCAGCCTTATATAGGATATTACAGTGATAGAGTTTGTCTATGTCATCCTTGGATAAGTTGATTAACCACATCGGATCGTACAGTCTGACTACTTTGTTTTCTTTTTTAATCACCACCACTGCTTCATAGAATTTTCATCATAATACCACCATCTCAATGTTTTGATGAAATCCTGTTCGAGCTTCTTCAAAGGAATTTTCTTCAACTGAACAGGCTTTTTGTACTTCACAATGATCATTGGCTTTCCAGTTTTTCGGGTGAATAATCAGTTGGATGTATGATTCACAGCTCAAATGCTATGCAATCAAGAAAGAGTTTGGAATCATCTATCTGAAGTACGCAACAAGATTTAGTACATTGCTGGTCTGTGATGTAAGAGACTTATCCAGAAGTCCATTTTTTGAATTATGGAAATGATAAGTTGGCTGGAGTTTTCAGAGATAAACTGATTAAAGAATGTCAAGGAAAGTTTCAATTTTTAACTCCTCAAAGACCGAAATTTGTTAAACATCCAACTGACATCCACCCGAAAACTGGAAAGCCAATGATCATTGTGAAGTACAAAAAGCCTGTTCAGTTGAAGAAAATTCCTTTGAAGAAGCTCGAAATGGATTTCATCAAAACATTGAGATGGTGGTATTATGATGAAAATTCTGGTGAAGCAGTGGTGGTGATTAAAGAAGAAAACAAAGTAGTCAGACTGTACGATCCGATGTGGTTAATCAACTTATCCAAGGATGACATAGACAAACTCTATCACTGTAATATTCTATATAAGGCTGAGCATGCTGAACAAGCCTTGCAGTTTCAACGGGTGATCAGAGTATGTTTTGCGTTTGGGATTCGTGCGGGGAACAACAGAAGACATCACTGGAAGGAGCAAGTTCTAGTTTGGGACATTTTGCTCGAGAATGCAAGCTATCTTCTTCTAAACCAAGTACTTCGGATAAGCAGGATCACAATAAAGAAGTTAAAGCTATGATCTCTCAAACTAATGAAGATTATGACTGGGCTAAAGATTGTCCAGATGAATCTGCATTTTTAGCATGTATTGAGGTTGAATCGAGTGGATATGCATCTGAGACAACTACATCTGAAACATGTGATTCTGAAGTTAGTGGGTATGAATTGACTTACGACATCTAATGCTGAGCTTCAACAAACATTGGATGAAGTTATAGCTGACAGAACTCAATATCAAATTGTTCAGTCGGAACTGACAGACACAATCTTTACTCTGAAGAAAGACAAAAGCTTGTTAACCAGAAATGTTGAGATCTATAAGGAAAGAGTGGATAAAATTACAAAAGAAGTGCTTATTGCTCATGATGGTATGAGAAGAGAAAAATCATTAGTTAACAGCACATCTGAGAAACTGATTCAATCAGAAAAGGTTCTTGCTGAAGCTCAGAAGACCATTGCCGATTTGAATGTTAAAATCTTGGATCTAAATCGTCAATTGCATAACTTGAAGAATTCTCATTCTTTTGCAAGTTATTTGTGTCAAGACGAGAATTTCAAGAAGGTGTTTAGAGGTGATGATTTCAACCAAATTCCACATCCAGTGATTCAAACAGAGTCTATTGTTGATTTGAGTCCTTCGCCTACCAAGCAAGATTATTCTGAATTAGTTGCTGAAACTTCTGATTTGAAGGCATCAAAGAAATCAAAGAAGGTGATAGAAGCAGAAGAAAGTTTGGTTGATAAAATACCACCATCATTTATTTCTCATGAGTTTATGTCAGAAGAGGGAATTCTTTCAGCTGGCAAAATAATTGAAAAAGATGGAAAAGAGTTGAATGAAGCCGAAGTTGCTGCAAAGTTGGTTCAAGCTAACAAATTAAAAGACATTAAAGCTTCATTTAACCAAGTTGCTAAATCTGGTCCTACAAGTTGTCAAATAGATCTATCCAAGTTACCTGGTTACAAACAAGCTGGGTTGGGAAGTGAAGGCAAGAAGGTTACAAAGCAAAAGAACATGCCAAAGAAAGCAAAGAAAGATACAGACTTGGATCAAATATATCATCTGGCTCAAGTATTCATTTCAACGATGGAGAAAGGATTTGGGGGAAAGCAAAAGAAGAAAGTGTCATCTGAAAGTTCCCCGAACGAATTATCTTCATCAGGTTCTAACGCTATGCTTCAAAGTACTACATCGAAATGGGTACATTCTAATCGATTTCACGTTTATGATGATATTTCTGATGAGTCTGAATTTTCTACTAAATGTCATCCAGTTCAGGTCAAGCCACAATTTAAACGATCATATCGTTTGTGCTATCACTGTCGCCGAAAGGGACATATGGCACAGGATTGTCCTGAAATTGCAAAACGTTCTTTTTCAAACAAATCTGCCATAATTATTGATGAATCAGGCAGAATTTTTACTGAGTCAACACCAGTCGAAAAAGAATTTTTAAATTTGATTCGAGTATGGGTGGTTCATCATGTGATGATGACTCAGTTAAAAATGAAAAAACAAAAATGCAGTAGCGACCTTAGATGGTCAGCAAAGCTGCAACTGATTTTGTGGAAGACACTGGTCGACCAGAAGCTGTGTGCTTCGGGTCATTTAAATACTAATCATTTAAACCAGTGTGCAGGTTTCTTCAAGAAGACCTATTGGTGATTGTGAAGTTCAAGCTTCAAGCAGTTACTGATAGTGGAGTTTCCTGTTTAACTTAAATTGAATGCGTCTTTTTTTCAAACCTGGAAGTGTTTCTGAACGCTTAAACTGAACAGGTATCAGTCTCGATTGGTCAATTTTCTTTCTTTAATGCATTTTGTTTGTCGTTTAGAGGGAGAAAATTGAAAAACCAAAAATAGTGTCTTTGTGTTTTTTGTTAAAATGACAATCCAAAAATAGAGTTTTCATTTTAAGGGGGAGAAAATGAAAAATACAAAAACATCGAAAAATGGAAAAATACAAAAACATTGAAAAATGAGAAATTGATCCGACATGTTTGGGAAATGATGGTACATTGGCTTACGTGTCTGGCTCATGGATAAAATAGATGAAAAAGCCATAAGATCATTGTTCGATGTGCTTGGTAGGCTCAGCATTAATTCAGAAAGTATTCAAATGTGATAAACATTAAAATACTAATGCTTGACCAAGTGGACAACATCTTGATGCATATCTCATGATATCAAGAAACAATTATGTGAAAAAGAAAATGAGAAGTCACTGTGTATACATGTGTTCATTTTGCAAAGATTTAAACTTGTTTGATTTTTTTTTTGTTAAACGATCGGACTTTCTTTGCGTATCGAAAGATCGACCTGATTGTTGTTCGTTTGACGTTCTGCTTTATTTTCTTTGGTGTTTCGTATAACTCATCGGACTTTCTCTGCGTGTACGGGAGTACCGACCTGATTGTTCTTGGGTTATACAATTTCAACTTGTTTTTATTTTCTTATTTTGTTAAATCCGAGGCCTTATCTGCGTATCGAAAGATCGACCTTAAGGTAGACGATTTAACGTTCTTATTTCTTTTTGCATGGAACACAGTTGACTGATTCATGAATACAATCATTATGTGATCATATCACAAATGAAATCACAAAGTGTGATATAGCAAAACTATATCTGAGTATGTCTAATAGTGTGGGGTACACTGGTCAAAGCAAACTTAATCAATTCAATAACATATCCAGATGTTATGAGTATGATTGTGCCTGAGTTTAAGATGGACAAATTATACCAGTAATCGACATGGCTTGTGTGCTGAAGTAAATGAAATTGAAGTGTAGTTCAGCATGTCATGACCAATATGATCCCAAGTGGTGATCTTTCTCGCAAAATACAAAAATAGTGTGTGATTCAGTATTTCATTTCTGTATTGCATTTATGTTTCATATCTGAAAAATCCAAAAAGATTTTAGGTGTGTTTTAGCATAAAGTTTCAAAAAGCCAAAAATATTTTGTTTCTTATTTGTTTTCGACCGATCGATACAATGATACAAAATTCAAAATTCAAATTTATATCTTGGATTCTCGAAGAGAAGTTTTGTGCCAAGATTAATTTAATTTTCACAAGAAAAAGAAAGCCGCGTTTCTGTCTTCTGAAATTGCAGGTTTCTATGTGAAATGACTCAAGCATGGTGAAAGGGGGAGTTTGTTCTATCTTTCACAAGTGGATCTTGAAGTTCAAAGATTGTTCAAGATTGATCCAGCCATGCAAGCTCTATTTCTGACAAGATTTTAAGTTAAAGATCAGATGCAACAATGCTGAAGATTGAAGACTGAAGTTTTGTTAGATAGATAGATAGCTAGATACACTACACGTTAAGGGGGAGTTTGTTAGAGCATATTCCTATGCTAACGTGTGTCTCGTGTATTGTATCTAATCTAGAGCTTCTGAGTGAGTTAGTGACTATATGCTGAGGTGGCCGGATGTAAGGCCCCAATCCCATTTCATCAAATTACACGCCATGTAAATTCAGAGTTAGAAAATTTCGTTTTACACTTAGACCATCATTCGGCACACAAGCCATAATTACAAAAGATCAAGCGTTTAACGCCGTTAACTACTTGTTAGTTTACTTGCTAACATTAACCATTACTAGCATATAAGCTTAAATTCCCAAAATACATAATGTTCGGTTCCAAAAGTCTTCGATTCGATCCCGACCCGCCAACTATCGATTACCTGCCAACAACACCAGTAACACATTAGTATTGATGGCACATAACAGCATTCAGCACAATACATCAATTAAAAACAAGAAAACCAAACAAAAACCCGGCCAGCAGCTCCAAGCGTATCGCTTGGAGCTCCTGTACTTCCAGGCGATACGCCTGGAGCCTGATTTCCAGGGCTCCAGGCCAGTTTCCCATACTTAGCCATTTTTCTGCATTTTTCAGTTTGGTTAACCACCAAACTATCAAACCTGGATTTTTAGCACCAAGAACTTATAGTTACCTGCAATATGAAGATTTCACCCAAATTCTCAAATGTCATATCCGAATTCGTTATTTCCGAATAAGGTACACGACCCGCTTGACCCGTTAACACACAAGTCGCAAGATCAGCTTAAGTTTATGCTTTCAATTAGAATTTCTTCATTATAATTTTTCCCCTTAGCACACACACTATGTGCTAATCCACTTAAATTCGATATTGGGACAATTCGAGATCCCCAACACTCTCATAGTTTCTCATCTTGCCACAACATCCAGCTCAACCCAATTTGGGTCATATACCACCATCCTAGTTTGTCATTTACATAACCAACTTCTCTATTTGATTACCCAATACCCACAACACATAAAGCTCATCAAATTTTCTGCTTTAACATCAAATTGTAACCAACTAGTTAACACCAATCACTAACTACTACGTGTTACCTTTAAGCTTTATTCTTGCCTTCACGTTGGTGACTTGTAGTTCCACTCGCTTCACTTATATCCATTACATTGTTTAGATTACCATTGCATATTTATGGATCACACAATTATCATACAATCACCTAAACAACTCATGAAATCAGCATACACACAAGTCCATTCTCATTCAAGCATTTCCTCAAACATCCTAGGTGCTCATATTGAATTCTACTTAATGGGTAGCCTACAATCTTTCATCCTATCCATTTTCATCATATATGCATTCTATAATATATCACAACTTAATTCACCAATATTCAACTCATACACATAATAAATCTTCACTCAAGCATTTCATCAAACACCTTATATGCATGATTGGTGTTCTACAAGTTTAGAAGCTTTCATGCTTACATTATAACCACAAATCATCATACTACAAAATTTCAGCTTTTTACACTAAACCAATTACTCATAGTAGTTTACTAGCATACATAGAACTCAATCAACCAACCCACATCACCCATCCACCATGGATGTCGAAATCCATGAGGTGGGGTTTGACCTCCACCTCAACCTCTATAAATAACACACAAATTCAGTCATGCAAGCAGTAGTTTAACTTCATCTAGGCACATAAGCACATAATAACACAGATTTCAACCTCAATTTGATCTTTAGAAGAAACTCATAAAAATCTCCATGTTCATGGAAGCACTTACTTGACAGAAATCATGAACTCTAAGGTGGAAATCAGAAAATAGAAGGCTTCCTATGCTTGAATTTGACCTCCTACACCAATTCCTCCAATCCACTAGCTTCAATTTGAGATTTCTAGCAAGAACTAGGTTTTTCTCTCCACTCTCCCTCTCTGGTCGCGATTTACAGGTCTGGGGTAATCCCAGACTTGTTTTATCCTCCCAATTTCACTTATGGTCCCTCTAATTTCAAATTTTATAAAATTTGGCCAAAAACCCTTATTTACCCAATTAACCCTCTAACTTTCTCTATTCTTCTCATCTATTAATAAAGTTAACTTTTTAACTAGAAAACCCCTGTTAACTAACCCGGAACGATCTTACTCCGCTTATTTCACCAAACTCAAATAAAAACGCAAATTAAATAATATGAGTTCAAGTTATTTCGAAACCGGGATGTTACACCGGACCAAATGGTCCTCTGGTTATTTGGTCCGGGGGGGACCAAATGGTCCGCTCATTCAGTATATGTGCACTATAAATAGGTTATGTTAGAGAGAGCTTATAGTAAGTTCTGTCATTCTACATTTCTTAAGTGTGTGTAACTGAGTGTGTAACTCTCTCTCTCTCTAGACTTTGTGTAATCCTCTTCGGTTGGCCACTTGATGTATTTTCAACATAAAATGCAGTTGTTGGTGGATTTGAATTAGCTTTCGCTTTTGCATGCATAGTAAATGCATTCTCACCAAAATATACACCCGGATTTTGAACTTGAGCTGGTTGAGTTTTAACCCGTTTCATGTCTAATTCCCGAGCCAGCAAGTTTCTTGTAAGATCATCATATATAATGTCATCAAAACCCTTATCATGTGTCATAAGCAAGATATAACCTTCCCACGATGCAGGTAAAGCATCTAACAGCTTTTCCTTCAGTTCACCAGCTTCTTTACTTACTCTGACTATGTCAAGTTCACTTACCAAATGTGATAATCGGGAAATCAGATCATTAATAGTTTCATTTGGAACATGACAGAAATTGTCGAATTCCTTCAACATCACTTTTTCTTACTTTTCTTATATTGTGCATTTCCTTCACATCTATGACATAAAGCATCCCATAAAGCCTTTGACGTTAAATGCATTTTGAATTGATGCAAAATATCTTTTGGTAAGGCCATTGATAAATTTGAATAAGCCTTCTTTTCCAATTTAAAAGCTTCTTTGTCAGCATCATTCATCTTATTGTACGGCTTTACTTGACCAGCCAACTCACCAGTTAGAAATTTTGGAACTTCATAGCCATCCAACATTGGTGTCCATACCGTAACATCCGTTACACCAATGTATGATTCGTAGCGAGTTTTCCAATTATGAAAATCTTCAAATCTCATTAATTTCGGAACTTTGTTTGTAGTTCCTATCTCGTAATCATAATTCAGAATTGCTTGAACAGTTGAAGACATCGCTGCAAAAGCCTGGAACGGATCCATGATTGATTTCTTAAAAACTGTGCTGGCGGACCAAAATAACGATCTCCGGACCAAATTACAACCCGCGGACCAAAATACAATCAGCGGATCAAAATCTTGCCACCGGACCAAATGCGGACCAAATCGTCCGCCGGATCAGATTATGCGCGGACCAAGTGGTACGCTGGAATAACTGCCACGGACTAGATGTGGTACGCTGAAACCGCCACGGATCAGAATGTGAACAACAACTGCGCGGACCAATTCCGGACCAGTTTCCGATTTGACAATAATTCGAAATTTCTGGAAAATTTTGGTTTTCCAGACTTCCAATCACTCCAGAACTCAGCGAAAATGATCCAGAAACAATTTGAACGAAGTAAACATACTGAATTCACGTGAACATGAGTCGGATTAGACGAAATCTTACCAAAAACGTTGTTTCCCTCTCTAAACCCCAAATACCGAGTTGTAGATCGATGCAAATGAGCAATCCTATGCTCTGATACCACTTGAGAAGACAGAATCGATCTTGCTAGTGCATAACGATCACGGATTCAGTAAACGACAAGGTAAATAACACTTCGTTTATTGCTCAAACCTTTAGAGAGAGAGTTACAGGTTACACCTTAGAAAACACACAGTTAACAGCTCAAAACCTCACAACTACTACTCTCTAAATGAGCTAAACATATATATAGGTGCTCTGGCCAGCGGACCAACTAACCAGCGTACCAGATGGTCCGGCGTACCATCTGGTCCACCCCTGGTCCGCTGGGACCAGAAAACACAAACTAACAATTACAAAGACACTTCACCTAGACCTAGCACTAGACACTGAAATATGCTTCAACAATATCAATCTGTGAAACTTTACGATAGTGAGACAACTCGGATATACATTCACCAGACGAATACCCGGTCAATGGTGGATAAACGGGTTATATTAAATTACATATCGCAAGCACTGGAACATATTTCTTGGCTGAGAACTCTTGTGAAGTTGTCCTTTGAAGATTTATACTCCCTGATTTTCTTATGCGAACCAAAACTTGTTGCCAGCAACATTTTCACGATAGTACAAATTGCCTACCCCACCACAATCATATTTATCTCTAATAGGGCTAATGTTAGTGAGAAGCCTTCCTGATTTTCAAACTAATGACTCCCAGTTTTAACGTAAGGACTATTCCGATTGATCTCCTGAGCATGAACTATCGATTTTTTGTTTACAAAAATTCAACCTTTCATGATTTAGCAACCGACAATTTTTTATTCTCGTGCTCTGTAATCCTTTATGTCTTGGATAAGCTTCTAAGCTTTGAACCGAGAGGTGTTACATTTTTGGTTAGTTTTTTTTTCTACTAGTTAACACCATTGATGATAAAACGATCTTGTGTTTCAATCGCAGTAACAATACCAAGCTTTATATGTAAACTCTATTTGCACCCATCGAGCGTGAACTTCTTATTATCGATAGCTAACTGTGCGATCAAACTGTATTTACCCTTCTTACACATTGAGTACACCAAGTTATCCATAAATTTTTATTGTCTTGGAATTTGAAGCTTTATGATATCCTTACTGCGCGTGCGAAACTCTCGACGATCTTCGCTAGAATGGCAAACCCTACGCATCTTACTGATATTGTGAATGGAAATACCTACACGATTCGTTTGCACAATGTATTGAGATTTTAATCTCTTGTCCCCTTTACATTTAAACGTATGAGTGAAACTTGACATTCCCTATTTCCGATATATATATATATATGGTATATATATATATCCGATGTGGTTTGACTAATATCTAGTAATGGTGGTTAGTTGGTACGCCTTCAGGGCACTGGTAGTGTGGTGAATTAGCTGCGGTACACCCTATATATAAACATTAGTGGCACGTTGAATGTGGGGCCAGTACCGCACCAAGGGTTGACTTTAGAGTCATACATAAGAGCCTCATCTTTAGAAACTCTATCTAACGGGACTATATCCTCGATAAAACTGTTTAATGCTACTTTCTCTGAGATTACAGATGTCCCTACGTATTTCAACCAAAGAGACTTACCCGAAATAATCAAACTCCATGTATTCAATGTAAAACACGTACGGATCGTTTCCAGATCATAGAATGATAGAGACGGAAGTTTGTCATTCAATTATAGTCAAATGATTACAATACCGAGAGAGTATACATCAATTAAGCTCTGGAGGAGGTTTGGACAGAACCTCCTCTCTCTCTCACACTCACAAAGAGTAATGACCAAACTTAGAGATGATCAACATACTAACACCTATTTATAGGTTGGATGGTCAGCGTACCACATAGGCTCCGTATCAACTGATACGGCGGACCACCCAGCGTATCATCTGATACGCTGGTTAGTATGTTAACCCTCTCACATACAATAAACCCTACACATTCAATCTATTCTATTCGTACAGTAACGGCCAAACACAGAAACTTGTCCTAACATTCAATTTTACGATTTCAAGAAGAAAACTCTCCTAAAGTGAATCTCCTGCCACGATTCAGACGTGAGTTCTGACTCAGATGAACATCAACGTTTTTGAAAACCAGAGATTTTCCCTTATGAATGACAACCCATCTGATCGGATGATCAACTCCAACTTTTAGGAAGTAGGTTGACCTCCCTTTAAGGGAAAACTATTTTTGAACTGATTGTTCCTTTTTTATTTACTTTCTTGCTCTCACTAAAGAGATACCCTCCCGGTCCTTTTCTATGGAAAACCCGGTTCGATCTTTCGATCCGCGGTAAACCTGCACTGAACCCTAGAAAAAACGCATATGTAAAGGCACCCCAAGCTAAGCCACTTTCCAACATCTTGATGTTTTGTGATTCGCAGACACCCTTTTATAACACTTTCGTACTCTATCTTACTTTTGAGGACCATTTGAACCGATATTTTGACCAGAAAGGAAGCATGATGCATGAAGCCAAGAACACAAAGAGACTGGGCACACTAGTGAGCTTAAACCATGAAGATTTCTCTAACGATACGTTTACTCTATTAGATTGTACAACCGTTGACACATTCATTTTGATATCTATCTAAGTTAATTCCTTGCCAAAACCTGTCAAGCACACTATATATATATTTCTCTCTAAAATTTATAGTATCCATTACATTATCTGCATCCTCCATGCTGGTATCCTCACCGGTGCCGGTTTAAACCCACATGTCATCCTTGAAATGTGTAGTTGCGACTATTATAAGTTTGTTATCCCACCACTTACTCGAATTCATGAAGTAAGACGTTGGCGCTTTTTCTCTATTTTCTATTCTCATGCTTGATGCCATGCGTAATCTTGCATATCATTTTTCGATATTCGGTACCTCATAGTTACACTTTTATTTTATTGGATCTTCACTCTAAATTTTTGGATTCTTTAGCTAGGTAATGTGCATGATGATATGTTGTATGATACTGAAGCCAACTTGAATTTAAAACCTAATTGCCTATGTGATTTATTTAATAATTCTTAACAAAATTGGGTAATTCTTTTCTAAAAATAAACTACTATGTGTTACCTTTTAAATGGCAATGGGCTCTTGATTGGATTTCTCTTTAGACCTCAGTCCTTTTGTCACAAAAGTCAGTGTGTTACCAGTTAACTTTAGTATGTGAGCAACTGTTGAACCATTTTAAGCATGATAACTAGTTTGTTTGCTTCTGACCTTCTCATGTGAAATGTTTATATAACATACATGTTTATGCATGCTAAAATTTGAAAATCTAGTCCTATGATTTGGGTATATGAATCGATTAATCGTTGAAGTGCCAGCTTAAACACAAGTTGAGTAGAATTACATGATTAGTTATGTGTATGAAACGTGTTAGGAGGCAGAAAATGACATGTTGTGAATGTATTAACTTAACTGAGTATGAAAACCATGCACCATACAAGATCCAAGTCTCCTACCTCGGTGGGAATGACAAGACTATGTGAAGTTGCTCCGTCAACTTTGCACCGTATGGGTTGTGTTGGTTAGTTTATGGGCTTATATGCTAGAGATATGCCATGTCAGTGTCGTATACTAGTATATAAGGTGATGGGACAATTATATGCGTTGTATGGTAAAACCTTCATGATAGATTGCATGTTAGTATGCTTTGACCGCATCAACCTTTAAAAGAAATATTCGTAGAAACTTGTATGCTATCCGAACCGTTATTGCATGAAATGTGAGTTTCAAATTTCAATGTTATTATGAATCATGTGAACTTAATTGGTCATAACTACATAAAGTATTAAATCAATCAAGGGGTCCCTGTGTTAACTTGATCAGTCTTAAGTCATTCTATGTTACTTGCTAATTGTTAGGCAAATTCAGACTTTTACGTTGTCGTTGCATAATGGGCCTATTAGACAAACATCGATTGACTTGAGTCACACCCGATTTTCCTCATACTCAAACTTCTTTCTCTTTAATTCACTTGGGTTATTGATGAATGTGAATTTCTCAACTGAAAACGAGACACGAAATGCGAATCACACTCCTAACAATGGGTACAATAGCTGAAGGCTACTCAGACATGTTATGGTTCTTCTTCGTATTAAATTTGATTTCAAACACTTATGCTATCGTGTCACTCTGTTCGGCCTTGTCACTCAACACAACTCCCGTAATACTGTTGTTCAACTCTCCTCGTAAGAGAGCGCCTGATAGGAAATCAATTTTCTATACTTTCGATTCTAATTCTTTTCGAAAACCCTCTAAACATCCGACATCTTCCCAACATCGGGCACACATTCTTGATCATAACATTCTTGACTCCTTTTGGGGTAGGAAACCTGGATTCTTTCTATACATTGCCGTCAAATTCGATTCTGAATCAATTATTATCAACTTAAATTTCGGGACGAAATTCTTTCAACAAGGGGATGATGTGACAGCCTGCAAAAAAAAAATCTTTCATTTTGACCAATTCACTAGCCACATCATACAATTTTCGGGACGAAAATTCTTCAACATGGGGATACTGTGACAATCCGTCTTTCAGGTCCTTTTCTGACATTAACTGAACGTAACCTGCTATAAATGTTGTGTGATCATTTATGAGATTGACTTATTTATCTAGGGTTTGTGTAAATGTCACTATACGAGCATACACTTGAATCTAGACGTTTTATTTTCTATGATTTTATGTAAATCATACGTTACGATTTCATGTGAACGTTTTGTCATTTTATGTGATAATTGAAGTTATGATTTTACGTGATATATTAATAGATATATTCACATGTTATTCTATGATTTTAGGTGGCAGTGCGTCACATTATTATACATAACTTTTCTATTATTTTATGTGATATATGTATATATACATTCACACGATTTATTCTATGATTTTATGTGAACTTAAAATGTATACTTATGAAGTTATTATTATTATGATTTATGGAATGAAACAAGGTTTGTATTTTATCAAAATGTTATACGTTAAACATGTTCAGACATATACGCATATATATACCGTTAAACTTTTCTCCGTTAACGCCGTTAGGATTAGCTAAACCTCTATTAACCTCAAGGGATTTATCTTGCCATTTTCCTAAACTCTTTTAACTAACTAAAATTATAAGGACAGATATTGTAATTACCGATACTTGACTTCTCATGATGAAAATTAGGAGGGGTTGTTTGTCATTAGAAAATACTTCATTTAATATGATGAAATGAAACCGTCGATCTCCGCAACTGACATCTCGATTCTTCAATTCCGGTCATCAATCTGCGGTTACAATCTTAATGTCACCTCCATCATTGATCGAATACTTGTACAATCATCACAACCCTCTCAACTCTCGCAACTCTCTCTCCCTCGTCCCTTTCGTTTTTCTTCTTCTGGTGAACAAAAGAACCACTGAGAACCCCATCGTTCTGCCAATGCTACACCACTTTTCAAACACCACCGAGATCGTGGATCACCACTGAGCAACCGGGAGCAATCGGATTCGAGTTTTGTGATGGTGCTCGGTGTTCGCGTTCAAACTTCGGGTTCGTTTTCGGCATCAAAACGCGTCTAGCTTGCATCACCGACTAAAGGTATGTACTTATCAATGTTTTTCGTTTCATTTTACAGTATTTTCTTTGGTCTCGCGACTTTCCAGTAACCGGAATAAAACTCCGGCCACTGGATTTCTTGAATGAAGAAGATGACTCACTGCGGGTATGGGTTATAAACACTAATCCCGGGTTATAACACATAGGGCCGGGTAGCCCAGTTGGTAAAACCTTCGCACGCTGTTGTCAAGGTCACGGGTTCGATACCTGTCCTCTGTGTTTTTTTTTTTTGCCCTGTCATTTCTTTGAACTCGATTCTGGCTCCAGTGCATAGTTAAAAGAATTCCGGGCCAAATAAATCTCGATCAGAAGATATGGCCGGATGGTTTGATTGCTGAAATTTGACCGGGAAGTCGCAGGTTCGACCCTGCTCGATCTCCAATTCTTTTTAATATTTTTGATGATTTAAGTGTTGCCTTGTGCTTGATCCAATAGGGGGTTTCGAATGTTCCTTTGGAAAAATAAATCAATAAAGACCGTGAACTCAATAAAAACGGTTGGAAAACTTATAGAAAGTGTTGTTTTGCTTAGAAACATAAAATACTCGGTTCCGATTAATGATTTACTATAAATTATAATTTTCTTTTTCAATTCAAGATAAATACTCGTATCAATACCGTTTAACACGTATATATATATATATATACATATATATATTTTTTGTTTATTTTAGATTTGTTAGATTGTTTTAAGGATCGAATAAATATATTCGTTCGTATCAACTAAGATTTTCGGAACGGTTTATATGTATATATATATTTTGCAATTATATATGTACACATAATTTATATATATACATTTTGAAATCTTGAACCTAGAAAATATATATTATTTATAGATTATATTGTTTTCCGCGTCTTCTTGATAAATCGCTCGGATTTGGCAAACATGCCATCCTCGACTTGTTTCGGACTCCACAACCATTCTTTTTCATCATTTACGTTAGACATAGTCGTTTTGTTTGAACACACACATATATACTTGTATGCTCGTTAGGTTAGACATAGTCGTTTTGTTTGAACACACATATATAATTGTTGGCCGAATGCGACTCTCATTGCCTTTCCAAGGTTGTGGTCGGATCATGCTCCTCTGGTGCTAAAAATTTCTTCTGCGGATTTCGGTCCGAGTCCTTTCCGTTTCTTTTCTTCTTGGTTGAAGTTTGATGGGATTGAGGATATGGTGTTGGGAGCCATTCAAGGATGCCAATTTTGAGGAGGAAGCTTATGTTTATTTCATAAAAAAACTTAAGGCCATTAAGGGGGCTGTGAAAGAGTGGGTTAAGATGAAAGGGAATATTAAGGATGGAGAGAAGGAGGCTCTGACTTCTGCTTGTAATTTATACGATGCTATCAGTGAGGATAGGGTGCTATCTGAGCTTGAGATCAACGACTGGGCCGAAAAAAGTTGATCCTTAAGATGGTGGATTTGGAAGGTCTTGAGGATGTCAAAAGGAAAGCGAGTGTGAAATGGTGCCTTGACGGTGATGAGAATTCTTCTTTTTTCCATGGCATAGTTAACCAAAAACTTGCTTCTGGGAGAATTGGAGGACTAAACATTGGAAGTAGATGGGAAACGGATCCTAATCAAATTAAGAAGGAGGTATGGTCTTTTTTCAGAAATAAGTTCAAATCGACAGGTTGTCCTCGGCCTAAAATGGTGTGCGATGGTATAAAAAAGCTGACTAAGGCTGAGGGGGTGTCTTTGATTGAACCGTTCTCTAGAGTGGAAATTAAAGAGGCGGTTTTTATGTGTGGTAGTGAAAAACTCCAGGACCGGATGGATTTATATTTGGTTTATTTAAGAGGTTCTGGAATGTCTTTGAGGAAGATTTTGTCGCTATCCTGAATCGATTCCATGTGAAAGGTAATATTAGTAGGGGTTGTGGGTCTTCTTTCATTCACTTGATCCCAAAAATTCGGGATCCTCAATCCTTGAATGACTCCAGGCCTATTAGTTTGGTGGGGTGTGTTTCGAAGGTGATTTCTAAGGTTTTAGCCAATAGAATGAGGAGGGTGATTGGGCCTTTAATCTCGGATAACCAAATGGCGTTCGTAGCTGTTGATACACGATGTGGCAACGAGCTGGATCAGACAAAGCGACAAAGACACGAAGATTTCAACTTAAGGTTCTGGTGGCCGAAATCCGGCCGAACTTTGGCCGAACCTCAAGTTCGGACAAGCTATGGAGTTCGGCCGGCCGAAGACTTATATATAGGTTGTGTGTGTGTCTTTGTAACTAGTTTTTGAGAGTGAGCGAACTTCTATGAGAGTGTGTGTGTTTGTACTCTGAGTCTCTTGTAATCAAGTTGTTAATGAGAGACTGAGTTATTTACACTGTTTGTTTACATTCTCATTCACACAATTGTTATCGAACTAGACCGATCCCACGCTCCAGCGTTTTCAAGTGGTATCAGAGCTTTCTGGTATCGTTTGGTTCGATTTGGTGCAATTGTGTATTTCAAAGTTCGTTTTCAAGTTCATCTCTGAAAAATTACGTGAAAAACATCATGTTTTACGTAACAATTCTTTGTGTCTGTCCGTTTTTGTTCATCTGAACTTTCTGAGCTCGTTTGAGTGCGTTTTTCTGCGAGATCCAAAAATTTCCGAAAATTTCTGTTCGGCCGAACCTCCAGTTTGGTGTAACTGCTCCGAGTTTCGAGTTCGGAGTGAAGTTCAGTCAGATTCTTCGTTCGTTGAGAGTTCGGTGATCTTTCGGAGGGAGTTCGGTTAGAATTCATCTTCGGTGAGAGTTCCGACGCAGATCGGAAAGAGATCAGAGAGAGTTCGGAGGTTTTGACTCTGTATCAGAAAATCTGAGTTTGGTGTTAGGTTCGGTGGACGTTCGGACATTGTTTTTGAGTTCGGTGAAGGTTCATAGCACGTTCGGAGATTGTCACAAGTTCGAAGCTAGTTCGGACAAATCAGAATCTTGAACTTTTTCAAAATGTCGGATTATAATGCGTTTGCTGCTATTCAATCGTAGATGCAAACCTTATTGAATTACGACAATGAAATCGGGACAACTCAGAAAGTTCCCAAACTTCTTAAGTTTGAGGATTATGCTAATTGGAAGAAAAGATTTGAAGCTTATATCGGCACAACGGATCCAGACCTATGGATTGCTATGGATACACCATACATGTATCTTGTTGGAGTAAACAATGTTTCTATTATGTAAAGGAATCTGGATCTTGAACAAAAGGCTGATTTTGTTAGAGAGCAAAAAGCATATGGTTTGAGAACTCAAGCTTTACCTAAGGAGTTGCTACATCAGTTTAAAAGTTGCAAACATTCTAATGAATTATGGACGACACTGAAAGAAAGGTGTGAAGGCAACGAACAATACAAGAAAAGTAAGAAGAAAGTGCTAAACAAGGAGTTTGATAATTTTTAACATTTTGATGGTGAGGGCGTTCCAGAATTAATTTCAAGATATTGTCACTTGTTGTCTGAAATGGATACTGTCCAAATTAAGAAAGACGATGAAGAGCTTAAGGAAAAATTGCTTGAAGGTCTGCCATCAAAATGGGAATCTTATGTGCTGATGCTTACAAATGATAAAGATTATTCTGCTTTGACATTTGTGAAACTTTTGGGAAAATTGAAAGCTAGAGACTTGGAGATGAGAAATGTAAATACTACTCCTGCAGAAGTCCAGAATCCTGATGTATACTATGGATCAAATGCAGCAACAATTTCAGTTACGTCAGCTAAAGTGACAAGTTCTGCACCAGCAACGGCCTTCGTAGCTGGGAATCTACCTGGACACATTTCAAATTAAGGAACTGGAATGGGCTCAAATAGATATGAATACAATTACAATTCTGGAGGGAGTAATGTTTTAATTCTAGCAAGTAATTTGATGGACACGAGAAAAATGGCTATGTCAGTGTCAACAACTGAAGACTATATGGCACTTGTTTCTGCTTTAGTGTCATCTTATTATGGACTTATAACTGGAAATGTTAGCAATGCCGAACTGACTGAAGAAGATTATGATCAGGTGGATTCTGATGATTTGGAGCTGATGGACATAAATTGGCAATTTGCCATGCTTGCTAGGAGGGTAAAGAGATTCTTGAAAAAGACTGGTATAAAAGACCTGAATTCTGGCGGAAGAATTGGTTTTGACAAGTCAAAGGTGAGGTGTTATAACTGTTCTAACTTTGGACACTTCGCTCGAGAATGCTCTCAACCGAAAAAGCAAGAAAATCATAAATTTGCTCCCAAATCTAATGCTTCCGGATCCAACAACACATCGAATTCAGGGAGTT
Source organism: Deinandra increscens subsp. villosa (assembly GCA_039602395.1). Taxonomy (NCBI): domain Eukaryota; kingdom Viridiplantae; phylum Streptophyta; class Magnoliopsida; order Asterales; family Asteraceae; genus Deinandra; species Deinandra increscens. Next base: position 917,180 of record JBCNJP010000028.1, on the reverse strand, counting down.
CTTCAAACTCTAAACCTAATTCTGAATCTACAAAAGCCCTTGTATCTCAAGTAGATAAAACTTATAATTAGGGTAACCAATTTGCTGATTCATCTGCATTGATTGTGCAGCATGTGCAGGATGAAGACACTATGATAGAATCCACTCAAGATGAAGATGAATTCATGGTGAAGCGATTGGTGAAGGTATTGTTGGAGTCAATGATGAAGCAGGGGTATCAGATTCAAAGAATGATCATAAATCTATTTTAAGAGAAAAATTTGCTTTCATGGCCGGTTTATCTGAGCGGGTTGAATCGGATGCTGTTCTCTTGTTAGAAAAACAAATTTAAGTTCTAACTGAGGAGAAGGAAGCACTAATTCGGGAATGTGAAGCCGTGAAAGCAGAAGCGATTGACACAGCCAATGATTTCGAGAATTTATATAAAAAGAGTCTTCCTCTGAAGCAAAAATTTGAAAAGGCTCAGCAAAATGCTGTGGGAATTGCTGACAGGATGATTGCACTTCAGAAAGAAATGCTGAAACTATCTGGATGAGAACACAAGTTTGAAACAGGAGGTTGGCATATTGAAAAGAAGTAACATCACAGAATCAGTTGCTTTTATGGCCGATACTTCTAAGGTAGTTTCGTATCCTTCAATGTGCAAATCTTGTGATGATTTTGCTACTGCTAAGAGTACGCTCTTAGATGTGAAGACAAAACTCAATGATCTTATGTCAGTAGCAAAAGCGGATAAGAATATATATAAAGAAAGATGGGAGGAACCACTAAGGAGTTATTGTCGCTTCATGAGCAGTTACGTTTACAAAAATTCGATTTTTCAAACCAGTCTGAACTACTTGTGTCTGTACAAAAGGACTTGATTGCCAGTCAAAAACTTGTTGCAGATCTAAAAATTGAAATTTTTGAACTAAAACAAAAACTGGATTTTGTTCAAGTTTCCTCTTCATTTGTCAATTTTCTTTATAAAACTCAAAAAGAAAATGTTTCTGGTAAATTGAGCCAAGTTCCGTCTCCTGTTATTATCACAAGTGGTTCGTCATCTGAAGAGAAAGTGAATGTTCCTTCTCATGCCAAGCAGAACAATCATCATTCAATTAATTCAGAGTCTAATAAAACTTCAACCGGAAAATCTATTCTGGATTCGACGGTTGATGAACTGTTTTATGATGTCTCAGACTTTGATAAAGTTGATGATTTAGTCTCTGAAACAGACATTGAATGTTCCAAAAACCCTCGTTCAAAGGTTTCTAAGCCAGATCACAAAGATTTGATTTCAAAACATGATTTTTCAACCATCAAATCTGAGCTTACCAAATTGAGTGAATTTGAACAAAATAGATTGCTAGAAGCAAATCTGTTGAAGATAAGAAAGTTAAAAATGGTGGAGTTGGATTTGTGCCTTTGGCAAAAACCAAATCTTTTCAAAAAGGTTCTTCTTCTAACATTTCAAAACCTGCAAAAGTCAAGGCTAGCAATCCTACTTTGAAAATCAATTTTAACAATTCTGAAAGTTGGGTGACCTATCGCTTGAGAGGATCTGATAAGATTTATAGCGATAAAGATTTTCCTTTGGATATGGTCAATCCCAACTTAATTGATAAAATCTTTTCTGGAAAGTATGATCCTGCTTATGATCCTAAAATGAGGGGTATGCCCAATAAGAGGGGAAATGGAAGTATTAATGTAATGGACACACTTGATTCTGAGTCTGACTTTGGGTTGGTTAACAGGGTGAAAAATTCTGTTCAAAAGTTTGTCAACAAGAAATCATCAAAATCAACTTTTCAAACATCACCAAAGGGTTTTTACAATCAAATGCAGTCGATGCAACCAAATTTCAGAAAACCGAATCCTTATGTCAAAAAGTCACAATTTTACAATGACGAGGGTTTTTATGATGAATTTGGTTGTGGACCAAATCAACCTGTTTTTGGAAGGGGTCCAAAATGGGTTGATCATGGATTTCAAAATAATTTTGGTCCAAGATTTGGTGGGAGAAGAAACAGATTTCAGAATCATGAGGATCATCATTTTTTAGGTAGTTCACATGTTAGAGGTCAATTTGGGTATTGTGATGATTTTCCAAAAAATGTTTCAGGATATGAGTCTGGTTATAATGATGAGTTTGGAAATCATTGTGTGTTTAACCGAAAGGGCTTGAAACCCAAGACCCAAAAACTTGTTGTGACCCAAACGGAAAATGTTTAAGGATATGAGTCTGGTTATAATGATGAGTTTGGAAATCATTGTGTGTTTAACCGAAAGGGCTTGAAACCCAAGACCCAAAAACCTGTTGTGACCCAAAAACCTATTGTTGAGTCCGAAGTGGATGATGACACGAGCGAAAAAGTTGTAATAGATAAGCGAAAATGTTTTAAATGTAAAGCTCATGGTCATACATATCGGACTTGTCCATTGAAGAAGTCTAAATCTGGCAAGTCTGATGCCGAAAAATCTGACGAAGGTTCTGAAGGATATCAAACGGAAACACCTGTTTCCAAAACGAAAGTCAGATTTGTTGATTATAAGGGGAGAGTTCATTTTTTCGATGAGTCATCAAATTTTCAAAAACATAACACTGAAAAGAAATTGGAAAATGAGATTGAAAAAGTTAAATAAATTCTTAAAAACTCTACCTCTGGATCCAAAGGCTCTTCGGGTTCATCCATGGCTGGGGCAGATTTTGTTGAAGATGACGGTCGACCCAAAGCTTCAAGCTTGGGTTCGTCCCGAAACTAATCTTCTTTTTTAATTTATGCAGGGATCTTCGCGACAACTGATGAATAACATTTGGGTTGTTGATAGCGGAGCTTCTCGGCACATGACTGGTGATATCTCTTTGTTGCATGATGTGAAGTACTTCGATGGAGGTAAAGTAACATTTGCTGGAAACAAGGGAGGTCAAGTCACAGGAATTGGTAAACTGTCAAATGGTGCAGTCACATTCGAGAAGGTTGAATATTTCAAAGAATTGGAGTATAATCTTCAGAGCGTCTCCCAGATCTGTGATAAGCAATACACAACTGCTTTCACGGGGAGTGAATGTGTGATACTGAAACCTGATTTCAAGATTCCAAATGAATATGTGGTAATGCAAGCACCGTGATTTTCAAATTTGTATATGCTCGATATGAATTCAGCCAAAGCAACTGTCGCGGGTCAATGTTTCTTATCAAAAGCTTCTGAAAGAGATTCCATTCTATGGCATCGTCGCATGGGACACATCCATTACCGAAAAATGAACGAACTTGTGTGGAGGGGTCTTATCGAAGGGGTTCCAAAGCAGCAGTTTGTCTTTAACGATGTGTGTGTGAGTTGCAAGAAGGGAAAACAGAAAAGAAAATCCCATCCACTGAAGAAATACCATTCAATTGAAGTCCCGTTAGAATTACTTCACATGGATCTTTTCGGTCCTGTGAATCGTCAAAGTATTTCTGGGAATTGGTATTGTCTTGTGGTTACTAACGAATATTCAAGATACTCTTGGGTTGATTTTCTGGTCTCCAAGGATGAAACATCGAGAATCCTTATCAATTTGATCAATACACTTGAGTCATTGTATAAATTGAAGGTACGAAGGATTCGCAGTGACAATGGCACGGAGTTCAAGAATTCCGCCATGAGGACATTTTGTATGGAAAAAGGAATCGTACATGAGTTCAGCACACATACACACCTCAGCAAAACGGCATGGCAGAAAGAAAGAATCGTACAATCATTGAACAGCGCGAACGATGTTGGCTGATGCTCAATTGCTTGTTCCTTTCTGGACAGAATCTGTCAACACCGCATGTTACGTGCTTAATCGAGTGCTTACTGTTAAACGTCTTGGGAAGACATGTTATAAATTTCTCAACAATCGTAAGCCTAATCTCGATTATTTGGAGCCTTTTGGGTGTCCCTGTACTAATTTGACGACAAAGTCTTTGAAAGATTGTTTGTCGGTTACTCGAATCAAAAGAAACGAGTATTCAATAAGCAGACCGGTAATGTGGCAGAATATTTGCATGTGGATTTTCAATCATATACTTTACCACCCAAAGGTGTTGGACCGGACTGGCTGTTCGATTATAAAGCTCTTTTTGAAAATCTTGAATCGACACCAGAGATGTCTGATGAGCAACTTACTCGTGTGTTTATTGAATTACAAGACAGTACTCCAGTTCTAAATATACAAACTCCGCCGACTCCAGTAATGCCTGTTGCTGATGATTATTTGACCGAGACTTGAATGATTTGACAATTGCGGCTGATGATATGTCTTCTGATGATGATAGTGAATTTCATGAAGCCGTGACACATCAGGTGGAAATTCCTACTCAACAACTCGATCCACAAGTTGATGATACTTCAAATGAAGCTGATTCTAATACAACTGACAATGTGGTTAGTTCACAAGTTGAGGTTATTTCAAATGATGCTGATGACAATACAACTGAAACTGTGGTGGTTGAGGATGATCCTGTTCCTGGTATGGCTGAAACGGTGATTGTTCCAATTCATCAGACACTCCGGATAAACACCATTCATCCGCAAGACAATATTATTGGTGATTTAAATGAAGGAGTGCGTACGAGACATCAAATTGAGAGCAGTGCGTTACTATCAGTTCTGGAATCTGGTGTTCAGGAAGAAGCATTCCATTCATGCTTTATATCTCAGATCGAGCCAAAAGATATTCATGAAGCTTTATTAGATGGCTCGTGGTTTGAAGCAATGCAGGAAGAGTTACTACAATTTCAAAAATTAGGAGTGTGGCACTTGGAAGATTTACCAGCAGGAAGCAAAGAACCATGTGGAACACGGTGGGTGTATAAATGCAAACGAGATGATCGCGGAGTCATAGTCCGTAACAAGGCTCGTTTGGTTGTTCAAGGGTTTTCTCAGGAAGAAAGAATTGACTTTAACGAGGTGTATGTACCGGTTGCCAGAATTGAAGCGATCAGAATCTTTTTGGCATATGCTGCACATCGTGGATTCAAGGTCTTCCAGATGGATGTAAAGAGTGCGTTTCTTTACGGCAAGGTCAAAGAAGAAGTTTACGTCAAACAACCTCCGGGATTCTTCGATCCTGATTATCCGGAGAAGGTTTATAAGCTGGACATAGCATTATATGGTCTCCATCAGGCTCCTCGGGTTTGGTATGAGACGTTATCCACTTATTTACTCGACAACGGATTCAAGCGTGGGTTGGTTGATCCTATTTATTTAGTCGTAAACCGGGGGAGGATCTGCTATTGGTACAAATTTATGTCGATGATATCATTTTTGGCTGCTCAAACGAAAAGTTATCGAAGGATTTCGAGACTTTAATGCAAACAAGGTTCGAGATGAGTTCAATGGGGGAAATGTCCTTTTTCTTGGGCTTACAAGTTCAACAATCTGACAAGGGAATTTTCATTCATCAGACAAAATATGTGAATGATGTCCTGAATCGATTCAAGGTGGAAGATGTTCGCATTCCTGGAACTCCTATTCAGTTGTCACATGGCATGTGTCCTGGCAAAGACGGTGAAACAGTCGATGTCACTCGTTATAGGGAAATGATAGGTTCTTTAATGTATCTTATAGCTAGTCGACCTGATATAATTTTTGTTGTATGTTTGTGTGCCAGGTACCAAGCAGCACCTCGGGTTTCTCACATGGAAGCAGTTAAGAGGATTCTAGCTTATCTGAAGGGTAATGCAGATCTCGGGATCTGGTATCCTCATGATGATAAGTTCGACTTGTCAGCGTATACGGATTCAGACTACGGCGGTTGCAAGATCAACTTCAAGTCAACCACGACCGGATGTTAGTTTCTTGGCGACCGGTTGGTATCTTGGCAGTGTAAGAAGCAGACTTCTGTTACTACATCCACGGGTAAAGCTGAATATATAGCGGCTGCTAGTTGCTGCTCTCAGGTTTTATGGATACAACAGCAGATGCGGGATTACGGTTTGAAGTTTCTTACTACTCCAATTTATATAGATAACTCGGCTGCGATTTGCATAACTAAAAACCCCGTTCACCACTCTAAAACGCAACATATTAATATTCGTAATCATTTCATCCATGACTGTTTTGAGAAACACTTGATTGATTTGCAAAAGATCCATACTGATTTCCAAAAAGCGGATCTTTTTACGAAAGCTTTTTACAAAACCCGCTTTCGTTATCTTTTGCAGATCAACGGCATACAAAAGTTACCCGTTGAGTAACTTTCGGTTGATCATTTTTACTTTTGTTTTACTTTTGTTGCCTGTTTTTCTTTTCTTATTTTTAAAATTCAAAAATAGAGTTTTGTATTTTAGGGGGAGAAAATCAGAAAATAAAAAAAAATGGAAAAATGCAAAAAGCATAAAAAAAATGGAAAAATCAAAAATTTGAGAAATTGATCCTCCGACCAAGCGAGAAGTGTTATTACATTAGCGTGTGTTATCAACCACGGATAAGGTAAAAATGAAAAGCTGTAGGTACTTGTTTGGTTAGTTAAATGCGTAAGGGCAAATCTGATATATGCTAGTATGATATAAATATAAAAAAGATCTGCTTGATTAAATGTAAGGCACATCATGACGAATGCTATGTGATCTTGTCATTAAATGAAATGAAAAAGAAAAAACAGAATAAGAGATGTTCTGGTGTATGCATGCTTTTATTTTGTAAAGATTTAAACTTGTTTGATTTCCTTTATTTTGTCAAACGATCGGCCTTTCTCTGCGTATCGAAAGATCGACTGATTGGTGTTCGTTTGACGTTCTGCTTTATTTTCTTTGGTGTTTCGTATAACTCATCGGACTTTCTCTGCGTGTGCGGGAGCACCGACCTGATTGTTGTTGGGTTATACAATTTCTGCTTTATTTTCTATTTCTTATTTTCCTAAACAATCGGACTTTCTCTGCATGCGTATCGGCTGACCTGATTGTTGTTTGTTTAGGGTTCTACTTTATTTTTGCATGAAACATTATAGACGATAAATCTCAATGGAAATTAAATTCTGTGGAAAATTACAAAAATAATATGAATAAGCCAGATTACCGGTATTTCTGATTGTGTGGGCTATCATATTATCAATGCGTGCTAAATATACCTTAACATATCAGAAAGCTATAAAAATTGATCTGTCCAAACTTGTAGGTCTAGAAAATCAACCAAACCACGGTATTGATATCACAAACGAGTGCGGAAACCTCGCAAATGATTGATTCGAGAAGAAAGTAGATGAAATAGACTTGATTAAACAAAGAAGATCAAATCTTGAATGAAAAGCACAACTTTCTTGAGCTATTGAAATCTGATCGTAAACAAGTAGGAGTGTAGAAATCGTAATCTCAAAAGCTAGGGTCAATCATAAACTAGTGAGCTTATATTCTACTCACTTACAAACCCTAATCCAATCATAAACACATAACCGGCCCACATGCCCAAATCATAAACTATTCTAAGCCCATAAGCCCAATAATAATCAAGCCCACATCTAATGTTCATGCCTCTAATGTATAGCCTAACAATCTTCCCCTAGGCATGAACCATTAGTCCGTCTATGGCAGCAGCAGATCAAATCTGAAAGTATTCTGCACATTGCTCGACCACCATTCATTTGCTACAATCCGGTTTGCTGTTCCATGGAAGATCCCCACCCGTATAGCATTCTCAAAGTCATTCTCATCACCGAGAATTGGTTGGGAGGCGAGGAGCTTGATATCTTTTTCACCAAACCTAAGCAGGTCAACCGGATCGTAGAATCGGAACTGTCTCATCTTCTTGCAGAGCACCACCACCTCATGTGTCGTTGGATCATAAAACCAACAGTCAAAGTTCTTGACCAAGGTACCGTCTTCAATCTCATCCAACATGTTTATCACTCTTGTGCGTTTGGTAGGTGGTCGCCTTGCTTCACCTATTGGATCACCAGTCACTGGGTCAGTTCCTGTTTCAACCCATCTCACCTGCCTCAGATCGAAGTTCACAAAATTTTCCGCCAAGTGGCTCAACAGATTGTTCCGAACTAGGTCTCCTTCTGAGCTACTCCATCTGTTTATGTATGGAGCTCTCAACAGGCTTCTAATCTCAGGCTCAGTCCAGGAGTGAAATTGAGCTCGAGTTCTGTAATATTCCACTGACTGTAGCCATCACGGATTACAGCAAACAACATCTTCTCTGAGTCATAATGCCAGCACAGAATTGCTTCACGACTCCCCCTTTTATCGATAGAGCTTTCACCAACATCAATGGTGTATTGAGTGGGGGTTGGTCCTTGAAAGAACTCCTTGAACCAGTTGTCATGACCTTCTGGTGCTTTAGAGATGAATCTTCCACTTCGAGCATAGTCCGACATCTCAATGGTGTCATCTCCTTCATCTTCATTCATAGTCTCTGTACGTTGCGCAGCCTGAGATGAGCTTTGACCGGGGTCACCTGAAGCACTTGACACCACAGCACCTTTCAACTCATTATACTTCTTTTTCAAATCCATCAAGGTCTCATACAAGTACTTAAACCTATTCTTGTCGGCCACCTCCTTGTCTTTTAGTTTCTGTTCTCAGCCTGGAGTGCTTTTATCTCAGTCTCTCTAATTCTGTTCTGAGATATCAGAAAGTTAATGTGAGGGTCTGCACTTATCCTCATCTCAATAGGGAGCTCAGCAGCTTGAAATGGGCGGAAACTTGGGATAACTGTTGACGGCAGACTTGTCCCAGTAGAGACACTTATTCTAACAGGGTTGGGTACTACAAAGGTGTTATCAACCTCGAGAAATTGCCTTTCTTCATGAACAGGGCTACGTTCATTCAGAAGAAGACTTTCAGTCTGAACCTAGGCAGGTTGATCTTCAACATTCTGATCAGTTGTTTCTTCTTGAATAATTTGACTTTGAGAACTGGACCCTGCTGGATGGACCATCAACAGACTTGAGCTAGTCTTTGTAAACTTGAACCTAACAGTTCTTGGATCTGTCCTCTTTCAGGGAGATGGTTCACGAATGGGGACAGGCTCTTCAAGCATCTCATTCACATTGAACTGAGTATCCAACTCTTGAGGGATGGAGTCACCACTAGAAGACGAGTTCAGGACATCCCTTGATCTTTTAAGATTGATTGGTTCTAAGTCCCCATAGATATCATCATCCACATTCTCTTGATCAGCTAAGATGTCGTCCATCACATTTTCTTCATCAGAAGGTATACCTTCTGTTTGATCCAGAACATTTACAGCAATTGGTGCTGTCACATCGTGATCTTCAGCAATAGTCACATTTACAGTCGGCACATCTGGTTGAGGTTCAGCCTCTAGATCTGACTCAATCACTTGCTCTTTAGCAACTTTAGGAAAGGCACCTCTTTTGGCCTATTCAATCCTTCCCTAAAAGCTGTTCTTTCCTTTTCTGTCTTGTGTCTGCAGGCCAAACACGCCACTATCCATGAATTTGATATCCAATTTCTCTATTCTTTCATCGATCATCGGGTACTTCTTCATCACCACCATTTGTATGAATCTTGGTGTCATAAGAAACTGATCTCTCGCACTTAAAACTGCATTCCCAACCCAATCTAACAGCATCATTTTTGAGAGTTGAAGTTCCAGTCTAAGGCCAATGCGACAAAAGCTGTTCCATGCAGTTTGTTAAGTTGATCGAAGCTAGTTCTCTTTCCCAGAAAGGATTTCTGCATATAGTGAGCCAGGCACCTCCAGTAGTGCGGCAACAACTTCTTGAAGATAGGAGGGAACTTTCCTTCATATCCCATCAACTGAGCACCTTCTAATACACGAGCCTGTGGGTACTCTATTGGATGTTCAGCTCTGTCATTTATGTTCAATCCCTGGCGGATGTCTTCTTCGAGTATCACAATTTGACGGATCTGAATTGTTGTTGTGATCCTCGTCTTGTCAGCATTTGCCCTTGCTGTTCCCCATAATTCTCTTACAAGTTGCTCATCGATAAGCACACTTGTCCGCAAAGCATGATTAATCTTGCATACATTCAGCCCAGCCACCAAAGAGTAGAAAAGCTGCATGTGCCTCTCTGGTGGGTCATCAAGATATGCAGGTATACAGTGATCCCTTTCAAAATGAATTTCTTCATCAAGCATGTTTTCTGCCATCTATAACGAGTTGTAAACACCAATCCGACTTCAAAACACAGGTATTTCACACCGAAACACACGAAATCTAGATCGGTCTCGAACTTCTCTAAACTCGTGAAATTACCGACAAACACAGTTGATCGGAGAGGGCTTTGAGCGATTTCGAGGTCGAAAATCGATTACACAAGAGTTGGTGAGGTCAGATTTCAGAATGGGTGGTCGGAGGTGGTCGAAAAAGGTTTTCCGGTGAGTCAGGGCGGCGGAGGATAGGGTTTCGAGGCTGATCGTAAACGGAGTAGAGAGAGAAGTGAACTGGATCATAAATGGTGAAGGGTATTTATACCCTTTTTGAAAAATTTTCATTTTTGCCCCCCTCAAGTTTCAAAAACATTTTAAAAACCGCCCAAACCTCTAAAAAATGTTAATTCTCTTAATAATTGTTAACTTTGAGAAACTTGAGAATTTACGAAGCTTCCCCTCAGACTCAAACCCCGAGTATCTGATCATGATCATAAAATTTTAAAACATTTAAGGACTAAAAAAAATAAAGTAAAATTGCACAAAATTAAGATAATCTAAAAAAATGAGATAAAAACATACTTACCTTGAGATTGATGTTTTCCATGGATCAAACCAGACAAATCTTTAACTGAGGAACCCTTTTCAGCTTCCGTTACTCGACATTCTAGACGATTAGTTAAAAAATTTTCAAAATCACATAAACTCACATCCAGTTAAACTTTTTAAAGTGCTTAAATATGGTACATAATTACCGCCATGTTTAACAGTCCCCACACCCAATTGTTCATAGCAAAATCTACCCAACCTCAGAGTTTATTGAGGATTCACAAACCCCCAACTTGAGAAACCATGCACCACTGCTATTACTACCACTTATTCTTAATTATCAGTAGGTGATCAGGTCGGCCGCATAAGCACGCAGAGAAGACCAAACACAATCATTTTATAAATGTTTATCAACATTTTTTATTTTTCTTTTTCTTTTCATTTTTCTTTTCTTTTTGTTTTTCTTTTCTTTTTATTTTTCTTTTCTTTTCATTTTTCTGTGGTGAAGTCATAATTAGCAGAAACATGGCGTGTGAGAGAGTGAATACTGGGTGAATACCACTCTCAACCCGTTTTTGCTGGGACTCAGTCTTTTAAACTATGTAAACCAGGATGGAAAACTAAACATATATAGAAGTTAAGTTTACTGCACTTACATGGATGATCATAGGCTTTTATTTAGCTTACCGAACGTCATCTTTGAGTCGTCTTTCACTTCTGCCTTACACGTGTCAGTCTCCGATTGTCTTGGAAATTTATATCACTTCCTACCAACTCAAGGCAAACAAAAGACATCATAAAAACCTCAAACAGATATTTTTTAGATTTTCTGAAACAACGATATTTCTTCCCCTGTTTTTATGAGGCTTTTGAAAGATAAACACATATTTTTTTTAATTTTCTTAAAAGATATTTACAAGAAAGTTTGATCAGATCATTCCTCCAAGGCAATCATCCTTAGGCCTTCGACACACATTTCAAAATTGGGACGAGGTAAGGGTTTTGTGAAAATATCAGACACATTCTAGTCTGTGCTCACCTTTTGGACCTGAATTAACTCCCGATCATAACAATCACGAATAAAATGTACCTTGATGTCTATGTGCTTTGTTTTTGAATGATGAACGGGGTTTTTCAGAATTTCTAGAGTAGCAACGTTATCACAAAAGATAGGAGTGTTAACAAATTCCATACCGTAATCGGTGAGCTGATTTTGTATCCATACTACCTGTGAGCATCCAGCGGATGCTGCCACATATTCAGCTTCTGCAGTTGACTTTGAGACGGTATGCTGCTTTTTGCTCTGCCAAGAAATGAGTCTGCCTCCCAGATACTGACATCCACCAGTTATTTATTTCCTGTCAAGATCACTACCTCCATAATCACTGTCAGTAAATGCAAACAATTGGAAATCAGTGTTCTTTGGGTACCAAAGTCCAAGCCTAGGCCTGCCCTTCAGATACCTAAAGATACGTTTAACAGCAATTAAATGTGAAAGTTTAGGATTAGCCTGATAACGGGCACACAGACACACTGCATGCATAATATCTGGCCTGCTTGCTGTCAGGTACATAAGTGATCCAATCATCGAGCGATACATGAATTCACTCACTGGCTCCTCATCTGCATATGCTGTCAGTAGAGGTCGGGACGCCATGGGAGTTGAAATTGGCTTGGAATCTTGCATTTTGAATTTTTCTATGTGACACCCGAGAATTTCAAGGTTAACTTCCGTTAGACAAACCCGTTAGTTACGTTATAAGTGTTAACTTAGTAACTAATGCATAACTAGGCCGAATACGTCCACGACCTTTGGTTGATCACCGAACCTGTCCATATGTGTTG
>JBCNJP010000028.1:763201-904201 GCA_039602395.1 Deinandra increscens subsp. villosa | reverse complement strand
ATGGGTCTACAAATCGTCGCTGAGTGTTCCGTACAAGTACTTGGCGCACGTGTTGTTGGTTTGTTTGGGGCATAGAATATCTAGGCATGATGAAGTTCAACAGATTATACTGTCCCTGATGAATGCTTTAGTGATGAATAGGCCGTATAATGTTGCTGGGATGATTTTTCATTACATGAGAAATAATCTCACTCAAAGGCAGAAGAAAGCGGCAATCTATCCCAGATTCCTTCAGATGGTTCTCAATGACCGGTATCCTGATTTGATAAAGCATGCAGCTCAGAATATGGAACTGAAACATATGACGGAGGCAAGTGTTGGTGCTCTGGCGTCTTATCTAAAGAAGGCACCAGAGTTTCAGCCGAAATTGAAGCGTTTGATTGGTCATTCAGCCAATGTCAATTATGTGGCACCAGCACGGGGTGCACCTCGTCATGAAGATGGTAGTGATTCAGAGGAACTTGATTACAGCTGGATTGAGGAACAGAATCAGATTCCACAACAAGGTCGAGTAAAAAGACCTAAAAGACAAGTTCCGGTGGTCCAGGAACCAGTGAACCAAGGACCTACACAAGTTATATCTCAACCGCAAATTACTGAACCAGTTGTCTCAGCACAGGAAGTTTCTGTATCTGTCAACGTGACTGAGACACCAGCAGTAAATACCCTGGAAGATGAATCCGATGAAGATGAGGAGGATCTGAATGTTGGGGCTGACTCTGAAGACTTTTCTGACACAAACAATCCGTTTGTGAGGGTCTTGATCAACTCAAAGTATGTAAAGCTCAGGAAAGGTAGCGATGAACATTTCGCTTACCGAATCAGCAAGAACAAGAGCAACGATCGTTACAAAGATCGTGTGTACGATGTGGTGGCCTCATCTGAGTCTGATGAAGACTATAACCCTGATGCCAATGTGGTTTCCGGCAAAGGTAAACAGCAAGCTACTGGTTCTTCATCTGTTACTTCAGCAAAAAGAAGGCAGAAGTCGATTGCTGGAGGAAGAACTAAAAAGAGGAAAGGAGTACAACAGTTCATTCTACAACCTCGTTCTGGTGTTTCTTCATCAGCAACTCCTGCTATGTCTTTGCCTGAAGTGTCTACAACAGTTCAGACTTCAGTGTCTGATGTTCAGGCTGACTTCTTGCAAGATCTTATGAATGCCAATCGATCGACAACTGTTAGCACAGCACCTTCAGCAAGTGCTGGTGCGCAGTTTGTGAATCGGCCTATGGGTTCGACACCCACAACTCTGGTGTTTTCTACTGCCACTGCTACTGCTTCAACACATTCCACACCTGAAGTGAATTTCAACTTTGAACAAGGCTCAGTTTCTTTCTCTCAAGCCAGTATTCTTCAGAATGCGTTATCTGATCAACAATCTCAAATTGATGCCTTGAAGGCTAAGAATGAAGAACAAGAGAAGATGATTACTATGCTACGATTAGATAATGATGAATTGAGGGAACAGTCTCGAGCTCAGAGTCAACAGATCATAACTTTGCAGAGTCGGGACGTAGCCAAAGATCAAGAGATTCTAAGATTAAATAAGGCTAGTCAGACTCAGTGTCGCATGCTTCTTGAAATGGGTGAGCAAATAAAATTCTTGATGGAGAAGTTTAAAGCTCAGGGGGAGATTGGAGATAATGCGGGTTGTAATGAAGATCTGATGAGATTTCTGAACGATGATCCTGATCAAGATGATCCTCATGGGAACGTTGGTGGAGGACCAGGCCCGTTTGGAACCGCTGGTTCGGGTGCTGGGAAATCTACTTCCCAGGGGGAGAAAGACTCTCGAGAAGCTATGCCGATCACGTCAATTCCATCAAATCAAGCGACAACAAGTTTGAGTGATTTTGAACAGATGTTGCAGACACTTGAAGAAGGGGAATTTGTTGGTGATTTGTCGGTTGAACAGTTGCAAAGGGTGTTTGATTTGAATGATGAAGAGATGAGACAAGCGTCTGAGAAAGCTCCAAAGAAATATGAATCATCTGATCCAGAGTCTGATGAAGACGAAGAAGGTATGTTTGAAGAAGAGATTGAGATAGAGGATATCATAGAAAAAGAATATCCAGATTTATACTCCAACTTCAATAACAATCAATCTGGTGAAGATTTTGAGGTATTTCCTAAGGAAAAAGATGCAGAAGTTGAGGAAAGATTGAGAAAGAAAGAATCAGAAAAAACTGAAGACCCGGTGGTTAGGGAGGCTAAAGTTCAGAAACAGCGTCAGACATTTGACGGGTTCATGAAAACTTTTCATGCCAATTATGTTCCGCCTCCGAAGCCAATCAAGCAGAGATCATTCTTCAAATTCAAGGGTCAAGCTTCAGGTGATATAATCAGTTGGATGTATGCTTCGAGTTTGAAGTGCTACGGGATTAAACAAGAACATGGAATCCAGTACTTCAAAGGTGCCAAAGATTTTAGCAGTCTGCTAGTTTAGGATATTCGTGAGTTGACTAGAAAGCCATTTTGCAGTTATGGCAATGATTGGTTGGGTATGCACTTCTAGAAGACACTTGAGAGGGAATGTCGAGAAGGATTTCAATTTTTGGATCCTCAGAAGCCAAAAAGACGTCGATCCCGAACAAGAGTTCACGAAAGAACTGGTAAGAAGCTGATAATCTTGGTGTTTCCGAAGAAACCAAATGTGATGAAGAAGATTCCTTTGATGAAGATGAAACTTGATTTCATCAAGGATCTGAGGTGGTGGTACTACAATGAAAGGACAGGTGAAGCAGTTATTGTGTTGAAGGAAAACAATCAGGTTGTGAGGATCTATGATCCAATGTGGCTGATCAATTTGTCGAAGGCTAATATAGATGAGCTTTATCACAATCCAATCGTGTATCATCCTGATTACATGGAACATGCGCTGAAGTTTCAGAAGGTGATAAAGGTTTACTTTGCATTCAACATCTATGCTGGAAATAATCATGATTTGGTCAGGATGGGTGATGAGGCTGCTACAGATGCTCAAGGCTGAGAAAGAACGGTCCAGCTGTTGCCAAGGGGGAGTTTGTTGATACACGATGTGATAACGAGCTGGATCAGACAAAGCGACAAAGACACGAATATTTCAACTTAAGGTTCTGGTGGCCGAACTCCAGCCGAACCTTGGTCGAGCCTTGGCCGAACCTCAAGTTCGGACAAGCTATGGAGTTCGGCCGGCCGAAGACTTATATATAGGTTGTGTGTGTGTCTTTGTAACTAGTTTTTTAGAGTGAGCGAACTTCTGTGAGAGTGTGTGTGTTTGTACTTTGAGTCTCTTGTAATCAAGTTGTTAATGAGAGATTAAGTTATTTACACCATTTTTTTACATTCTCATTCACACAATTGTTATCAAACTAGACCGATCCCACGCTCCAGCGTTTTCAGTAGCTAATAGAAATATCATTGACGGGCCCTTAATTGTGAATGAGGTGATTTCATGGGGAAGGAGGATTAAGAGTAAGTTGATGTTGTCCAAGTTAGACTTTGAAAAGGCTTATGACTCGATCGATTGGGGATTCCTTAATGACTTGCTAGCTCAAATGCATTTCCCGAACAAATGGAGGGAGTGGGATCGGGGGTGCCTCTTTGCTTCGAGGACCTCGGTCCTTGTTAATGGGTCCCCGTCTTGGGAATTCCAATGCTACCGTGGTCTCTGTCAGGGCGATCCCTTATCTCCTTTTCTTTTTTTTTGGTGGTGATGGAAGCTTTTACATGGATGATGGAGAAAGCTCGTAGTGTAGGCATTTATCATGGCATCTCGGTTCCTATTAGTGGCCCGACTCTCTCGAATATGTTATTTGCGGATGACGCTCTTCTTTTGGGTTTATGGTCCGAGATTAATTTTTCTAACATTCCTAGACTGCTGCGTAGTTTTTTTATGGTGTCGAGGTTGAAGGTTAATATTGGCAAATGTTGCATGTATGGTGTAAATTGTGATATGGAGGAGATTTCCTTGAAGGCTGACCTCCTGAGATGTTCTGGTGCTGAGCTGCCTTTTTAGTCACCTTGGCTTGGTTGTGGACAATAATCTCAACAGAATTGCCAGTTGGAAGCCAGTGGTGGACGCGTTTCAGTCGAAGTTATCTAAATGGGAGGCTAATAATCTTTCTATGGGGGGAAGGTTGGTTGTAACTAAATCTGTTTTGGACAACCTTCCTCTTTATTTTTTTCACTATTTGAGCCCCCGTGTAAAGTCTTACAAAAGTTGGAGAGCATCCGTTTGAATTTCCTATGGGGTGGTGGTCTGGAGAAGAAAAAAATCCACTGGGTGGGTAAGGAGTTATTATTCAAGCCTATCAAGGAAGGGGGGTTGGATTTGGTGCCTCTGGAAGATATGAATCTAGCTAACCTATCGAAATGGTTGTGGAGGTTTCAAACTGAGCCGGAAAAATTGTGGCGAAAGGTGATTGTTGGTTTTCACGGGCACGATGCTATTAGTGGGTTAGTCCCTGTCAAGAAAGGTGGTTCGGGCGTTTGGGTTAACATCACTAAAACTGAGTTGCTGTTGTTAAAAAAAGAGGTAAGGATGGATGTGTTCTTGGTCAAAGAAGGGGAGTGTTGGGTTTGGAAAGGCGATTCCTCGGTGTCTTTTGCGGTGGCCTCGGTAAGGCATCTGCTTAGTTTGCAGATTGATGGGGAGGGTGGTAGCTTTGGTTGGTGCAAGCTTGTCCTGGCCAAAGTGAATATTATGTTTTGGAGGGCTGTTCTAGGTAAGCTTCCTACTCGTGAAGGGCTGGTCAGAAGGGGCATTACGGTTTTGAAAATTGAATGCCCTTTGTGTCTAGAAGCTGTGGAAAATGAACTCCATCTATTTACTGGCTGCGCGTTTGTGGACATGATTTGGTCTCTCCTTTCTCAATGGTGCAATGTTTCTTCTTTTATGTTGCTGACTTTGGAGGACTTATGTCGTTTGAATAAAACTGGCTCCTACTCCAATCGTAAAGAGGAGCTGCTGGACCTGGTGATTCGCACCACCTATTGGGTGATTTGGAGAGGATGAAACGACTTGGTTTTTAAAGGGAAGAGGCCGACGGTCGAGAAGGTGGTGTCCGACATCAAATCCTTGAGTTTTTTTTTGGGTTAATAATAGAGGTAAGGATAGATCCGTGTCGTGGAACTAGTGGTGTAATTTTATGTTCTAATCTCATGGTGTAGTTTGATGTTGGAGGTTGCTCAGCTCCTTGCTGGGTAGTTCTCTTGTTATTATAAAAGCGCAGTTTAAAAAAAAATTAAATAATTGTTTCAGGTAACGTTAAAATTCGAATTCATTGGAAAAAAAGCTTGAAGTAGTTAGGACTGTTATAGAAGCAACATAGAATAGAAAGAAACTTTAATTAGAAGGATGCACATTCGCGAAGTGGTTGGGCACTATAAACGACACCAATGACGTTTAAGTAATTCACAATCTTTTAAGACTTCAGGTAAAAGAGAACCCTGATCCCGAGTTTCATGGAATAAGATACGAGTTGGCCCCCGATGAGTTATCTCGTTTGGGCCCGACAGAGTTTTGTCTTATGACAGGATTATAATTTAGTGTAAATAAAAAATAATCGGTGAATCTGAATTAAAGAAAAATTATTTCCCCGCCCTATAGTCTTCAAGGTAAAATAACTCTGAAAGTGTTTACATAATTTCTATCACATTGGCATGCTTCTGAAGTTATGGTAGCCTATGTCATCATCCGTCTTGGTCTATTGGTGCAACTATATTCTTTATTTATGGGGGTGGATGATAGAAAGATTATCGAAGATCAACATTTCTTTTTGGTTGATGATTTTGTAAAATGGGACAATTATTATTGGGATCTTATGTGTGGGGCCTAACATATGGTAATATTGTATATATATACAAAGGAGAAGTGGGACTTATGTTTCTGTGCCATGGCATTTTTGTAAATATGATGAAGTTTGAGGTTCTTTTGGTTATTACCTCCTCTCTTTAAACCCTAAAACATATGTCCTCTTCTCTCTATCGCTCGATGATTGAGAAGATGAGACAGATACAACCAGAAAAGATAAACACACATCTCTCTCTCCGGCCACCGCTTGACCGCCCTCTCCGCCATGCTCTCATTACTGATCCGGCGGCTGTGGTGGCTGGCTCTTTATCTTAACATTTAGTGGTGTTGGATCATGAATCTGCTGTGACGATGAATCTGTCACCGTTTAGGGTTTGTTGATTGGGTTTCCTGCCGCCGTTAACGTTTCGTGGCCACCTGTTGGGTTTCCTTTTACACATCTGCTGGCGATGTTCTTCGGCTCTAAGATGTAGACGGTGGTCGCCGATCTTTGTGAATGCCGCCGTTGTTGTTGACGGTTTGGTGGCCACCGGTGTGCCACCGTGGCTATGTCGCAGTGGTTGGCGGTGGCTTGATAGTGGTGTCTGAAAATCTGGAGCTAGGGTTTCTAACACAAGTGAAGAAGTTGCCCGCATCTACTTTTCTTACTGTGTTTGCCTTCGTACGCTCTGAGGTTTGTAAACTGCTTTCAATTCTTAGTATTTCATGCTTGGATCTGGTTGCTTATTTGGAAAATGATAAATGATGGATTGAATTAAGTAAATGTGTATTAAATTTTGGTGATAATAAACTTGAAAATTGAAAAAGAAAATAGCTAGAGAATTGGAGTAATTATCTGGTTCATAAATTTTGGTGATAATAGTCTCCCCAGTGTATTTAGATATGAGCTGTTGTTTTATCTTTTCTATTAGAGTTGTGGCTAGGTTATGTCGTTAATGATGTGTTCCATTTTAATAGGATTTTGATTTCTTATGTTTGCATCTCTTTGGACATTGCTTTGTGGTTTCTAGACGAATCGGAACACCTTTTCTCTGAAGTTTTCTCATAAAATTTAATAAATAGTTGGTGTGGCAGTAACTGATACAACAATTATATTATCTCTATACAATTAAAATGCACTTTGGGTAACCTTCCGGTCATTTTGGACCATTGGATCTACCAGGGCATTTCCTATTTCGGCTACTTTGTTTTAATTTTGTGTCTTTGACCTGTTAGATATAACCCAAACTGACCCATTAAAAAAGTATATGGGTTGCAATTCCACCTCTAGAAATCTGAATTTATCATCCTTGCATATGGGATTGTGTGTATCGAGGATTTATCGTCAATCCTGTGTGTCTGTTTTCTTTTTGCAATTTGCAGGTGATTGAAATTAGCAAGGGGAGCAAGGTGAAGTATGAACTTGACAAAAAAACTGGACTTATCAAGGTAAACATAAGGATATTAGTGGTGTTACAAGCTAGATTCTATTGGTTCGAGTAGTATTCTTATATGTATTAATGTCAATATATATATTAGCCTTACTAATATGTGCTTTTTATCAGGTTGATCGTGTCCTGTATTCATCTGTTGTGTACCCTCACAACTATGGGTTTGTACCACGTACTCTTTGTGAGGACAATGACCCGCTTGATGTCTTGGTTATCATGCAGGTATGCCAAGTATCTTTATCATTCATTTTGTCATCTGTGTACTGTTTGAAGCTTGTGAAATTCTTATATTAAAATATATATATATATATTAAATGGGAAATGTATGACATATTGTGGTGTTTTGAAAACACTTACAGGAACCAATCCTGCCCGGTTGTTTTCTTCGTGCAAAAGCAATTGGTGTCATGCCCATGATTGATCAGGTATTTTATATATCATCTATAAATCTCAAAAAATATATTCCCCTAAAATGTCACTAAATTTACTGACATTGTTTGATATCATTAGGGAGAAAAAGATGATAAGATAATTGCAGTCTGTGCTGATGATCCTGAGTATAGACACTACAATGACATTAAGGAACTCCCACCACATCGCTTGGCCGAGATCCGCCGCGTCTTTGAAGACTGTAATATTTCATAACTCAGTTATCTAAGTCTGACATTAAGTTTTTTTCTTTTCCTTTTTGATGTGGCATATTTGACCCATTTACTTATGAAGTGGCCCCTTTAGGTTGTGTTTTATGTTAATCGATTAGCTAAAAGCCTAAAAGGGAAACTAATCAAATGGGTCAAATGGGTGAAAGTTGTTTAAAGTCTACTAATCTGTACTTCTTAGCTATTGTAATCATAATTAACACTTTAATCATCTATAAAAAATGGGCAAAAGGTGTTGGGGGATCAACCTAATCTGACCCATTTGAACATGAACCAGTTTTGACCTGTTATATAACTTGGCTGACCCATCTTTCTTGCCACCTCTTTAGTTACTTGAATTCGTGTCAATTTTGATTAATGACATATCTAACGGAGTTCAATTGTGTTTATTTTTACAACTAATTAGACAAGAAGAATGAGAAGAACTTATATTAAAAAATATATATATATTAAATGGGAAATGTATGACATATTGTGGTGTTTTGAAAACACTTACAGGAACCAATCCTGCCCGGTTGTTTTCTTCGTGCAAAAGCAATTGGTGTCATGCCCATGATTGATCAGGTATTTTATATATCATCTATAAATCTCAAAAAATATATTCCCCTAAAATGTCACTAAATTTACTGACATTGTTTGATATCATTAGGGAGAAAAAGATGATAAGATAATTGCAGTCTGTGCTGATGATCCTGAGTATAGACACTACAATAACATTAAGGAACTCCCACCACATCGCTTGGCCGAGATCCGCCGCTTCTTTGAAGACTGTAATATTTCATAACTCAGTTATCTAAGTCTGACATTAAGTTTTTTTTCTTTTCCTTTTTGATGTGGCATATTTGACCCATTTACTTATGAAGTGGCCCCTTTAGGTTGTGTTTTATGTTAATCGATTAGCTAAAAGCCTAAAAGGGAAACTAATCAAATGGGTCAAATGGGTGAAAGTTGTTTAAAGTCTACTAATCTGTACTTCTTAGCTATTGTAATCATAATTAACACTTTAATCATCTATAAAAAATGGGCAAAAGGTGTTGGGGGATCAACCTAATCTGACCCATTTGAACATGAACCAGTTTTGACCTGTTATATAACTTGGCTGACCCATCTTTCTTGCCACCTCTTTAGTTACTTGAATTCGTGTCAATTTTGATTAATGACATATCTAACGGAGTTCAATTGTGTTTATTTTTACAACTAATTAGACAAGAAGAATGAGAACAACTTATATTAAAAATATATATATATTAAATGGGAAATGTATGACATATTGTGGTGTTTTGAAAACACTTACAGGAACCAATCCTGCCCGGTTGTTTTCTTCGTGCAAAAGCAATTGGTGTCATGCCCATGATTGATCAGGTATTTTATATATCATCTATAAATCTCAAAAAATATATTCCCCTAAAATGTCACTAA
The DNA here is from genome assembly GCA_039602395.1 of Deinandra increscens subsp. villosa. NCBI lineage: Eukaryota > Viridiplantae > Streptophyta > Magnoliopsida > Asterales > Asteraceae > Deinandra > Deinandra increscens. Next base: position 894,896 of record JBCNJP010000028.1, on the reverse strand, counting down.
ATTTACTGACATTGTTTGATATCATTAGGGAGAAAAAGATGATAAGATAATTGCAGTCTGTGCTGATGATCCTGAGTATAGACACTACAATGACATTAAGGAACTCCCACCACATCGCTTGGCCGAGATCCGCCGCTTCTTTGAAGACTGTAATATTTCATAACTCAGTTATCTAAGTCTGACATTAAGTTTTTTTCTTTTCCTTTTTGATGTGGCATATTTGACCCATTTACTTATGAAGTGGCCCCTTTAGGTTGTGTTTTATGTTAATCGATTAGCTAAAAGCCTAAAAGGGAAACTAATCAAATGGGTCAAATGGGTGAAAGTTGTTTAAAGTCTACTAATCTGTACTTCTTAGCTATTGTAATCATAATTAACACTTTAATCATCTATAAAAAATGGGCAAAAGGTGTTGGGGGATCAACCTAATCTGACCCATTTGAACATGAACTAGTTTTGACCTGTTATATAACTTGGCTGACCCATCTTTCTTGCCACCTCTTTAGTTACTTGAATTCGTGTCAATTTTGATTAATGACATATCTAACGGAGTTCAATTGTGTTTATTTTTACAACTAATTAGACAAGAAGAATGAGAACAACTTATATTAAAAATATATATATATTAAATGGGAAATGTATGACATATTGTGGTGTTTTGAAAACACTTACAGGAACCAATCCTGCCCGGTTGTTTTCTTCGTGCAAAAGCAATTGGTGTCATGCCCATGATTGATCAGGTATTTTATATATCATCTATAAATCTCAAAAAATATATTCCCCTAAAATGTCACTAAATTTACTGACATTGTTTGATATCATTAGGGAGAAAAAGATGATAAGATAATTGCAGTCTGTGCTGATGATCCTGAGTATAGACACTACAATGACATTAAGGAACTCCCACCACATCGCTTGGCCGAGATCCGCCGCTTCTTTGAAGACTGTAATATTTCATAACTCAGTTATCTAAGTCTGACATTAAGTTTTTTTCTTTTCCTTTTTGATGTGTATTTGACCCATTTACTTATGAAGTGGCCCCTTTAGGTTGTGTTTTATGTTAATCGATTAGCTAAAAGCCTAAAAGGGAAACTAATCAAATGGGTCAAATGGGTGAAAGTTGTTTAAAGTCTACTAATCTGTACTTCTTAGCTATTGTAATCATAATTAACACTTTAATCATCTATAAAAAAAAATGGGCAAAAGGTGTTGGGGGATCAACCTAATCTGACCCATTTGAACATGAACCAGTTTTGACCTGTTATATAACTTGGCTGACCCATCTTTCTTGCCACCTCTTTAGTTACTTGAATTCGTGTCAATTTTGATTAATGACATATCTAACGGAGTTCAATTGTGTTTATTTTTACAACTAATTAGACAAGAAGAATGAGAACAAGGAGGTTGCTGTCAACGATTTCTTGCCAGCTGCTGAGGCGATTGAGGTGGTCAAACATTCCATGTAAGTACAGTCTTAAAGTGTTCCATTTCATTTAGGATCCACAAAATTAAAGCATAATTAGTAAACACACATGCCTCAACTCTCAACCATACCAAAAGTATACATACCGACACTTTCTTCAATCGGTGTCTTAAGTTTGATGCAAAAACTCTGTAAATTTGATGCAAAAATTCTGTGATCTTTCCTGCACAATATGCTTATGCAGTTCTAGCAGCTATTTACTTAAAATTGGTTCTGTATTGAACGTGCCCCTGTATATATGTGCGTGTAGAAGAGGTAATCAAATGGAATAGTAGAAGAGGTAATTACATATTTGCTTCAATTTCTTCTACTATTTATGTTTTGCGATTCAGGAAAGAGGTTATAAGACAACAATTTATTGTGCTTTCTACGAGCACTTAGAAATCAGCATTTTATTCTACTTATGTTTTGTGAATCAGGAAGGAGGAACGGACATGCTACTTCAACAAGGGACGAACATTTTTATTATTGGTTTGCTACCATTCATGTTAATTATTGTAACTTTCTCCTTAGTTTTTTTTTTTGTTATCATCCATGTTAAATGACACTTGAGGTGATCCGTGTAAGTAGACATTTTATTTGTGTTTAGTGGAATTGCAAGCTCTTACGTAATTCATATAGATAATAGTGAACAACAACTCCTAATGTCATTGCCTCTAAAAGAGAAAGTCGAAGCATGTTTTTAAATTACTACTAATGAATGTTATCCTTTATAATAAGGTGCCATACGCTATTCTAATAACTTTTTCAGATATTTTCTTAAATTACCGCAGCAACGCGCGGTCGATCTCTAGTTCTAGATAAGTTGGAAAGGACAGTTGGGAACATCTACACATTGACGGTTTTTGCTTGGATTGCCAAGGTAAGAAATTTAGTTAAATAATTTGTTTGATTTATACGTTCATTATATTAAGTTATTTTGGAATATTAATATATATTAAATTATCTATTTTATTAGATATTTGTATATGAGACATTTTTAGCATTGAAGGTCTTGTATAAATACAAGGAAAATACACCCCGGGTTCTTGGATGGGGGTAAAACTTCTAAAAGACAAGCTAGTAGTGCTGAAAAAATATTTACTTCTATTGGAAATGTTGTGAAAAAATTTAATATTGTGTTCGGTATTTATTTAAACATTTTTTAGAAGACTAATTATAAAATCTCTTTGTAATACTAGGACAAAGATAATTGGCCCGAACATATGATGCCAATGGTGGAAGAGGGTAGAAGCGAGTGATACATCTCAAGTGCAACGTATATTAATACTGAAGCTGAAAAAGGCAGAGAGCGAGGATTCTCAATCAGCCTCAATCTATGAATTGGAATTCGAAAATTAATCTTCAACAAGTTTATGTCAATCAGTTTGTGGGTTCGATTCCCCAAGACAAGAACAAGGAGGCGTCAAAATCGCGAAGGAGAATCTAGCGGACAAGGAGGCGGTAACATATCGTAAAACAACTATGTGACTCTGGGCATGAAGCAGTTCCAGCATATTAACGGCCAAAATAGATAGTATGACGTTGGTCAATAAACCAAGTAAATTGACACTAAGTTAATTACTAATACATTTTACTTTTTACTTTTATTTATTTAATTGAATATCTATTACTATATATAATGCATATTGGAGAGAGAAAATGGGAATTTCTTAATTTTAAGACGCGTACAAGTTTTTGAGCATGATGTTCCACACTTAATGCATGAAACTATTTTTTCTTGGTGATTACTTGACACAAACCCAAGGTATATAATGCTTTTTTCTCATTCGCTGCCAGCCTCTCTCGCTATCCCGTTTTCTCTCTCGATGAAAACCCTAACGGACGGGCTCTCTCATTCCACCACTACAACCGATTCAATGATTGCCGTCTATCTCGCTCCACCACAACAGCTGATTCATCATCCAACTGAAGCTCTCTCGGTATTCATCGAGCCCTCTTTCTTCAAAAACCCTAAAAGACGATTGATTTGCAAATCAAATTGTTGTATCTGTTAGTATTCATCTTCTTTGACCATGTTTTTGGACTTCAGGTTTCAGATGGAGTGTTTGAGATCAACTCAAGAGAAATGGGACGAGGGGGTGACCTCCGGCTATGCGTCTGACTACCTTCGATGACGGCTATATCAGCGATTTCCCACTGCTCGAATTTGGTTTGTTCACAGTTTCTTATACATTTCCCTCTGCTCGAATCTCTGATGGTTTTCGTATCACTTCTCTCTTTTCTTCGTCAGATCTCAACACCCCCGAAAACTTTGTAGAGCCAAGCCTATTTTATGTGTAAGTTATTTATGTTGATTCACAATCCAGTTTCTTTTTTACTAAACCCTCTTTGCAGTTTCTTTGCAGATCTCCAGTCTCATTTCTTTTCTGATGGATTCTTTCTACCGTGGTTAGTATGAGTTTAGTTGTGTATCACACTTTCAATTGTTTCAAATGTTACCTGCAGTTAGTTAAAATTAAACTGTTTATACATACTATTTAATTTGATTTATGGTTTATAGTTTGTTGTTGTGCTTAAAGATACATTTACACCTCTGACCTGTTGCATCACTTCTGCTTTGTTTCTTGCGTTGACAAAAAGACAGCTAACGAGAAGGAAAAAAAATGATGAAGTCTCTCAATACTGTTGTGAGTATATATACCTACTTGAGACTCACTTTATTGTCAAATGGATATTAAATTATATGTTTGATTGTGATTGGGTTTGTGATAATAGGTGAGATTGAAGTTTAGAGAGAATTTACAGAGGTTCTTAAGCTCTATGATTATCAAAAGTATTGGGTGTGTCTGTGTGTCAGTGTGCCAAAAGACACCATTGCGAGCCTGCGAGGTATGATATATGTCCCACACTGTTATTGCTTTTTTTTTGTAGGTTTCCACAATGTATTTCTTAGCTTGGTTGTAAGGTGAGCATTTTTTTTACCATTGATGTTTGTTAGGAATAATGTTGTTGCATCCTTTTTTAATGAATTACCAATTTTGTTGTTTGTTATTGTTTAGTTTTTTGTTAATGGTAAATGTTACATTTAGAATTGGATAAGAGGTTTGATAGAAAAACACATCTATGATGACTTGCTTTCAATAATGATGTTCATAAAACTCGAGTTCTTTGTATGAAGGTTTATTCACCAGAATTAACCATTTTTGCCCTTAATATTACAACAACCCTCAGTATCACGATTCACGAACCACATTATAATCCGTTTGCGTATGTACCAAATCTACATATAAATCCGGTTGCTAATTATGTTTTTTTTGCAGGTTACTGTTTAGGAATCCGTAAATTTATATTTACAAAAGTTAGATTATTGGAATTGATTTAGAAATCATGTGTGTGAGAACGGAATAGATCTGGAAGTTGTGTTATCCTCTGTTTTTTTATAAGTAAGTCAGATAGTAATGATATGTTACCTCTTAAGTTTTTGACCATTCTTTGGTGTTTGACAACAGGTTTGGTGGAGCAGAGAGTACATGTGCTGCTAACATCTAATCTGTTGAAATCTGTACCAAGCTTCTGTCAAAGATTTAGGAGCAGTAGGCGGTTTTTAAACAACAGCCACAACAGTTTTTGAATTGAAGGATGATGTGCAAATTGTGCATGATATTCTATCATGATATTCTACAGGTTTAGGTCAGAGCCGTTCACAAGCGTAAGGTTTACTCTTATTCTCTTTTTGCATATGTGGTTGTATATATGTCCAGTTAACAATTCTTGTATTTATTTTCTTTTATTAGTTTTAGAATCCAATTGTGTCAATTGAGGATCCATTTGATAGAATTCAATTACGTCAATTAAAGATCCATTTGATAAAGAGGACTGGGAGCAAGTAAATTTTTTTGGATATTTCCAAAATGCCACAATGTGATAACTTGCTAAGGAATTGATTTTAGACAAATTAAGGGGATATTTAAGGAGCTGACGCCTTTTTTTTTTACTGATTTGTCTTGAGCATAAATTCTATTTGATTCTTACAAAATTTCAAATGCATTTATGTAGTTATTTTCTCTTTCTGGATATGATCTTTATGTATGCCTTCCATTATATAACATCATGTTTGTAGGTGTGTGCAACTTTCTTTTGATGCTATTGCCTTCCATTTCAAGCAACCAATCCTTATACAGGTATTTCCACAATTATTACTAAAATGTTTTGCATTATTATAATCAAAATTTATACAATTTTTGAAGGATATATATATTTAAGACGTGATTTCTTACAGTTACAATATTTTATATGATGTTCTAATGAATTTTCAAGTTGTCAAGCTTTGCCCAACAGTTCGTTTATTGGTAATTTGTCTTAAAAGCATCATTTTTATTGTGTTTGTTATTTTTTAGAGTAAACTTCGCTTTTAGTCCCCAACGTTTGCACATTTTAACAATTTTAGTCCCAATTTTTCGAAAATCCCGTTAACGGCTCTTTAAACAACTGTTAACATTGAGATCAAAATTGAAGAAAAAATGATATGTGAGACACTAAATTGAGATTTTTAAAAAGTTGGGACTAAAATTGTTAAAATGTGCAAACGTTGGGGACTAAAACCGAAGTTTACTCTATTTTTTAATTGAGATCTTCAAGGCTTATGTTATAGATAGACTACACCGATACTATGAATGAGAATACTAACAAACGTACAATACAATATATCACGTGAGCATAAATACACTAAAAAAATGAAGTAGTGTGTTGGGTGATTGTCGTCGTCGCCAACAATCGTGAACAGAAGACAAATAACACGCTATAAAATGTTGCCGCCGCAACGCGCGGGTACCCCACTAGTATATATATATATATATATATATATATATATATAGGGAGAGGATCATTTGAGAACCAATTTGATTTGAGAACTAAAAAGAACTAATTTGAGCCACAAGTTTATTTACATGTATCCCCCCTCCCATGAATTGTAGTGGTCCCCACTGAAATTTATGGTTGAGATTTAAGTCTCAAAAGAAAAAGTTCTCATTTGAACCCAACCATATATATATATATATATATATATATATATATATATATATATATATATATATATATAGGGGAGAGATATAATGAAAACATCTCCAACTTGTTGCCCGTTTACCCGCCACTTCGTTGTAATTTGCTTGATTTTGAAATATCCACGAGATAAACCAAGCTAAAAAATTCGATTTTTGTTCCGATTTTTTTATGGTGATTCTCTATGTTAAAAAACCCCCTTTATGCAAAAAAAATAAAAAAAATGCCTAGTAAAATTTTTTTAAAAAAATATTTTATAACCGAGGTTACATATGTAACAGGGTACTGTTACATATGTAACCTCGGTTATAAAATATTTTTTTTAAAAAAAACTTATTAGACGTTTTTTTTTATATATTTTTTTTTTGCATAAAGGGGTCTTTTTAACTTAGAGAATCATCATAAAAAAATCGGAACAAAAATCGAATTTTTTAGCTTGGTTTTCACGGTTTTCCAAACTCGGAGAGGTTTTCATTTTATTTTCCTCTATATATATATATATAGAGAGAGAGAGAGAGAGAGAGTTTAGTTAAAATAAGAAGTACTTTTCCGTAAGAAGTGTAAGAAGTAGATTATGTTTGGATATTAATGCATAGTGTTATCATTTAATTGTATTTTTGGTAAACATATGAAAATTCTAAACTAGAAAACATAATTTTTTGGATTTAAACACCATTTATTAAGAATTATTAAAAGGGCATTGTGTCAGGATATTTGTACATTGCGTTATCTTTTAATTCTAACTTTGATAAATATATGACCTTCTAAAATGAAAAAAAAACCTTGTATAGTGTCATATATTTACCAAATATATAAGACTAAATTATAATTTTTTGTCCTTTAAACTTTGACAAACTATGGATTTTGTCCTTTTTTTAAAAAAACTTTCGTTGTTTGTCCTTTATTTGAAAACATGTTACAATTTTTAACCTTTATACTAACAGAGTTGGTATTTCCCGTTAAACATGGGGTTAGTAAAGTAATTTTGCCTTCCAAAAAAAAAAAAAAAACCTTAAAACAATAAAAATTGCAAACGACGGCAAACCCTTAATTCCTAAACCCTTAATTCTTCGTTCTGAAACAATCAGAAGTTCATAAAACTTTAGCAAACCCTTAATTCCTTAAAGACGTCAGAAGATCACAAAGTGGGGGGTTTGATTTTAATTTTCTATGCTTTTTATTATTTTCATCAATTAAGGCTTAATGTTCTAATTTTCATGTATTCTAATTTATTATGCTTTACGTTTAGTGTTTTAATTTTTAATTGTATAACTATCTTTATTTCTTCCGGTTGTTATAAAACCATTACATCCTTTCCGTTGATCGAACAACAATATAAGTTGCGCCATGTCATCTGGAGCATTCATACGGGAGGCGCTCGATCAAAAAGAAGTTGAAGCAATTTACGGTTAGTGTTCAATTTTGCTTCGTTTGTGGTTTATTTAGTCCAAGATATTCAAAAATTACATTGTTATATATTTTTTTCGATCGCAGTTGGTTTCCAACATTTATTTTCCATCAAATTGCATCATGGTGGATTGTTTAAAGAATATCCAGGCCGTGTATATGCACAGGGTTCAAGTGATTTTGTTGATTTTGTGGACATTGATAAGTTCTCAGTGCACGAACTAGATATTATTTTGGAGAGATTGGGCCACCCGAAGGATGATGTAAGGTACTACCACTACTTAGTTCCAAATAAGAATTTAGATGATGGGCTTAGAGCTTTAGGAACTGATTCAGAGGTAAGGGTGTTTGCAACGTATGTGTTTGATAATAAGTTAATGAATGTGTATGTTGAACATGACATTACCACTTTTCCAAGTTCTTATTTCTCATCTCCTGGAAATGTTAACATTGAAGAGATTGTTGAAACAAACAAAAGGGTAAAGAAACCACCTAGTTTTAAAACAATGTTGTTGTGTGGTTTGGAAGATGAGAATGTGGCTGATAACAGGGAAGGTAGGAGTGAGGACATGGCTGGTTTGGGAATAGATGATAACTTGGAAGATGTGAATGTGACTGAAAATATGGAAGATAATTTGGAAGATGTGAATGTGACTGTAAAGATGGAAGGTAATTTGGAACATGATTCAAGTAGTGATGATAGTGATTTTGTAGATGATGATGGAAACCATGTTAATGATCATAAAGCAGATATGAGGGACTTTAGATTGCTTACTGAGGCTGATCATGGTGAATATGTGGAAGCAATGGATGAACCTATGTTGGATAATGACATCTTTGATAATAATGAGAGAAGGGAAAGTGAAAGTCCTTTCTATCTTGGTCAGGAGTTTGGTACTAAGAAAGAACTTAAATCAATGGTTAAAGAACATGCTGTAAAGACGGAAAGACATATTAGGGTGATAAAGGATGAACTTGATAGGGTAAGAGCCATATGTAAAGGGAAAAGTGAAGATGGGGTCCACAATGATGGTCGAGTGGGGGCTGCATCCAGCAAATCAGATAAAGCTAAGGGGGTATTAGCAAAAAATGTTGGTGGTAGAGGGAAAAAGACAGACCCAGATATCCATAAATGCCCTTGGATTCTTCTACTTTCAAAGAACAAAAAATCTGGATCTTGGGTTATCAAAACCTTGGTCACTGAACATAAGTGTCTTCTAACCAGAAAAATTTACTCATGCACTGCAACTTTTCTATCAAAAAAGTTGGTTGAACAAATTAAAGAAAATCCAACAATTCCAGTTAAAGCAGTACAAGAGCAGTTCCAAAGACAGTTTGAGCTCCGTGTTTCCACCATGAAAGCATTCAGGGCCAAGAGCTTAGCTGTTGAGCAGGTCAATGGAGATTTTTGCTCTCAATATGGCATGCTTAGGACTTATGTTGAGGAGTTAATGAAGGCAAATCTAGGTACAACAGTAAAACTAGAGGTTCAACCATCCACAGATCCAACATCTCAAGTAAGGAAATTTAAGAGAATTTATGTATGCTTAGGGTCTTTAAAACAAGGTTTTAAGGCAATTGGTAGAGAGTTGTTAGGACTTGATGGGGCTTTCTTGAAAGGACCATTTCCTGGTCAAATACTTACTGCAGTTGGGCTTGACCCAAACATCTTTCCTGTAGATTATGCCATAGTTGAAGTTGAAACAATGTTATCTTGGTCATGGTTTCTTGAATGCCTAGGTGATGATCTGGATTTGGGTACCAACTATAATTTCACCTTTATAAGTGACAGGCAAAAGGTATGCACATTATTAACATTTTAGTCCTTTTTATCATGTCACATTGTTTAACAGTTTAGTCATTTATCTTGTGTAACAGGGCATTATCCCAGCACTGAAAAAGGTATTCCCATGTGCTGAGCATAGATTCTGTCTTAGACACATACTTGAGAATACGAAGCAACAATACAGGGGAAAGATATACAAGGATGCTCTTTGGAAACTGGCAACACATACAACAGTGGAGCATTTTCATAAGGAAATGGATGCTTTGAAAGAGATAAATAGTGAAGCACACCTGTGGTTGTCTAAAATCCCACCACAACATTGGTCAAGATCACATTTTTCTGGTAAGTTTAGGTTATCTAGAGTTGTTTCACGAATCTCCATGATTCTAATGTTATAACTTGCAATTTTAACAGGTAGGCCAATCTCTGATGTGTTACTCAACAACATGTGTGAGGTTCTTAATTCAAAGTTATTAGATGGTAGAGACAAACCCATCATAACAATGTTAGAGTTTGTGAGGGAATATCTTATGAGGAGGATAGTGAATGTGCTAGGGGTTATCGACAGAAGCAATGGTATGCTAACACCATATGTGTCACACCCTCAAAATCCACCTGCGGAATATAACCACGAGGCGTGTGACAAACCAGGACCCGAGTCATTAGCCATACTAAACCATGCAAGAAAACAGTTCTAGCTTTTAAACCCATGCAAAAACATAATAAGGAAAAGTAAACATGTTGCGCAAAACACGCGCCCAAAACCTTTATGTAAATAAATAAGCCAAAATGTATAAAATCGAATTTCAGACCCAGATTAGTATATGCGTCCTAATCGTGCTCCGTAACTAGATACCTGAGAAAAACATGCTAAAGTGTATCAACACAAAGGTTGGTGAGTTCAAAGGTTTAAAAAAGATGTAAGTTCAAGAGTTTACAGAAATGTAATAACAGTTATATCGTTAGCTAGCTAGGCTATGTTTCAATACCACTATGCGTTCGCAACCGAAGCGTGACTGTATGTGTTTGTTTCCTTTCTGCCTTGTCTAACACGAACAAGGACGTTAGATAGGACAAATATTACACCCGTTTGACCTCCAGTCAAGTTAGAGCGACTAACTCGGGCGGGGTTTGTCAGACCCAGTAGTACTACTCAATACCTCCTCGCTATAATCCATATATTAACGGTCTGATATGTTAAGGACTTTTAAGCGTGTTATGTAAGCACATCAGTGGAAAGAGTGTATAACTGAATTACCAGATCTCAATGTTTGTAAGCATGTTTGTATGTATGTTTGTAAGCATGTTTTCTCCCCCAAAGGAGATACTTAAAAGCGGGGCAGTGAACTCACCTTAGGGTGCTCGGCAAGAGTTTGACAAAATGTAGATGATTTCCTACGAATCACCTATATGTTTGTAACTGTGTAAGACTACAGTGCATGAACAACTAGACCGACTCAATCGACCCTGACGACACGTTGATGACTCGTTAACAATTGAGTTTGGTTTGTTCAGTTAAAATTCCAAATCCGGATATATTAGGAGAGTTTCCATAATTTGCATCTTTATATATTTAGTAGATTTCCATAAATAACATAACACCATGTATAGAAAGTTATCAAACAAACATGCGAGAACATATAACACTTAATCTAGCATAAACCTAATTTGCTATATAACATCAAAACACATGACCGCAAGCTACCTTCTCAACACATATAACATATTTCATGCATAACACATATCCCATGTGAAACTGTGAATTATTTAAGTTTCATATAAGAGTTTCCCAAATCAATAAGTTGGACACACAAGCATACCAAGATAATTTAAAGTCACTAACCAAGCTTCTAGGATTTATTCAATTGCTTGACCCATTACATAAAGCTAACCCAATACGAAACCACAACTCATATTTATCCAAACCGTTTTATAAACTATCAAGTTCAAAGCTTTTGACATCCAATTAGAGTTTCATATTTTAACCACAACATCCCAAATATATTAATATCATTCATACCAAAAATCATAATCATGCCAATTGCTTAGATAGCCCAACCCATTTATTTTATAACCATAACTCAAAAAATGGGGGCTGCTGCGCACTGTTTTTGCAGAAGCAGAACATGGGTCGAAATCTCAGTTACTTTGAGTGCTACCACTTGGGTTTGAAAGCTAACACATAGAGGTAAATTCTGGAAAAAAAATCACTCCATTTCGTTAAGAAACGAGTGAGTTATGACCTCTCTAAGTCGACCCGTTTTTCTGACAGCAAGCTGTCAAAAAAACGTGATTCTTTCAAGCTTGTTTAAAAATTCAATTGGGCCATTTTAGGAGCTCTAAGACCCACCAAACCATACCCAACCCTTTTAGCACTCATATTAGCAACCTAACAGTTCAAAATCGGATCTTTAACCATCCCAAGCATCAACACAATCGTAGGATTTCATGAAACGCCATTTTGGTTATTTTAAACCTCAAATTTAATGCACACATCAACTAGGCTCATAAGTTTTATATGTTTAGGTTTCATAGCAGCAACTAAAGCCATATTATTGCAGATTAAACATCACATAACCATTATTTAAAGTCATAATTAACGCCATGAACTATCATAAACAGCTTTAAACGTGAAGCATGCATTTATCATCACATAGTAATCATTACAGCCCTACCATCACAGATTTCATCCCAAACCATTTAAGATTTGTATTAGGAACAAACTACCAATCTGATTTATTCCACTAATACCAAATCGCAGCCTAGGGATGTTCCCAGATTAATATCCATGTGCAATTATAACGCAGAAACCACAAAAGGGGGGCATTACCTTTGTTTGCTTGTTACTAGTTGTTCCCGGGACTGATGTGACTTTGGCAGCCTATGTGCAGCCCTCGTGGCCTCCTTTTCTGCTTGAATTGGGCTGTGATTTTTGCAATTTCGAATGGAAGGGAGGGGAGAAGAAGGTAGTAGCTGAATATAGCGGAGAATGAGAGAAGATTATTGTTCGTGAGGGTGAGGGGAAGTAGGGAGTGGGCTGCGAACTTATGAGAGAAACTAGGGAGGTCTACATGGGTTTGATAGGGTCTTAGAGAGTTTTTAGGATTTCAAAATTAGTGTTACACTAAGGCCCTCCAAGTCCCCTCACAATTTCACTTAGAGCTTAACTTGCATACACGCGTACTAATGATTCCCCCATTTCAATTACGTAGGATTTAGCTTGCAAGTAACTAGTTTGCATCATGATTTGTGAAACACAAACAACACATAAAATCGCATAGAATCGTGTATATATATATATATATATATATATATATATATATATATATATATATATCAATTTACATGCGGGTTCACATAACTTCATAAAACTATAAATTATACAATTTATGTGCTCGTTAATTATTAGTTAGTCACCAACTTCAGGATCGACTCGACTAGTGTGTGATTGCTCATGGACACATCTAAAAACTCTAAAAGATGTATGCAATGCATGTATGTTTAATATCATTACTGCTCATGTTCGTGTTTGTACCAAATTACCTGATATATATATATGTATATATATATATATATATATATTTTACCGGGTGTCACATCATCCCCTTGTTGAAGGAATTTTCGTCCCGAAAATTAAGATCGTTGCTCGTCTGTTAGCCATAAAGAAAAGAATTCTTTCAGTTGTCACATCATCCCTTCTTGGAAGAAATTTCGTCCCTGAAATTTAAGTGTTACTTCCGTTGACCGGCGTTTGTCTGTTCGAACAATTGTGTATACTTTTTGTATATTCTGATCGTCGTGTTTCATTGTGATCTCCGATCTTTGCCTCAAGTTTCCAACAAACCTTGAAGTTTGATACATTTATATATTCGCGATATTTCCCGATTAGGCTCATTGTTTTCACTGGTTTACAGTGAGTTATGATTGTTCATCGAGTTTCACCTCCTCAAGTGAAATGGTGAGTGTTTTGTGTGATAACCACTCTTCAGGTTAGATGCGGGAAAGACATGGCGTATATTACGTGTACATTTACAACCTCCCGGTAGGTTCTACTCTCATGCTACCAGAGTAATTCTATTTGCGATCTCGGATAATTCCTCATATGTTAAGTTTAGTTTGTCATGCCTTCCAAAACGGATGACCCCTATTAGGGTAACACCTTCGATAGGAAATTTATCGGCATAACTCCTCTGATGCTCGCAAGACGCTGCCATACAATCTCAGGTTTGCATGATCCTCTCCAGTACCTCATGTGCCACTTAGGATCTATGAGCTGAGTATCACCAACCGCTATCCACTAGGGCGGTGACCTACATTTTTTTCCGTAGGATTGCATCAAATGGTGCATTCTAAATGCTAGTGTGTTAATTGTTGTCATAAAGAACTCTGCCAAGTGTCAGAAGAGTTTCTCAGTTGTTGCCGAAATCCATCGAACATGCCCTAGGCATGTTTTCTGATGATATACGTGGATTCGTTCACTCCACTCATAGGTGTGAGGATGATACGTAGCGCTCGTTTCTAGGCGTGTTCCCAACGCCTTCTGTAATGCTTTCCGAAATGAGATGTAAATTGAATATCGCGACCCGATATGGTTGAAGTGGCACCTTATGTCGTGTGAGGATCTTTTACCTATAGGGCTGAAATAACTTCTCCATTCTGCTAGTCCTTTTGACCGTTAGAAAGTGTGTAGGTTTGGTCCTTTGACCAACGATCACCAAGATCGTCTCACGTTTGCCTGTAGTTCGAGGTAGTTTAGTGCTAGTGTTCATAGATGCTTGTCTCCACTTCACCTAAGGTTGTTTCCGGTGGTAATAGTTTGGATAACTGCTGATGTAGGATCTTAACCTTGGGTTGAATCAGACACTTGTCCACACAAGTTCCAATTTCGGCCTTCACTTTAGTCATTAGTAGATTACTTTCCAATGTTTGTACCATTTATCCATACCAACTGTGAGCTTCATACGTTACTCGCTTTATGAGATTCTAGTACCAAAACCCTCATATATTGATGAATGTTATCCAGTTCGCCCTCAAAGAGTTTGTCATTTTCTCGTAAGAATCACGTGCTCACATTAGTTTCTTATAGTGCCTCGAGTTGAGCGTCCTAAGTTTCCTCTACTGGTCCTGTGTATATAGTGAGTTGGAATGTCCGGGCTTGATTAAGTTAAGGGGTTTCCTTTCTGCTTAGGGAACCAACTATGGTGCTAGATTTGCTTCTATAATATCTAGGGATAGTTCTTGGCCTGACTCCTAGTCCCACTTCCAAAGCACCATTAGTGTTTATATATAGGGTGTACCATAGCTAACCCACCACACCTTTGGTATTCCAGAAGCGTACCAGTCGCCTACCAGAACCGCTTTCCCCATGGTTGGTAAGTAGGCGAGTTTAGAGATATGATAAGATATGATAAGGTCTCATATTGACGGCGAGGACACAGGGCTCCACTCCATGCCGTTGTGCCTGCGAATACTTGTTTGCGTAATCTCTTCTAGACTACTGTAATCTATGAAGGTAATGCACCTGGTGCCATACAGGTAGTGTTCCCAAACTTTCAAAAGTAAGTGCCATTACCTCAAGGTTCTATATCATAGGTAGTATAGTTCCACTCGTGAGTCTTTGACTAGCATGAAGCGTAAACCATATACCTCTCGGTGAATCATCAGTGGTATCCAACTAATTCTAGAACTTCCGCACCCTTGTTAGAATCATGGGTGCCTCCCAGTCCTTGATAGCCCTGACCCTTTTCTGGGTCGACGTATGATCCATTCTTTTTGGCCACACACCTTATGAATTTGACATTCCAAATCCAAAAATCACGTTTTGAGAACTTAGTGTGTAGATTCTCTTGTCTGAATCGTTACATGATCAATCATAACTGTTCCTCGTTTACTTCTTTGTCTCTGGTGTAGGTTCATATATAATTTATGCAAGCGATGAAAAAAATTGCTAAGGTACGGTTTTCACACTATACATACCGATTCCATGGGTATGACAGGTGCATTGGTTATTTCCAAGGCGTGTCCCAAAATTCAAGTGTCCAAACCCTATGTGGAACACCATTTTAGAGGTATCCTTCTTTGTTATCCCTGGATGGAAATGGTCCAATCTCAATTTAAGCTTGAATAGGAATTCGACTTCTGGTGCTGGTCAATCCCATCATTGGTTCAGGGTAAGAGTACTTGTTCTATGGAGCATATGGATTCAAGTTCGAAAGGTTCTGTCTGGCGATCGTGTTGGAATAGCTCTTGCTTCATCAATGGATAGTGTTTCCTGAAATATCCTGGTTTTCCGCACTCGTAATAACTGTGTTGCTGCTGTTGCTTTCCTTGTGCATCACCCTAGAAATCCTTTGCATAATGGCTCATTTTTTCGCATTGCTCGCATCGATACTTGCTACACTGCCCTCGGTAGTGATAATCACATTTATTGCAATGTGGTTATTTGACGGCGTAGGCACTCTGATCATGTTCCCCGGATATGTTCTGATTGATAGCCATGTTGCTGTCAAACATTCCTTGTTTATGCGACAGTTGGTTTGAAAATGACGCCATGTTGTCGTTGCTAACCCATTTTCTTTTGTTGTCCAAGGTAGTAGTCACTACACCCCGTCTAGGTAGGATACCCTGGTTTACTTCTTGATCTTTAAGTTTGTGTGCTATACGGACGGCCTGTTGATTGGTTGTGGGGATTGAGATCGTTACCCCTTCCCGGGTATGTGGGACTAAACCCGCAATATACATCTCGACCCTGTTATATCTAGGTTCCGCCAATTTCGGGCATAAGGTGGCCAATTCCTGAAAAACGTGTAGTGCATGTTTCTATCTCGTGACTTTCCATTTCCAATTTCCCAAAT
Organism: Deinandra increscens subsp. villosa; assembly: GCA_039602395.1. NCBI lineage: Eukaryota > Viridiplantae > Streptophyta > Magnoliopsida > Asterales > Asteraceae > Deinandra > Deinandra increscens. Next base: position 878,365 of record JBCNJP010000028.1, on the reverse strand, counting down.
TCGCCCTCCATTTTCTAGATCTCTTCTTGAGAGTAGTATTCCTCCTTAATCAAATTCTTGAATTTATCCCATGATAAGGCACTCGCATCTGCACGTCCCAACATTTGGACCTGTGAAAGCCACCATACGAGGGTTGGTCCCTCCAAATATCTTGAAGCGAACTTCATTTAGTTGGCAGGAAGACAGTTGCATCGTGTGAATATAGTATCAATTTCTTCAATCCATCTGAGAAGTCCGATGGCTCTAGTTTCGCCTGTGTAAGTATGGGGTTTGCAGTCCATGAACGCCTTGCACGCGCTCACCCCAATTCCTCCTTGGTTCTGAGTTTGGGCATGGACTTCTAGGCTTGCGGTTTCTCTGTTATTGATCAAATTCATGAGTTCTGCAGCTGACAGCGTGATATCTCCACAGCCGCCGTGTCGTTCATTGCATCTAGAAATAGTTCTTCCATTCACAAATCTTCATAATAAGAACACTTAATTACATACAATACACCACTCAGATATAAAGTAAATAATAATGTAAAATGTTGACCACAACATCATAAGTTTAAATAATAATCATTGACTGAATAAATTGTAACTCGTTCACAAAATATTCAAAATCCAGAAATTAAAATTTAAAAGTATTTAGTTGGATAGGAACAACCTTCCCATCTAGGTTTAAGCTAAATTAGAAGTTGTTGCGAGCTGGAAATACAACAGAACCCGCCTCCCCGGGCACATTGTTTTGAACCTGCAGTGCATTAGCGATCATTTCCTATGCTGCCACTGCCCTAGCCTCAGTCATTACAGCTCTAGCCTCAGCTACGGTAGCCCGGTTCTCAGCTTCCATTACCCTGAGATTTAGTGCGTCTAGTCTTTTACTCAGCATAAGATGCCAATCAGTATGGTGCTTATCGACTACACCCAATTCATTATGAATTTGGTCTATACGCTTCTTAGTGTCCTTCTCGCGTTTGAGAATACCAGTAGTTGTGCTTGAAGTTCTTTGTATATCTCGCAGTTCACGGTGCACGCAAGCCACGATGGTTGCGAGTGCTTGATCTGTGTGATAAGGTATGATTGGTAATGTACGAGTGAAAGGTGGAATGTTAGCTGATGGTGGTGGGGGCACATCCTCCTGATGAATCCAAGTTTCCAGCAAGTCAACGTACCATTCCCAGTCTCCATTGTCTTCTTCAAGGCGGTAATTATACGTAGGTCCTCCATAGGCGTTAGCGTCATTGATCAGATTCGCATGACGCTTCTTCAGTTCGGATGATGTTGATGATTTGTGTTTCAGAGTTGGCTTCTTGTCGTTTACAAATGATGAAGGGGAAGAAGGTGCAGGGGAAGATGAGTAACCGGCCATGTCTGTAACATAATATATATGCATATATAATGAATGTAATGCTTGTATGGAATCAAATAAGTGTGTATTTTCGTGTATGACTAATGCAACTCTAAGGCTATAGTTGGCCTACATGCAAGACCTAGTTCACTATAACCAATGGCTCTGATACCAATCTGTCACACCCTCAAAATCCACCTGCGGAGTATAACCACGAGGCATGTGACAAACCAGGACCCGAGTCATTAGCCATACTAAACCATGCAAGAAAATAGTTCTAACTTTTAAACCCATGCAAAAACATCATAAGGATAAGTAAACATGTTGCGCAAAACACGCGCCCAAAACCTTTATGTAAATAAATAATCTAAAATGTATAAAATCGAATTTCAGACCCAGATGAGTATATGCGTCCTAATCGTGCTCCGTAACTAGATACCTGAGAAAAACATGCTAAAGTGTATCAACACAAAGGTTGGTGAGTTCAAAGGTTTAAAAAAGATGTAAGTTCAAGAGTTTACAGAAATGTAATAACAGTTATATCGTTAGCTAGCTACGCTATGTTTCAATACCACTATGCGTTCGCAACCGAAGCGTGACTGTTTATGTTTGTTGCCTTTCTGCCTTGTCTAACATGAACAAGGACGTTGATTAGGACAAATATTACACCCGTTTGACCTCCAGTCAAGTTAGAGCGACTAACTCGGGCGGGGTTAGTCAGACCCAGTAGTACTACTCAATACCTCCTCGCTATAATCCATATATTAACGGTTCGATATGTTAAGGACTTTTAAGTATGTTATGTAAGCACATCAGTGGAAAGAGTGTATAACTGAATTACCAGATCTCATTGTTTGTAAGCATGTTTGTATGTATGTTTGTAAGCATGTTTTCTCCCCCAAAGGAGATACTTAAAAGCGGGGCAGTGAACTCACCTTAGGGTGCTCGGAAAGAGTTTGACAAAATGTAGATGATTTCCTACAAATCACCTATATGTTTGTAACTGTGTAAGACTACAGTGCATGAACAACTAGACCGATTCAATCGACCCTGACGACACGTTGGTGACTCGTTAACGATTGAGTTTGGTTTGTTCAGTTAAAATTCCAAATCCGGATATATTAGGAGAGTTTCCATAATTTGCATCTTTATATATTTAGTAGATTTCCATAAATAACATATTTCAGGCATAACACATTTCCCATGTGAAACTGTGAATTATTTAAGTTTCATATAAGAGTTTCCCAAATCAATAAGTTGGACACACAAGAATACCAAGATAATTTAAAGTCACTAACCAAGCTTCTAGGATTTATTCAATTGCTTGACCCATTACATAAAGTTAACCTAATACGAAACCACAACTCATATTTATCCAAACCGTTTTATAAACTATCAAGTTCAAAGCTTTTGACATCCAATTAGAGTTTCATATTTTAACCAAAACAGCCCAAATATATTAAATATCATTCATACCAAAAATCATAATCATGCCAATTTCTTAGATAGCCCAACCCATTTATTGTATAACCATAACTCAAAAAATTGGGGCTGCTGCGCATTGTTTTTGCAGAAGCAGAACAGGGGTCGAAATCTCAGTTAATTTGAGTGCTACCACTTGGGTTTGAAATCTAGCACATAGAGGTAAATTCTGGAAAAAAATCACTCCATTTCGTTAAGAAACGAGTGAGTTATGACCTCTCAAAGTCGAACCATTTTTCTGACAGCAAGTTGTCAAAAAAAAAACGTGATTCTTTCAAGCTTGTTTAAAAATTCAATTGGGCCATTTTAGGAGCTCTAAGACCCACCAGATCATACCCAACCCTTACTAGCACTCATACTAGCAACCTAACAGTTCAAAATCGGATCTTTAACCATCCCAAGCATCAACACAATCGTAGGATTTCATGAAACACCATTTTGGTTATTCTAAACCTCAAATTTAATGCACACATCAACTAGGCTCATAAGTTTTATATGTTTAGGTTTCATAGCAGCAACCTAAAGCCATATTATTGCAGATTAAACATCACATAACCATTATTTAAAGTCATAATTAACGCCATGAACTATCATAAACAGATTTAAACGTGAAGCATGCATTTATCATCACATAATAATCATTCACAGCCCTACCATCACAGATTTCATCCCAAACCATTTAAGATTTGAATTAGGAACAAACTACCAATCTGATTTGTGCCACTAATACCAAATTGCAGTCTAGGGATGTTCCCATATTAATATCCATGTGCAATTATAACACAGAAACCACAAAAGGGGGGCATTACCTTCGTTTGCTTGTTACTAGTTGTTCTCGGGACTGATGTGACTTTGGCAGCCTATGTGCAGCCATTGTGGCCTCCTTTTCTGCTTGGAATTGGGATGTGATTTTTGCAATTTCGAATGGAAGGGAGGGAGAAGAAGGTAGTAGCTGAACATAGGGGAGAATGAGAGAAAATTGTTGTTCGTGAGGGTGAGGGGAAGTAGGGAGTGGGCTGCGAACTTATGAGAGAAACTAGGGAGGTCTACGTGGGTTTGATAGGGTCTTAGAGAGTTTATAGGATTTCAAAATTAGTGTTACACTAAGGCCCTCCAAGTCCCCTCAAAATTTCACTTAGAGCTTAACTTGCATACACGCGTAATAATGATTCCACCATTTCAATTATGTAGGATTTAGCTTGCAAGTAACTAGTTTGCATCATGATTTGTGAAACACAAACAACACATAAAATCGCATAGAATCGTGTATATCTATTACTATATATAATACATATTGTCTTAAAGGGCAATTTCGTCATGAAATTTCCTTAATCCTTAAGACGCGTACAAAGGTTTTTGCATTGTGTACAAGTATTTCAAGCATGAAAATTAATACCTCAAAGTTAAAGCAGCATAAACATTACAAGGATATATATGTAATTTACTAAAAAAGCAGCCTCTTCTTTATGCCGCATCGATCCACCATTCCAGGCGCAGTTAACATCTCGATCCTCCATTCCTCCTTCTTTCAGCCGCCATCGATCACCGCGCTCAAGCCTCTCTCCCCTTCGATAGGGCAAACGGTGGTATGCTTCTCCATCTTCGTAGAATCCCAATCATTATTCAATTTGGAAGGCCAAGATCGATTGCCGAACCCAAGATCATTCAAACTGAACGGGCGCAATCTATTACTACTTCTCTATAAATTCGCAGCAAGTATCCATCTCAATTTACCAACTTCATTCTAAAACCGATTTCAGGTAAGTTCTGCTCCTAATTCAATCTTTGTTCTAATTTCTTGTCGTAATTTTGTGTTCTAATTCTGCTTTATGTTTTGTCCTAATTCTACTGCTAAGGCGATCATTGAAGACTACAGTTGCTAAGGTGATTATTTTTGTTTTTGTTTGAATCTGCATTTGTTTTTTAGGTACATCTATTACAACATTTATGTCGAAGTTCTAACTTTTTTAAAACCTTTTGTTTTGATTTATTTGAGATGTTTAGTTATCTCTTCGGCCTGCTATAAGTGTTCGAATTAATGGTGAACAATGTTTTTATTGAGTAATAGACTAGGTTTGTACACTTCTTGATAATTTTCATAACGTTGCTGTTGTCCGTGAGTTAAATTTGTACACTTTTGCTAGAGAATGACTAAAACCCTCAACCAATTTGGGATTCATAACTATACATGTACATATACGTTACCTGAAATGGAAGGTCAGAATGTGAGAGAAGGAGCATAGAACCTTAATGTTAAACTTTTATGTATAATTTAACATAGAACCTTATGTTAAACTGTTGATATAAAAGAATTGATACATATAATATCCGACCATATAGTATCAACATTTTTAATCCGGACCATGTAATATCAATCAACTTGAAATCCATTCTCCATATAATATCAATCAACAAAGTAAAAATTTTGACACAAGTACACCCAAACCAGTTAACAATTTGGCAAGTTTGACTACGTTAAAGTCAAGATTGGAGAACTCTAAGATAATCTTTGTCACCTGTATCACAAGCAATTGTAATTCAATATGAATCAAAGCCTTTTTTGCGACTGTTATTCCCTTATATTGTATTATGTGAACAAAGAAGTATTAATGTGGTTCAATTTGTTTTTAGGATGATTAGATGGTTATGTATGTAATATGTTTTGTATTATGTGATTGAAGGTATCCTCATACAACTGCCAAACATCTAATTACAGCTTTTTATTAGATGCAGGGATATATCATCATTCAATGTAGTATTTTTTTTGCTGTTTTTTGTTTCTTTATTTTGCTCTACGAAGCAATGGTTTCTGCATAAATATATTATATATATTGTTTCTAATATTTGGAAGAATCATTATATGTATTTGTATATAGATATTCGTAATATATCATTAATGATGTCCAATAATGTTGCAGAGGAGCTTCCCAATAGTTGGAATGAAGATTCTGACATGCTACAATTTTAAACCTTGGACCGCCCCTTTGTTTTTCCAGGTAGTTTTCCTCTTGCCACCCTCCTCTTTTTATAATGGACATTACTCTTCTGTACACATTTCAGAAGCACAAATACATACCTAATGCCATGAAACACAAGAAGTTTTTTATTACACTCATCAGAATTGATAACCCATTACTTTCAACCCGTTTGACCCAATACCTATTTAATGATGTTTTTGGTATTTGTAAGTGGGTCGATTTGGGTTATAACTTATATGTATCTTTAAATGGGTTGAAAGTCATCCTAAGTGTATTCATACTTCCTTAAATAACTTTCTAATTCGTGTGATCTAAAAGAGTTGGATTATTTTTGTAATAGCATGATTCTTTTTATCACGTTTAGCAAATTATTGTTTACATAGCTGATCGCTCAAAGATATAGTTATAAAGTATGTTTTCGGGTCCGACACTCCGACCAACCCGCTTCGAATCATTTAGAACACACTTAAAAAGTACTGATTTTGACCCGTTACCCCATCCTAACCAACTGTGCCACCTCTAACTGTAATCTACACAATGTCTTCATGTATAAATAACTCCCTTAGATTTTGAAAATATAGAGAGCAAGGTATTCTTCTGCTTGATGTTTTGCATGAAACTGATTATAACTATATATTTTCCATTTTTTATAATGCACAAAAATTATCGATATGCAGGCAGAGTTAGAAAGGTCTTGTGATGTTTTGAAATATGAAATATGATTGTTGGCTCATGAAGTCAAACTGCAAACTTATGCAAACTTTACAGGAACATAAAGAATGATGTTTTATCATTTATCTAGGATGAGCTTGGTGCAAATGCATTACTAGCTGGAGCTGCTAAGGAGGTGGTATGTGCAATTAGATTATTTTACTTGCTTTATATATAACCATTGTAGAATAATCATTCAAATTTTTTTCAACAATATCTTCCCTTTTCTAAAGCAAATGGAACAACTTATGCACTAAAATATTTTTTAACTCCCACTTTACAAACATATTGTTGATCTTTCCGGTTTCATGTTTCTGCATTCGCATTAATAAGTGGTGTAAAACATGCTGGGAACAATTTGGCTATACGAGTAAGCTATTGTATGGTTTCACAACATTCATTTATGTGAACATATTGTTTTCTTATAAGTTTATGGTTTCTGTCTAATATGAATTTATTGTAATTTTTTTTCAGGCTGATATTCTTTTAATTAGAATAGGGAGCTTCAAATATTTTGGATGAATTGTTTGTACAATCGCAATCATAAGCTCCATACAATGAGTTTTGTTATATTTCGATTTAAATGGTATTTGGGAGTGTATATTTATTTTATTTTTTCTGTAAAAACGGTGTTAATGCAAGCCATGAAAGGAGTAAGAGTTGCCAGCAGTGATGATCATTTAATTTTTTTTGTAACAAGGGTGTTAATATGTCAAGATCTGCTTTATGAAATATAAATTTTAGTTTGTTTTAACACTAATTTTAGTTTTAGTGTTTTGGTGTTATTTTTTTTTATTTAAACGGTGAACACATGCACTCTAAAGTCTACTTCTAGAAGACTGAAACTCGCCTAACATCCACTTTGTAAACCTAAACTCATACTACGTTGATGGTTGTAACTCAAAAAGACTATTAACATAAATAAAGCCTAAATATATAATATTCACATCTCGAATAAACTGAAATAAATGGTTTGAAGTTGAAACTCGCCAATACCATTTTTGTCACGTAAATCAAAGGGTTCAAAACCTATTGGTGATAAGACTTAACATGTCTATGTGATATGGGTTCAAAACCTATTGGTGATAAAAAAAAATTACTATTATAAAAAAAGATTTCCGCCACATAAAAAATTTCATTTGGGCATAATGTAGGAGTACAATTAACCAAATGAGTTTATATTAATGTTCCTGTAAAATTAGCCTAATGGGATACAATAAACCAAGAGCATGATATATTGCACAAACACAAACATTATTTCTATGTCACATGATCGAGTGGTTAAAGAAGTTTATAAATGACCTCTACTAGACACGCAACTTTTATAACTTTTTCTTACCCAATAATTTTTTTCCTTTTCTTACCCAGTAAGCATGGCTTACTCAAGCAAACATGCTCTAACTCTTACAAGGTCGGATAAATTAAATCATTATTATTTACTTGACCATCTACAAAGAACACACCCGGTTGTTTGCCGTCGCCGCATCGCGCAGGATTGTCCCCTAAATTGTTGCAGTCACCGAACGTGCCTTTACCACATTAAAAATTTCCGTCGCGTGGCATTGCGCTGATAAAAACAGATATCACGTTGTAAATTGTCATCGCCGCTGAACGCGTGAATAAAAGACAAATAAACGCTATAAACTGTCGCCCGCTGCATCGCGCGGGTACCCCACTAGTATATATATATATATATATATATATATATATCAATTTACATGCGGGTTCACATAACTTCATAAAACTATAAATTATACAATTTATGTGCTCGTTAATTATTAGTTAGTCACCAACTTCAGGATCGACTCGACATGTGTGTGATTGCTCATGGACACATCTTAAAACTCTAAAAGATGTATGCAATGCATGTATGTTTAAGATCGTTACTGCTCATGTTCGTGTTTGTACCAAATTACCTGATATATATATATATATATATATATATATATATATATATATATATATATATATTTACCGGGTGTCACATTATAACTTGCAATTTTAATAGGTAGGGAAATCTCTGATGTGTTACTCAACAACATGTGTGAGGGTCTTAATTCAAAGTTATTAGATGGTAAAGACAAACCCATCATAACAATGTTAGAGTTTGTGAGGGAATATCTTATGAGGAGGATAGTGAATGTGTTAGGGGTTATCGACAGAAGCAATGGTATGCTAACACCATATGCTACTAAGTTGCTGGAGTCCCAAAAGAAAGAAGCTAATAGGTACAGAGTAAAGTGGAATGGAGAGGACCACTACCAGGTTTCAGGTCAACAAGGAAATCAATATGTGGTCAATATGAGAACAAGGACTTGTGCATGCAGGAAATGGGAAATAACATGCATACCCTGTAGACATGCAATTGCAGTCATTTGGAGTATGGAGATATACAGTGAAAATCTTGGCTCACCAGAAGCATTTGTCAACCCTGTTTATACAATGGATAGGTGGAAAGAAGTTTACACTCACAAGGTGTATCCACTTACTGGGATGTCCATGTGGTCAAAGTCCCAAGTGCCAACAATTATAGCACCACCAGACTACCACAAACCAATTGGGAGGCCCAAAAAAGCAAGGAAAAGATCAGGGGTTGAATTATAAGAGGAAACAAGAGCTGGAGGCTCAAATGCAGTCCAGACAACAACTTGTGGGAAGTGTAAGAAGAAGGGCCATAACAAGAGGAGTTGTAAAGGCCAAGAATAAATTGGTTGATGGTTACTTCACTTATTTTGTGTATGTTTTGGTCAGTGTTTAAGTCCATGGAACAAACTAGATGACTTATTTTGTGTTTTGGGTGGTTATTTAATTTTGTGATTTGTTAGAATGTTTGATTTCCATGGAATAATATATTTTTTAGACCATTTTGTTTTATGTCTATATCTATCAGACATTACTTATTTGTAGATAGCTATTAACACATTTGTAGACTACTTTGGTACCATTTGTAGACCATATTGACAGTAGCAACATGAATACCATTTTGTAACATTTGCAACAACACTTTATAAACCAAAATTTAGGACCATTTTTTTTATACCATTTGCATTTTAGAGTAAACTTACATTCTTGCCCTCAATTAAATGAAGAACTAACTGGAAATTAACGGATGGTTAGTATAAAGGTTAAAAATTGTAACATGTTTTCAAATAAAGGACAAAGGACGAAAGTTTTTTAAATAAAGGACAAAATCCATAGTTTGTTAAAGTTTAAAGGACAAAAATTGTAATTTAGTCAATATATAATTAAAACACAATGTTATGCATTAATATCTAACACATTATGTATTTCTTACACTTCTTACGCAATAAAATTTTATACAATAACCCTACCCTATATATATATATATATATATATATATATATATATATATAGGTGAAAGTTCAAATACAAAGGAGGTTTTGCTTGCGAAGTGTGTGAAGGGAGAAGAGAATGACACATGTCAGATTTCTTTTAAGCGGGAGGGGGGGGGGGGGGCTTTATGTCTTTATATAAAAATCCTCGTCGTATTTTGCATCCAAGCGTGAATAGCATCGTATATGATGATGGGCTTGAGCAGCCATTGCCTCACCCATTCAATTTGAAAACGAAGTTGATTTGTTCTCTATTCGATGTTTGATTATAAAAATAAATTTATTCCATTCAATTTTGTTTTTGTTACTTTTTACACTTGCGTTTTTTCTTGTTTGTGTTTATGTAATTAACAGTTATACATATTAGATTTTAATTGTGTTTTTATTATCTCTGTATCTTGCGTAATTATGGATGAGACGTTTTTCAGCATGCGTGATTGATTTTTCCACTCGTTACCGGATGTGTGATTATACTAATTCTTGCTTAGTTAAAATTGTTGCTTTAAAATGTATTATCTATCTTTGCTACTTTTTACACTTGCGTTTTTTTGTGTTTGCGTAATTATCAAATTTTTTATATTAGATTTTAACTGCGTATTTATTTTCTATGTATCTTACATAATTATGGATGAGACGCTTTTTAGCATGCGTGATTAAATTTTATATTTGCGTAGTTTTAGAGGGATATTTTTTTAGTGATGTCTATCAGAGGTATCTTTTTGTAATTCTTACCGCATGCGTGATTATATTAATTCTTGCGTAATTATTATAATGTTCATTGGAAAAGAGAAATTATATACAAGCAATTGAAATTATTCTTATTAAAACAAACACATTACAACATATGAATTTTTCTACTCATACACTGTCAAAAAAGTCATTTTCAATTGAACAGATGCATTGATAGCCTTGAGGATGTTGGCAATCGTTTGCATTTGTTCGATATTGGTTTTTTCCTTGTCTACCATAAACAAACAGAAAAGGTCTTGAACCGAACTCTTTGGCAAACTCATCAGCTTATGTGTCACCTTGTCTCAGGCTAGTGTCATTTCCTTGAGAATCTCGAAACTCTACTTTAAAATATCGATCATAAGAATCTTTTTGTTGAACTCAAGCATGATCTGTCTAGTTAATTTCTCCTTGAGGGCTACATCGGCGGCGTCTAGGACGTTGGTCAATTAATTTCTCCTTGAGGGCTACATCGGCGCGCATCTGGGACGTTGGAGGAAGATGACGACATATTGACAGTGAGGTGGGAGTTTTTGATATGTGGCGTGATTTGAAGTCTATTGGAAGAAGCCGACGTAGCGTGATTTTGAAAAGGTAATCGAGTGTCTAGTTTTATAGGGGTGATGAGTGTCTCAAAGTAGTAAATACCACACCTACCATTTAATTGATTATGGATTTGACGGGGTGGTTGGGACATTAGGAGGGGAAGGTGAATTGTAATAAATGCTCAAATGTGAATTTATTTTTAACGCAAACACAAATTCATGGTTATTTCTTCTGTGTAGGGTTTAGGTGTATTATTCTTCTTTTTTTTTTGTTTTATTTTTCTGTAACGTTTCATTTTCTCTTCAATTTTTAGTATATATGGGAGGTGTCACCATGCACTTTTACACTTAAAACCCAAACATCACAAATCACTCTCCTTCGAATGCAGTCGTCGGGCTTATTGAGGAGATGCATGCAAAGGAAGCCAAGGATGATCGGGTCATGCGAAATTAGTTCGGCATGATAACCGGGATTACTATAAACAACATCCAAACCCTTATTAGGATGCTAAAAGAGCTTGTTGATCACTCCCCATCAGCCATGAAAGATGCTGCTACAGACTACATTACTCAGCAGCTGCAGCTGAAAGAAGAGATCCATACCCTCCTTAGAGGTGTTGTAGACAACACCATTAAGAAGGTGAAGGAGAAGGCGACGGATGTGGAAGAGTTCAAGAAGCTCTCGACACCCATTTTTTGGGTTTATGATGCTTTTTGTTTATAGTTTTTTTGTGAAGCTTTTTATGATCCCACTCCCACCCGATAGTGAAGATCCCACCCGATACTTTTGTATAAAATTATATATGAATATTAGAAATCATTTTTCTTTTGTGCTGATCTGTTATTGTTGATGTTGATCGGTTTGTTTTTTTCATTCTCTTTGTATTGCATGATTTTTAGAACAGTATGCGTGATTTTTTCAGCTTTAGTTAAGCTATAACAGGAAGTTTTTAAAGCGTGATTTTAAGTAGAATGGTTTTATTTCGCTGCGTGAGTTTTTATATCAAATACGTGATTTTTATTAAAATAAGTGAATTAGTTTTATAAAAAGCATTTAGCAGTGCGTGATTTTTTTAATAACTTTGCGCTATTCTTTTCCCAGAGAGAAGCATATTTTTTGTGTGATTTTTCTAAACAAATGTGCATAAATATTTAATGTTGCGTTGAAACAACATTTTAATCTGGAAAGATGATTAAACTTTTAAAGAGTTGCGTGATTTTAAATCTCTTGTTAACCTTTGTTGCATGAATATTATGCGTTATTTGATGCTCACACGCTAATTTAATTATTACGTAAAAAGACAAGGATACCTTTTTTTAGGTTAAAAGAAGCGCACATAATTTTTTTCCGACGTGTATCAGCCCTATCCGTTAGATCGTTTTTATTGTTCCCAATCGGCGGCTGGGTTTCCTTCGTACGGAAATTTGACTTTGTACAATAACATTTCCATATATATATATATATATATATATATATATATATATATATATATATATATATATATGAGAGAGAGAGAGAGAGAGAGAGAGAGAGAGTTGAGTTATTCTAAAAAAAACACATAAGCCCAAGAAGCATAGGATAGATTTTCATCCATTAGATTTATTAACGGAGGGTGGAGATCAACTTTTTAAAAAATTTCTCAGTGTGTTTTGATGAACCAGGGCGCGTGATTCATTTCAGGGGCAGACTTGTCATTTGCACAGCTGATAAGAAAGGAAAAAGAGGAGAAGACGGGTAGTCAAGTGCCATTAGCAACGCAGCGGGAGCAAGAAATCCGAGAATTGAAATTCAAATTGTGATACTGGAAAAAAGTCGAGCGATTCAGAAAGCGCTATATCAGTTAGTATTCGATTTCTGATGACGATATATAGCCTAGGGTTTGGTGGATTCTCATTGTGTTCGATTGTGTTGCATTGCATGTAATTTGCAGGACGTTTTCCAAGAACTGGAGATACAAAAATGTCTGATGTGTCTAAGAATGTAGAAGCCGGGTCCAAGAGGAAGGTTGATGCTCTAGGAATCAGTTGCAATGACACAGTAGGAAAAGGCGATTGCTTAAGCGGTACCCTCTCTCAAAAGGGTGAGTTTTGTTATCTTGAAAATCTGTTGTGTTCTAAGTTTATAAAATTGTTGGTCAATGTGTTAAAAAACGAACTAAAAAGAGGGCTAATATTACTATAGTTGATGTAAATCCAAATGTTGATCATTGTGAAATCCCCTGTAGGGGTAACTGCGTATAGAGTGTTTGATATATATAAAAATTGATTTCTAATTGTGAGTGTGATTATAGTATGTGTGGAACCTGTATGTATGAATTAAAGAGTTTTAAAAAAGCTTAAATATTGTGTTATGATTTAGGTAAACCTGCATGTGTGTTGTACCAAAAGGTTGGGGCAAAATATATTACAGAACGGAGGGCTAAAAACAAACGTGGTAAGATTGTTTAACACTTAAGGCGTCACAATTTATATGATACTGTAATTGGTAATTAGCAATAAACTTTGTGAGTGTATGTTAATCTGGAAAAACCACGACAGGATTATACTGAAACAATGAAACTGAAGGTATATGAAACTCACATAATGGCTTGGGGAGAGTACTGTGGAAATAGTTGTGTCTGACTCAATGAAACTGAAAGTATATGTTTTTGACATAATGGCTGGGTGAGAATGGTAATATAGTTGTGCATGACACAAATTGATGACTGATACAATATATTTTACTGAAACACTTGTAAAATGATGCTCATCTTGAAAGTATATGTTCCTGACACAATGGAAGGCTGACACAATATGTTTTTTACTTTTAATAATAATTGGTAAGTTGGTTTAATTTTTTTCTTCTAGAAATCGTATGGAGGACAGATGGGTGTTGGTGACCGGGCATCTTTATTCAGCTCAACAACTGGGTTAAAGACAATTAAAAGAATAGATTTGGTGTTCATACCGTATATTTTTTAAGACATATACTATTTGTTGTGTTTCAAGATGACGAAGCCAGAAAATTTATCTCATTCATAATAACAAAAACTTAGATGCTCAGCACAACAACATATATTTTGGATGCTGGAACTGATGGTATAACATGTAGTAATAAGTGCACGAAAAAGTATATGTATATAGATATTTATGATAAAATTACATATGTTTTTTAATTGTGCAGAGTGATGTGTTTGCGGGGTATTTCAAAGAAAGGAAACACCCTAGAGCCTTACAAATGTAAGAAGCCGAGTTAAACTGTTTGCAAATGCCATGGATGTCTACATAACTTTGTTGGTTCAGGCGTATATGTGATGCACCACATGTAGACGTTCGAGGGTACCGAGGTAAAAGATTGGAGGTGCTTCTTGTCAAGCGAGACGATTACAAGGCAAATGGAGCTAAACAACTTGAGAAGGAAGTATGTTGGGAAGATGTTGTTGCATGATATCAACATAGAGAAGACGCGTGTTGGTGTTGATGTTGAAGTGAGAGCATACTTGGAAGTTGATTTGAACGGAAGGAGGGAGCTTCATGAAGTCGCATTTAAGAAGATTAAAGGCAGGCTAAAAGTTTTGGAGAAGAAATTGGGTAAGAAGGGAAGGTAATAGATAGTATTATGTTTACTAATAAGCAGGGACAACTGGTAGTTAATTGGTAGTTTGGTTGCGTTTCTTTATCCTAATGTTTGAATAGGTATGGGCTTTGGACAAATTGATAAATATTTCGTGAATGTCATTTTGTGATATTTTGGAATGGTATGTCATTGTGTTAATGATGTCTGGGCAAACTTGTATTTTTATATTATAAGGATTGATGGTTGTTGAACAATGTTGTTCATTTTATATCATAAGAGAAATCAGGTTATATTTCTGCATGACACAAGGAGAATGAAAGTATATGTGCCTTTGACAAAATGGCTTGGTGAGAATGTGAAAATGGTTGAACCAATGGATGGCTGACAAAATATATTTTCATGAAACTATTAAAAAGTGATGCTTATATTGAAAGTATTCATTACTTGCACATAAATAAGCATACGTATGATATTGAATTTCATTTAATGCAATTTATAAGGTTGTAAATAGCATTAGGTTAATGGTTGAAACACAACATGTTATTTTGTTCCTGACGTTCCTGACATAATGAGTAGTTGAACATGTGAAAATAGTTGAGCCTGACACAATGGATGGCTGACACAATATATTTTCAGGAGATAATTGAAAAATGGTGATCATATTGAAAGTGTTGAGGGTAAATTTTCAGGATGCTCACCGGAAGCTCGCATGGACCAAGAATCTCGATACAGTTTGGGAATCCTATCCAGTCAGGTATCCTGAATATTTATTATCGACTAACCCTTATTTTTGCTGCATGTTTTATTTGTTTTCTAGAACGTTGAAGAATTTAACTACCTCCTAAAGACTCGGTCTTTACTAGCTTGCACGTGGTAAAGTGGGTCGAACCTCCTTCAACGGTCAAGAGAGATGGGGAGAAGAGATCCCGAGAACCCCGGATAGTTAGTTAGTAGTTAGTTTGTTATATAAACGAGGATTCGATCAATAGGAACACAAACAACACTCGACATAGTTCGATTACAACTGCAAACGTTGTAACACTTAGCTCTGATCGATCAAACCTCCAACCCATTGTAATTTTTCGTTTCGTTATCAATAAAATTGACTAGGAGGCGGCTATTCGGCCGACTCCCGAGGTTTTTATCCAGGATTCCTAGAGGCAACTCGAAGGATTCTGGAGTTTTCCTCGCTAAATCATCGTGTCACCATCCTAGCTTGGATTATTTGCTCATTTGATCGTTAAGCGCTCTACCTCACAATCTAAGTTTGGAATACGAAATTCCTTTATGAATTTTTGACCAAAACAGTCCGGCGCCCACCGTGGGGCAAGTGGTGCTTAATCTTATCAAATTCCCATATATCATACACTTCATTTGATCTCCAATCCCAAAGATGTCAAACCCACAAAAATCTGTTTCGGCCTCTACATCGTCCTCCATTCCTCCTCTTCCTTCCGTTCCAGGAAGCCAGAAGAAAATCAATGACCATCAGAAGAAAGTGGACGAGCAGCCGAGAAAAACTGACTATCCTATCTTCCCAGGATCCCAGGTTCAATTTGTTGATCCTGTTATTACTAACAATGATCTGTTTTCCTTGATTAAGCAGGTAAAAAGTCAAATGGATCAGCAAGAGAAGACCAACCAAACGGTGATGAAGGAGATCGAGCAGCTTAAGAAGTCCAAGAAACCTGTGGAGGAACAAAGTCCTCTATTCCCCAGGCATCTTGACTTCAATGCGTCAGGATCCTCGGATCCGGCACACTACGGTTACAAATCAACTACAGGCTTCACTGATGTCCCTACAATGACATCTCAGGCCGCTGGATACGCAGGAAACACTGCTGGATTCTCAGGAGCCGTCCCGCCAGAATCTTCGCAGCCGCGCTCTAAGGATCCTTGGATTCCCTCGTCGTTAGGATCCCTGGTTATCCCATCTCAAGGATATCCCTTCTCTGCCGGGAATCCAAGTCAGAACCCCCGTGGATATCAATACTCTAACCCTTTTGCTTCTGCGGGGGTCGCCAGGACCAACTCCTCAGATGTGTATGATGATGACATCATTCCCATGCAAACAGCAGCCACAACGGAGCCAAGCATCCCAACAAACTATGGATATAATCCCAGGATTCCAGTCCAGAATCCTGGCCCAGGTAATGTGTTTGATCCAATTCCTATCGTTTCTAACCAGGGTGCTCCTTATGGTGCAGGTATTCATCCAAGTATTGCTAAGGAGCTCCAGAACCTGAAAGAGATGATATCGAATGTTCCGGGAATCCTGAAACCTATTCCTGAGGTTCCTCTGGAAAGCCACAAGATCTCTAGATTTACTTGGCCAATTTCCCAAGTGGAGATCCTGAAGCGTTTCCAAACTCCAAGCATGAAGCTTTACGATGGAACCACAGATCCTGAAGAGCACGTGGCACATTACAGGGAGCGCATGGAAATCAATCCCATTCCAATAGAAATCAAAGAAGCCTGTCTATGCAAAGGCTTTGGTTCAACCGTAACGGGACCAGCCATGAAATGGCTACTGAGCATTCCTCCCAACACTATTACTTCGTTTTCTCATTTGGTTAACATGTTTAACAGTCAATTTTCTTGTAGCAGGACCTTTGAGAAACTAACCGGTGATTTATACAGGATAGTCCAGAAATCAGACGAGCCGCTCAGAGAATACATTGCCAGATTCGGACGAGAATCTTTGGAGATTCCCAACTTGGATATGGTAGCCGGGGTTGAAGCCTTCAAGATGGGACTTCGAAGAGATTCTCGTTTCTACGACGATCTTGTCATGATTCCTTGCAGGAACCTTGACGAAGTTCGAAGCAGAGCTTTAAGGTTCATCCGATTGGAAGACGGCAAGAAACTTCACCAAAGACTGGACATCCCCAAATATGATCACAACAGCAAGAAATCGGAATCCCCTGGGAAACCGTACAGATCCAGGCCATATTCCAAGCAGGATAATTAAAGAATTAATGTCGTGGATCAAGATGACGATGATGAGGAATACCCCAAGGTATCTGAATATTGTTTTTCAGTTGACATTGGTGGCTTGATGTGTGCCATGCAGGATCTAGGTGAAAAAGCAAGGTGGCCCAGGAAGGATACCAAGCAGGCATCCTGGAAAGATAAATCGAAGCAGTGCGCCTATCACAAGGATTTTGGTCATCTGACAGATGAATGCATTGCACTCAGGAAAGAAATCAGCTACCTACTCAGCAAAGGGCATCTCAAAGAGTTGTTGGGTAGGAAGAGAAGCAAAACTCAGGAAGCTGAATAAGTCCCTCAAAGAGTAGCCTCTCCACCACAGGATGCTCAGATCATTAACTTCATATCAGGAGGCTCAGATATTTGTGGAACCTCGTATTCCTCAGCAAAGAAGCACGCTAAAGAATCTAAGTCTGAACAGGGATCCAGACCTGTCCGGACTTCCACCCTGACACAGGAAAAGACTATATCCTTCGATGAGAGCGACCGCTCTCACGTTCAGGATCCCCACCATGACAGCCTTGTAGTTACTCTATATACCGCTAACCATTTTGTGCGCAGGATCCTGATTGACAAAGGAAGCTCTGTCAACATAATTCGTCTAGATGTGCTCAAGAAGATGGGCATCCCAGAATCTGAAATTGTGGCGAGATCCTCAGTCCTGGTGGGTTTCAGTGGAGAAACCAAGAGTACAGTTGGAGATATCAAACTACCAGTATATATAGAGGGGGTAAATTGTATGCAAAAATTCTGTGTTATAGATACCCTCTCCTGTTGCAATATTATTCTTGGCAGGCCTTGGATTCATGAGATGAAGGCTGTCCCTTCTACATACCACCAGTGTATCAAGCTTCCTACACCATGGGGGGTTGTCAGGATTGAAAGCGACCAGCAGGAAGCCAAGAACTGTTACTCGACCTCCATGAAGAACTCGACGAAAGTGACGAAAGGATAGCAATTACAGAAAAAAGCACCTCAAGATCAGGAAGACAGGGAGCTCGATGTCAAAGAAGTCCAGCTAGATTCCGAGAATCCTGAGATCAAGGTGCTCGTTGGAACCAGCATCCTAGAGGATGTTGAAAAGAAGCTAACTGAGCTTCTCAAAATCAGAAAGCCTACCTTTGCTTGGAAGCATGAAGACATGACAGGTATACCTAAACATGTTATAACTCACAAACTTGGTTTGGATCCTTCTTTCAGGCCCATACAGCAGAAGAGAAGGAAGTTCGCCCCCGAAACGAATGCAATAATTCAAGAAGAAGTCGATAAGCTTCTCAAAACAAAGATGATCAAGGAATTCAAGTATCCCAAATGGTTAGCTAATGTGGTGGTGGTACAAAAGAAGAACGGTAAATGGAGAGTCTGTGTTGACTACACAGATTTGAACAAGGCATGTCCGAAAGATCCATTTCCACTTCCCCACATAGACGCAATGGTGGATGCCACGGCAGGACATGTGATGCTTACCTTTATGGACGCCTCGTCGGGATTCCAACAAATCCAAATGGAACCCTCGGATCAAGAGCATACGGCCTTCATAACCCTAACAGGTATATATTGTTACACGGCTATGCCTTTTGGCTTAGGAATGCAGGTGCCACCTATCAGAGGCTCGTCAACATGATGTTCAAAGAACAACTGGGGGACACGATGGAAGTCTATATAGATGACATGGTAGTGAAATCCAAGAAAGCTGTAGGATCGAAAATAGTTATGAATTAACTAAAACTAAGCCTTTTACTTGCAAATATAAGCTTGCGGAATTAAAGTTATATTTCACTTTACTTAAGCGATATTAAGTTCTTGTATAATGTAAATGCTTGATTTGCAGAATAGTAAAACAACGATATATCGAATATTCGGCACTATTTGCATTAACTCAAAGCTACACTATTACAAGTGATGAACGTGTGTTGAAAACTAAGAGCTTACATGCTATATATAGTGCAGATGAGATCAATGACAGCCATTGATCTCATGCGATCTAATCTAGACCGTAAACATAAAAGTCAAATACAAACTACCAAAAGAATAAACATCGACAATCGGAATGACTTGCGTGTTGGCAGCAACAATCTACTTTGGGAGAGCGGCTTGAATCAGATTTAGAAGCATACGAAAAGCTTTTGCAGGATTGGACTTCTGAAAAGACTTCTCAGGAAAAGTCAGGTTGAACTCTTTATCTGGTGGATAAACGAGTTCACCCGGAATATTCGCTGAAAGACAAAACTGCTTCTTTCCGCTTGAACTGCCTGTTCCGCTTGAAGTATGAATTCCGCTTCAACTTCAACTTCAGCCGGAACTAGTAAAATTGGCATTTCAGCCGGAAATCTTCCAAGCTCTATTTTTCCTTACAATCTCCCCCTAAGCTGATGCTGTCAAATTATTTATTGTCTTCAATGTTTATCTTCAAAATTGACTTGTACGCAAAAATTTTCTTTTCCACAACCTACTTATTAGAAGATCCGATGCTGGCATCAAGATTTTGAGAAAGCTCTTTGATGTTTGTTTTGGTCACCTTTACATGTTTGATTGAATCCCAATCCATTTCGTTCCATTCTTCTTGAACAGAAATGGACTCATGGATTGTAAAGGTGCCATCAGCTCTATGAACATAGAAGAGCTTCTCTTCTTCTTCCCAGATGATAAATTTGATCTCACTGATAGGCTCTTCTTCTTCTTCTCCTTCTGAATCATCATCCAAATTTTTTCGATAGAGCATTCCACATTCCAGCACAATTGGTTCAACGATAAGCTTTAACATGTGCTCTGCCCTTGAAGGATTCATAATTTCTCTAAGTTTTAGGATGATGTCAGTCATTTGCATTGCGCTGAGAAATTTAGTGGCCTTGTGAGCATTTATCACTTGAGTTGTGCCATTTTCCAGTTTGAAGGAAAAGTCAAAATTATCTTCATTTACTGTCCACCCAACAATCTTATTTTTTCTGGGAGGGCCTTTCCTTCTTTTGTCTTGATCTCTTTTGTTTTTGGCATGCATCATCTTTCTCTTTCTCATCTTCCTCTCTTCATCAGAATCATCAGCAGATTCTTGCACAATAGGTCTTTTACCTTTGGCAGATGATGAAGAGGAACCAGGTTGAGTTTCAGTAGGTTTAATGGTGGAGGTGGAAGAAGGTTCTCTTATGGTGAGAGGAGGAAGGGTGGTTTTTGGAGGTGGTTCATTGGTTTCAGGAGTTGGGCTTGAGGGTGGAGTAGGTGGAAAAATGTCAGAGAAGTCCATAGTTGGTGGGGGCTTCTTCTTAAAGGGAGTGATGGGTGTGAAGTTGTCTGATCTAAACTTAGGATTGGCAAGTTTAGCAGCAAGCTTCTTGGGGATGTGTGGAGGTTTGTAGGGTATGATTGGAAGTGATTGTAGAATGGATGAAGTTGTTGTAGGCATTGGGTTTGGATCATAAATAAATGAAGGTGGAGGTGGTATATCTGCAATATCATCAATTTCAGGTTTAATATTAACAGTTATAGTACCTGAGACCAGCTCTGATGGTGAAGGCATCACCAGGTTAGGGTTGACAGCAGCACTTTCTCCTTTTAGCTAATAAAATATTTTGTCAATCAAGCTGCAAAGTCCTTTAACCTGCATCTGAGCTAGCTCTTCCTCTTTCTTCAAATTTCTAATGACAAGAGCCCTCTGAATCTTCTTCAACAAATGGTAATTTTCATCATTCTTTACCAGCTTGGTAGGCAATTGAGAGGCAATAGCAATTAACCTCTGCCTATTAGCTTCAGAGATTGTTTCCAAATCATAATCCTTTAACCTCCAGTTGAAAGACCTGGTCTTTGCTTCTTCAAGAAGGTTTTCAAACACATCGTTTTGCATGTATAGATCGAATTCTTCTTGGAGCTCTCTGGCTATTCTCTCATCCTCAGCAAACCTTCTGGCATCTTCAACCATTTTCACTATAGCCTCAGCTTCAGGAGTTTGAGTTGCCTGTTGAATAGTTTTAGCTATATCGGCTTGAACAGGTTCCTCAGTTTGAACTGTTTCTGAGCTCCTTAATGCTATCAGTGATCTAGCCACATCCTCAGCTTCTTCATTTCTTTGCTCTTCCGGTTGAACCACAAGTGTTTCAACAGTCCTAAAAATTGAGGAGCTAGGACCTTGAGCATCCACCTGGGTTGGTATTTGATGTTCCGGTTGAACATTCAGATCTCCTTCTCCTGGAACTACCGGTTGAACTTCCGGTTGAAGTTCCGCTTGAACCAATAATTGACCATCAGTCACCACCTGAGGTTGGGTGACTTCAGGATCTTTGTCAGTGAATTCCAGTACCTCGGTTCCTTCATCTTCACCGATCAAACTTTCTCCTTCTCCTTCAATCAAAGTACCAACTACTGCAGTTGCAGTACTTTCTTCCATATCAGCTGCTGCCTTAACATGATCACTGGCTCTTTCAGCCGGAAAAATAACATCTTTTAAAAGTGTTGTGATCATGTTGATATGCTCAGGGAGAGCACCAGCAATCAGCATGGACGACTGAACCAGCTCAGTGAGGTTGGGGTCCTCAAAAGGAGAAATGGCAATCAGTTGACTGCACTTCATATTTACCCAGCTCTCTTCAACAGAAAAAGGGTTAATGCCAATCTTTTGGCAAGCTGTGGCTCTTACTTCAGCCGGTATCCTTTCTACTTCTTCAATTTCAGTAATAACAGGTGTTGACAGTAACTTCTCCCCCAATTTGACAGTATCAGCTTCATCAGTTATAAGAACTTCTTCAGCATCTCTGGTAGGGTTTGAAGGACCTGTGCTTGCAGAGAAAGGTACAATTTCGTCAATTCAGGTAGTGTAAGACTATCCTCAACTGGCTTTTTGCCAGTATCCTTGGAAATAACCAAGCTATCAATCCTAGATTGATCAGCATTGGTACCCATGGCTTCTTGGCACCTGGGATTCTCTTCTGCTGTTTCAACAGCCCTTGGTTCTAATGAAGGACTTCCGGGTGCTGATTCAAAGAAGATTGCCGCAGATTGGGTCTTATTTATGTTACTGCTGACACCAAGCTCCAGTTGGGATACTTGGGCAGCAGCAGCCCTTTCTGCATGAATCTCTTCAGAACCACTGAGATTCACCTCCGGTGAGGAGTGGGGTTGCAGTGCTACAGGGTCCTGGCTTATCGGGATGTTCTCATTTAATATGGTAGGTGAGTTAATAACACCTTCATTTAAGCCGGGATTGAAAGCACTGTCACTCCTGGGTGACAGGGGTTGCAGGGGTGAAAAATGTTCAGATGGGGAAGCTACATCTGCTTCTAATGACTCCCCCTCAACAGAAGGTTCATCCCTAAGAGATAATCCCAAATTTACCAGTTTCCGGTTAGGCTTTTTGCCTTGAACGGGGTTTGAAGCTTCAGGTTGGTTGGTGGTGCTAGGTGGAGGAGACCTAGTGACCACTTTTCTCTGTCTTT
This sequence comes from Deinandra increscens subsp. villosa, assembly GCA_039602395.1. Taxonomy (NCBI): domain Eukaryota; kingdom Viridiplantae; phylum Streptophyta; class Magnoliopsida; order Asterales; family Asteraceae; genus Deinandra; species Deinandra increscens. Next base: position 855,265 of record JBCNJP010000028.1, on the reverse strand, counting down.
TGAAAGTGACAGGAGGTGAGTTTGATGAGGAGGTGGCAGTGGAAGTGATTGAGGTAGCTTTCCTCTTTTTGGATTGAAAGACTATTAGTGAAGAGGAAGCTGGGACAGATGTGGGATCAGAGACTGTTAGGTCTACAGCTCTGTCATCTTGAGCAGGGAGCTCAGTTACTCCTACAATTTCCGGTTGAACCTCTACAGTAGCAGGTTCATTAGGAAATTGCCTTGGAATTGGTAAGGGGTGGTCAGTATCCCTTCCAAGAAATGGAGTTTTATTTAAAGCAAGGTTTGAAAAAGTTTTCTCATTCAGAAGTTTTTGGTGCAAAATTGTACCAAGCCATACTATATGGGGGTACTCTTCTTTGAGAATGTATGTCAAAAATCTGGGATATAAGTATACATATTCAGAATGAACATTGGATTTTAGGGCTTGAAAAATTTGTTTTGAAAAATTGAAGTTCTCACCCTTGACCACAGCGTAGAAGGCAGAAGCTTGCTCACCGGAGAGCTCATCAAATCCTCCTTTCTTTGGAGACAAACACACCAGAAGTGTGTGTGCAAGAAATCTCCACTTGTATGGTAACTGCCCCTTCTTGATAGTTTTGCGGTGCAGGGAGCCACCATAACCAATGTTTCTGAATAGACGGAGATATTTCTTCTGATCTAATTCTCCGTATCCACCTTCATCCCTCAGTTTCAACAGTCTTCGAACCTTCGCTTCATCAATTTCAACTTCCTTCCCTTGGACAGTTGACACAATTTTATCACTTCCGCTAGCCTCGTCGGTAACCCTAGCGTGAACCCAAAAGTCTTCCATCACCTCTTCAAAAATTTCGGCTTCTACAGTAAGCGCATGATGTAGGTGAGAGCTTTTGATGAACTCGATCATTTCATTGTAGATTGCAGTCTTGGATGGTGGTTCCAGGTATGCCATCAAGTTGTGTTCTACCGGAAATTTTGAGTCACCAACTGGCTTTTTGCCACTGGCCTTTCCTCGCGGAGCCATTGTTGACGGAGTTTGAGAAAATCGACGGTTTTGTGGGAGATAATCGGAGATGGTTTGAGAGGGTTTGGGGAGTAAAATCTGAGATGTGTTGCGAGAAATGGGGAAATGACGGTAATTTAGGGCTTTTTACCTTTTCGGAGATGACGTGGAGGAGAGAGGTTGTAAATCGACGGTTCATTGACGGATGGGACAGGTGCTTTAAGGGTTATACAGTACAACTGGTTAAAGCATGCCCTTATCCAAAAGTTAATTTACTGAAACCTCGGAATTGAACAGTTAAAAAATTCAATGGGTAAAATAAATGAATATCCGCTTAGTAAATTGTGCATTCCGGGTAATTGAATGATTCATTGACTTTGTTGACCCGGAAGTTCAAGCGGAACTCATTTTCTCCTTTAATTTTAAAAACTAAATTTCTTCCGGTTGAACTTCAAGCGGATGAGTTTTCCGCTTGGAAGAATTGTTTTCAAAAATAAGTCTTCACGTCAAATTTAAAGCATTTTTCGGTTGAAGTTCACCCGGTGAATTTCAAAAGTTATACTTTCAGGTTAAACCTGAACTTGAACCGGAAAATCCAAAACACATAAATTTTGAAGATTTGTGTCAATTTTTCATAGTTTTAACAGCAGTTATTGACTATGAACTGAAGCATTCTTCAATTAACGCAAGAGATTTTCTTTTTCTTTTTCTTTTTGTATCAAGAGACGGACTCTGTGAACACATCTCTTTCTTTTATTAAAGTTGTGAAAAATTCTATTCAAAGTTCATCATCCCAATGGCTGTAATGAGATAGAAAAATCTTGCCTCATCGAAAGCTTTTGTAAACAAGTCTGCCAATTGATGATCAGTATGAACTTTAAATAATTTGATTAAATTCTTTTCAGCACAATCTCTAATAAAGTGATACCTTATGTCGATGTGTTTGGTCTTGGAGTGCTTCACTGGATTGTTGACGATGGAAATGGCACTGTTGTTGTCTGCAAGAATAGGAGTCTTCATGAATGTGATTCCGTAATCAAGCATCTGATTTTGGATCCAAAGAACTTGGCTGCAACAACTTGAGGCAGCAATGTACTCAGCCTCTGCAGTTGAAGTAGAAACACATGTTTGCTTCTTGCATTGCCAAGAGACAAGCCTTTCTCCTAGAAATTGACATCCTCCTGATGTTGATTTCTTGTCTATATCACATCCTCCATAATCACTGTCTGTGTATGCTTTGAAAGAGAAGTCAGAGTTCTTGGGATACCACAAACCCAGTTTGGGTTGCCCCTTTAGATACTTGAAAATTCTCTTAACAGCGAGCATGTGTGACTCTTTTGGAGAGGATTGATATCTGGCACATAAGCAAACACTGAACATGATGTCAGGTCTACTAGCTGTGAGATACATCAGAGAGCCGATCATTGCTCTATACATGTGCACGTCTACTGGCTTTCCACTTAAGTCATTAGTTAATTTGTGGGAAGTGGAGATTGGAGTCTTGGCACTTGAGCATGATAGCATGTCAAATCTCTTCAGCATGTCTTGAATGTACTTTGATTGATTCAGAAAGATTCCGTCTGCAGTTTGCTTCACTTGAAGCCCTAGGAAGAAGGTTAGTTCTCCCATGGAGCTCATTTCAAATTTTGACTGCATTAAAGTTTCAAACTCCTTGCACAACAAAGTGTTAGATGAACCAAAAATAATATCATCAACATAAATTTGTACCATTAACATGTCATTGCCAACAGTTTTAACAAAAAGAGTTTTGTCAATTGCTCCTCTCTTGTAGCCATTCACTAGAAGGTAGTTAGAAAGAGTTTCATACCAGGTTCTAGGGGCTTGTTTGAGACCATACAAAGCTTTGATTAGCTTGCATACCTTGTTCGGATGGTGAGGGTCTTCAAAACCAGGAGGTTGATTGACATAAACTTCTTGTTCCAGGAGGCCATACAGGAAAGCACTTTTCACGTCCATTTGATATACTTGGAAGTCTTTAAATGCAGCATAGGCTAGGAAGATTCTGATTGCTTCCAACCTGGCTACTGGTGCAAAGACTTCATCGTAATCAATGCCTTCTTCCTGTACATAGCCTTGCACAACTAATCTTGCTTTATTTTTTATAACAATTCCCCTGTCATCTTTCTTGTTTCTGAACACCCATTTTGTTCCAATTGGTTCTGCTCCATCAGGCAGATCTACCAATTCCCAAACCTTTTGCTTGTTTATCTGAAATAGTTCTTCTTGCATTGCCTCCACCCAACTGTTGTCTTCTAAGGCATCTGCTACCTTCTTGGGTACTTCTTGAGACAAAAATGCAGCATGCAAACAGATATTTGCATTTGCAGATCTACTTCTTGTCAGCACTGGAGCTGAAGCTTCTCCAATAATATTTCCCGCTGGGTGATCTCTGTTGATTCTTCTATCAATGAACATAGGAAATTCATGGCTTCTTCCATTTGAGGGAATGTTGAGCTGAGGAAGTCTGTGATCAAGCTCAACATTTTCAAGTTGTGATATATAATCTGAAACTCCAACTGATTCAAGAGAATTGGTATCTGAATTGTAGATCAGATTATCTAAATTGAGCTCATTTGAAGTGTTATCATGTGAGTTTCCAGCTTCATGAGACTCTGATTCAGTATTCTCTTCAGTTTCTGAAATTTGATTTTCCGGTTGAACTTGAACAGGAGAAATATGTTCAGCTTGAACTTCAAGCGGAACAATTTCTTCTTCAATTTGAATTATTTCAGTCAGTTTCTTGTCATTTCTTGGGAAGACAGGTTCAGAACTCATTGAAGAAAAGAAGATTGACTTCTCATTAACAGTTTGGTTTCTCTTCCAATGCTCATCAGCAGACATGTTAAAGTTTTGTTCCTGCACTGGAGAGCTCACAGGCTTATCAACAATTATGTTGAAAGCAGTGGTTAGTGCATCAATATCAAATAACCAGCTTGGCTGAGACTTAAAATTGTTGGCAGATTTCTCATTGAAAGATACATTTATGGTTTCCTCAACAATTTTAGTTCTCTTGTTGTATACTCTAAATGCCTTTGATACACCAGAGTAGCCAACAAAATATCCTTCATCTGCCTTTTCAGCAAATTTAGGCAAAGATTCACTGGTTATTAGAATAGTGACAGGACAACCAAATGGCTTAAAGAAATAAATGTTCGGCTTCCTTTTTCTCCAAAGCTCATAAGGTGTTTTATTCTTTCCCTTGACAATTAAGATCCTATTTTGGACATAGCAAGCAGTGTTAACTGCTTCAGCCCAAAATATCACAGGGAGCTTAGAGTCTGCCAACATAGACCTGGCAGCTTCAATTAATGTCCTATTTCTCCTTTCAGCAACACCGTTTTGCTGTGGAGTTCTAGGAGCACTAAATTGCCTCAAAATTCCCTTTTCCTCACAAAATGAATTCAGAACATGATTTTTGAATTCTGTGCCATTGTCACATCTGATTGTTTTGACTTTAAGATTGGATTGATTTTCTAAATTAATAACAAGAGTTTTCAACAATTCAGCAGTTTCATCTTTTGTTTTGAGAAAGAAAACCCAAGTATATCTAGAAAAATCATCAATTATAACAAAGCAGTATGACCTTTTTCCTAGACTCATTACTCTAGTTGGACCAAATAAGTCCATGTGCAAAAGCTCTAGAGGTTTTGAGATTGAAGATTCAACTTTTGGCTTGAAAGAGGTTCTGTGTTGCTTGCCCTTGAGACATGGCACACAGTTTTCAGAACAAGTAAAGTGCTTGTTAGGAAGACCCTTAACCAAGCCTAAATTTACAATTATGTTCATGTTTTTGTAGTTCACATGACCTAACCTCCTATGCCAAAGATCAGATTCGTCAACTGAGGCCTTGGATACAAAGCAAGCAGTGCCACATGAAGGTGTAGCCACTGACATATCCAGAATGTATAGCCCATCTCTCCTAGGTGCCTTAAGCATTATCAATTCATCAGGAATTTTAACACCAGGTTTGAGAACTATTACCTCTTTCTCATTAAACAATAAATTTAAATTCCTGTCACACATTTGTGAGACACTAAGCAGATTAAAATTCAATGTATCAACAAAATTGACTTTGTCAAATTTTACCAGTCCATTTGTCACATCACCTTGTGCTGTGATATGGCCTTTTGTGCTTCCAAAGGCAACTGGTCCTCCATTGATTCTTTTTGTGTTTTCCAGAATGTGCTTATTCCCTGTCATGTGGCAAGTGCAACCACTGTCAACTACCCATAGGCTATTATGGCCTTTATTTTGCACCTGCACATATCAGAAATGATTAATTTCTATGGGGGACCCAAGCCTGAGTGGTCTTGGGTCTGCCATAAGCATCATTATACATGTACTCTTTGAGTACTAGAGTATTAACAACTGGAGCTTCATTTAACAGATCATCATTGTCCAAACTGAAGTTCTCAAACTGAGCACTTGTTTGACTAGACCTTTCATCTTTGGTGTTTCTTTTTGCAGCAATTTTTCTGTCCCTATATTCTTTAAACTTTCTTTGCTTGTTAGTTAGTTTCTTAAGTTTTTCACTTTCTTGATTAACTAACATAGTTCTTTCAGGTGATTTTGAAAATCTTTGGGGAAAATGTCTGCTTTGATTTAAACTCCCTCCCTGAAGTGGAACATAATGATTTCCACTTGAACCATTGGCAAATACAGTTTCAAATTGATTGGGTTTGCTGTTTCTTGAAAAATTTTCTCTAGAGGTGACTTTTCCTCTGGAGGGGTTTCTTCTTCCTTGAGCTTCAAAATGCTCGAACCCATCAGCAAAATGAACTTGAGGTCTCTGCTTTGGAGCAGTAGCTGATCTGAGTTGAAATTTCTTTTCCGGTTGAACATGAGTTCGAGCGGAAGAATGTTCCGCTTGAACTTCAGCCGGAAAACGATTTTGTTTTAAAACAGTGAAACTACTATTTCTATCATTACCAACTAAAACTTTGTTGGATTCAGATCCAAAATGCTTCAAGGTATGATTTTTCACAGGTGAGATTCTTCCTGTGAGCTTCTTTTGAAAATCAGCTTTTGGTTTCAAAACAGGTTTTGGCCTTTGAAGTGGTCTGACTTTACTCATTGGGTTAAACTGACAAACAGCAGCTAGGTGACCTTGTTCACCACAACACATGCACTCAACAATTTTGATTTCAAATTTCTTGGGAGACTCAATTTTGGTTACTTGATTAAAATTTACTTGACCGAACCTTTGAGTTTGACTTCCCTTTGGTTGCTCAGGTTGCTTTCCTCCAACTTTTGAATCCTTAGGTTCATAAACAGTTGGTGGAGGAACAGCAATTGATGGTTTCAAAATGTTTAATTGGTCAACTGAAGCGGATGTGCTGGCAGTAGTGACATCAATTTTATTAGACTCAACAGTGTTTTCAGAACTGGATTGTGATGAAATGTCATCAACTGTGAGACTAACTTTGCATTCTGATTTTAAAGCTTCAATTGGTTTGATTACAGGTGAGTATTCAATTGGTGGCTCAACAGAGTTATAGCCAACACCTGCTTTACCATACATCCCTCCCATCCACAGTTTTTCAGCCTTTTTGTTTGTTGTTTGAAATTTATCACAAGTAAACAAAGCATCTTTCAGCTTGATCTCAAGAACATCAACCTCAGCCTTAGCATCTTTGGTTTCATTTCTTGATTTTTCAAGTTTTGTCAGCAAGTCATCAAGCTGTGTTTCAAGCACTGAGTTGGTTTGTTTTAACTGTTCATACTCTTTGGTTAAGTTTTCAATTTTTGAAATGTATGATGATTCAGTTTTCTTAAAACATTCCTTTAACTCATTTAGGTTTGAAACTTCATCAATCAAATCAGTGTTGTGATTTCGATATTTTGCCACTTGTTCTATGCAGGCAGGACTACATAGATTCTCTAAGACCTTTTCAGGGATAGAATTTACCTGATCTGTGATGGAGTCCTGTTTGGCCATTAAAGCATAGTTGATGGGTTCAAACTCAGCAGCAAAATCTTCCCATTCAACACATGATGTTTGATTTGCTACAGCAGCTACCACATTCTGATGGTTTTGACTTCCGGTTGGCTTTGGTGGGGTGGGGTATGAACCTGAGTTGTTTCCAGAATTGTTGTTGTTTGAGTTGCTTCCTCCATGATTTTTCCCTTGAGCATGGTTCTGGTTCTGTCCTTCTCTTCTTGGTTGAGAGCATTCTCTTGCAAAGTGACCAAGTTGGTGACAGTTATAGCATTTGACTTTGCTTTTGTCAAGGCCTATGTGAGCACCTTTTGCTCCCTTGTAGGTTCTACCTGTCCTTTTGTAAAACCTTTGAGCTCTTACAGAAACCATTGCAAGTTGGGTCATTATATCCATTTCTTCTAAATCATCAGCACCTATGCATTCAAGATCTTCAGGTATGAAACCTTGATAAGAGTCAGCTGCTACATGAGCATTGTGAGAACTTTCGAAAGAGTTTGAAAAGTTCTCTTGACACCTTGGTGTCTCAGGGAAACTGACTATGGGTGAGGAGTATGATGATGAGTTAGATGATCTTTGACTGTTAAAATCAGTGGTTACTAGTGCAGATGAGAACAGTTGAGTTGATTCAGAAGATGAGCTTTGTTTAAGATCCAGTTCCATTTCATAAGCACTGAGTATGCCATGAAGTTCACTGAGTCTCATCTTTTTCAAATTCTTGCATTCCCTGATGCTTACTGTGTAAACTGTCCACACAGAAGGCAGGGAACGTAGGAATTTTCTGTTCACATCTACTTGTTCTAGTTTAACATCCACCTTTTGGAGTTCATCAAGCAATGAGACAAATCTTAAGTACTGGTTTGTCATTGTTTCACCAGATTTAAAAGTAAAGTTTTCATATTTTTGTTTTAAAACATCTTTCTTGTTTTCTTTTACTTCACTGGTTCCTTCATACATTTCACTTAAGGCATTCCACAGGTCAAATGCAGTTTTATATCCTTTAAACCCACTTAGAATGGAATTAGGAAGTGCAGCCTGTAGAGTCCAGTATGCCTTATGGTCAAATTCAAGAGCAGTGTAGTCAGCTTCAACATATTTATCTAACGGCTTAGGTATTTTGACTTCTGCATCATCAGCAGATGCAACCATTGGTGAGTAGGGTCCTTCAGTGAAAGATTTCCAAATACGACGGTCCAAAATCCTAACAAAACCTTCCATCCTGAGTTTCCAGGTACCAAAGTCATCAGGAGTGAACATTGGTGGTTTGTTGGAGGAGCCATTTGGGCAACTTAAACTGAAATCACTCATTTTGAAAAACTTTTAGAAAGATAAAACAACGAAGCTTGTAAAGTAAGCAAGTAAAGTATCGACTTTGAAGCACAGAGAGTCTTCAAAGTGAGAGCCAAAGCTCTGATACCACTTGTAGGATCGAAAATAGTTATGAATTAACTAAAACTAAGCCTTTTACTTGCAAATATAACCCTGCGGAATTAAAGTTATATTTCACTTTACTTAAGCGATATTAAGTTCTTGTATAATGTAAATGCTTGATTTGCAGAATAGTAAAACAACGATATATCGAATATTCGGCACTATTTGCATTAACTCAAAGCTACACTATTACAAGTGATGAACGTGTGTTGAAAACTAAGGGTCTGTTTGGTATGTGGTAATGGAATGAACGGTGGAATGGAATGAGCGACGGAATGGAATGGCCAAGGGAATGAAATGGATCATTCACAATTCATCGCCATGTTTGGTTACCATGTATGAATGAAATAAATAATTTATTCACATTGTTTGATGAGAATACAAACGAAGTAATCAACTACAATTTTCCTAATATTTCCATTTAAATTAATATATTTGTTTATATTTATATTTTTTAATGTTTTAATGTTTTATTAATTTATTTAAATTATTTAATTTATATTTACATTTTTCAATTTTATTTGTTGTTATTTTTTTATTTACTAATTTACGTTTACTTTTATTCTTTTTTGGTTTTTATTTTCATTTACTAATTTATTTTTATTTTGTATTTAACTAATTTTTTCATTTTCGGTTATATTTTTATCTTTGTTTTTTTATTTTTATTTTTTTTTATTTTTTTTATTTTTTTATTTTTTTATTTTTTTATTTTTTATTTTTTATTTTTTTTATTTTTTTATTTTTTTTATTTTTTTATTATTTTTTAATTTTTTAATTTTTTATTTTTATTTCTTTATTTTTTCCATAAAAAATTAAGAAGAAATCTAATCGGAATTTTCTTTTTCATTCCATTCCTTGAAGCAATCGAAAAAAAACACCCTTCCCCCATGGAATGAAAATCTTTAGAAATGGAAGGAATCTCATTCCTTATGTAATGGTCTATTCCATTCCACTGTGCTACCAAACATGTCATTTTTCATTCCGACGTAATGATTCATTCCATTCCACCCTCCATTCCTGCATACCAAACGCTACCTAAGAGCTTACATGCTATATGATGATATACTATGGCAGATGAGATCAATGACAGCCATTGATCTCATGCGATCTAATCTAGACCGTAAACATAAAAGTCAAATACAAACTACCAAAAGAATAAACATCGACAATCGGAATGACTTGCGTGTTGGCAGCAACAATCTACTTTGGGAGAGCGGCTTGAATCAGATTTAGAAGTATACGAAAAGCTTTTGCAGGATTGGACTTCTGAAAAGACTTCTCAGGAAAAGTCAGGTTGAACTCTTTATCTGGTGGATAAACGAGTTCACCCGGAATATTCGCTGAAAGACAAAACTGCTTCTTTCCGCTTGAACTGCCTGTTCCGCTTGAAGTATGAATTCCGCTTCAACTTCAACTTCAGCCGGAACTAGTAAAATTGGCTTTTCAGCCGGAAATCTTCCAAGCTCTATTTTTCCTTACAAAAGCGGAAGACCACGTCAGGGATCTCCAAACTGCCTTCGACATCCTTGACCACTACAATATGAAGCTCAACCCCTCCAAATGCCACTTTGGGGTGCGAGCTGGGAAGTTCTTGGGTTACATGGTGACCGAAAGGGGAATCGAAGCAAGCCCTGAGTAGATCAAAGCAATACTCAACCTCAAATCCCCTTCAAACATAAAAGAAGTTCAAAGATTGACAGGAAGGATTGCAGCACTTAACAGGTTCATATCGAGATCCTCAGAGAAGAGCAAAGACTTTTACGAAATTCTGAGGAAGAACAAAAACTTCAAGTGGGCTGATAGACATGAAGAGGCCCTGAGAAGCCTAAAAGAGTATCTATCATAAGCTCCACTATTGATGAAACCAGAAGATAGGGAGCCACTATACTTATATCTCGCTGTATCCGGAAGCTCAGTAAGTGCTGTCTTAGTAAAAAACCATCAAGGTCAGCAGCATTCGGTCTATTATGTAAGTTAAACTCTGCTAGACGCAGAATCCAGGTATTCCTATCTTGAGAAGTTAATTTTATCTCTTATAATGGCTTCCACTAAACTTAGACATTATTTTGAAACGCATACTATAATCGTGATGTCTAACTATCCTATTAAGTCAGTTCTCAGGAAGCCGGAGATGTCGGGCAGGATGGCCAAATGGGCAGTAAAGCTGAGTGCCTATGACATCAAATATGAACCAAGAACAGCAATCAAGTCCCAAGCATTAGCTGACTTTGTGGCGGAAAATTTTAACATTTCGCAGGTACCAAGAGAAGACAATGCGGAAGCCGATGCCTTGGCAAATCTGGCTTCATCGCTCAGGATCCCCCGAGGATGTCAAGATTCCAATAACTCACGTCCTGACGCCAGCGATAAATCAACAGGAAGCTCAGGCTGTTGACGATAATGCGGGCGCAGATACCGAGAGTCCTGAAGATGCTCAGGAATCCTCGACTTATCCGATCAAGAAGTATCTCAAAAATGGGGAGATTCCCAAAGGCGAAAACCCCAGAGCTTTTCGCACAAAGGTAGTACCCTTTACTATTATTAATAATATCCTATATAGAAGATCTCTTGCAGGTGTCTATCTAAGATGCCTAGAGAAGTCAGAAGCTCTTGAGGTGCTTGAAGACATCCATAGTGGAGATTGTGGGAACCATACCGGGGGCAGGGCACTGTTCTCCAAAGTTCTCAGATTCGGATATTATTGGCCAACCATGAAGAAGGATGCCACGAGCTTCTCACAGAAATGCGATGCTTGTCAAAGGCATGGCAATATCCTCCACCAACCCGCTGAGCATCTGCATCCTATAGTATCCCCATGGCCGTTCATGAAGTGGGGCATGGATATTGTGGGTAAGCTGCCAAAGGCCCCTGGAGGAAAGGTGTTTATGCTTGCCATGACGGACTACTTCTCCAAGTGGATTGAAGCAGAAGCCTATGTTTAAGTGAGAGAGAAAGAGGTGATATCCTTCATCAAAAGAAACGTCCTCACCAGATTTGGGATTCCGGCAGAAATCATAAGCGACAATGGCTCCCAGTTTATCGGCAAAAGAACTACAAGCTTTTGTGAAAGCTGGGGCATCAAGATGATCACTTCAACACCTGTCCATCCCCAAGCTAATGGACAGGCAGAATCCAGCAATAAGATTATCATCAATAACCTCAACAAGAAGTTGGGCTCCAAGAAAGGGAAATGGGCTGAGGAGCTGCCATTTGTCCTTTGGGCAGATAGGACCACACCTAAGAATGCTACTGGCCAAACACCATTCTCATTAGTGTTCGGGGCAGAAGCTGTGATCCCTACAGAAATGGTACTTCCTACGGCCAGAGTCAACTGCCAGGATCCTGAAACCAACAGCCAGAATCTCCTTCAGGATCTCGACACAGTTGAGGAGCTCAGAGACATGGCCAGAATCCGGATGGCATCTTATCAACAGCGGATAGCAAAATCCTATAATAAGAATACTAGGCTGAGAAGATTCCAAGTGGGTGACTTGGTCTTGAGGAAAGCTTTTCAGAATACCACTAATCCTGCCGATGGGAAGTTAGCGCCCAAGTGGGAAGGCCCTTACCTTATAGATTCTGAAGAAGGTAAGGGAGCGTACCGTCTGGTGAATATGGAAGGAGAGCCCCTGCCAAGAGCTTGGAATGCCATCCACCTCAAAGCCTATTTCATGTGAGAATCCCGATGGGAATCCCAGGCAGAATCTCAAAGATCCTCACTAATCAAATAATATAAGGTACACATACTAATCCTATTTCGATTAATTTTTATTATTCCTATGACACATTACTGACTTAGGCATCGGAGTGGTGTTAGCCAAGCTAACACCCACCCCTCACCAAGTGTTGAGTGTTTTGCAGATTTTGAGAATCCTAACTGAAGTATTTTTAGGTATATTCCCAGTTAGAGGCTGATCACCTCTTCTACGCTTAAGGTATCCCGCATACCTTCTAAGGTTTGAGAGGCTGACTCCTCTCCTACGTTTGGGTAATCGCCAGTAGCGCACGACCCTCGCCAGGAGCGCACGTTGTCCGCCAGTATGCTCAAGGTGGCCGGACCAGTCCATTCTAACGGGTGGCTGACAATCTTGTCACTGGAGGCTGCTAGGAGGATTCTCAAGGTTTTTAACGCTAACATGTTAACTAAGGTTTAAAAGGTTTCCACCTTTTCTAAGAATCGCCAGGAGCGCTCGTTATCGGCCAGTGGGCGGATTCTCAAGTAATAGCAGACGTGCTATCCTCACGAAATATCTAAGGTTTTGACATTTACATGTCGCTTACGTATGGGCTTATCCCCAGCTTATTGGGCTTGTCCCCACTTATTGGGCTTGTCCCAGTTTTGGCTTAGTCCCAAGAATCCCGGGTGTAACCCCAGTATGTTAATAACTTGGTCCTTGGTTTTATACCAGGATCCTTATTATTTTGCCTTACAGGTTTAAAGGCAGGATGCTCAAAAGATTATATTTGGTCAGGATTCCTGTTAGAATCCTGAGGAAAGGTCTTCCCAAGATCACAAGTTCCAACATGAATGAGATTCTCGTCAGAATCCTGAAGCCAACGGTCTAAAACCCTATAAGGTAACCCGTCAGGATTCCTGTGAGGTTTCCTGATAGGATTCTCGATTATATAAAGATTATTGCCTAAGGAAGATTCTAAAGGTCAGAATATTATGTTTGTTTGATTCAATTGACCTTAACCCTATGAAAATTTTAAACTTCACTACAAAATTGATGATTGATTTAGATGAATTTTTGTTACCAACTATGTTTCGAATTTCTAGAAATATACAAAGTAAATACAAAACACATTCGAAATGATCAAAATACGGTAATATCATTAACATAATAAAACGGGATTTGAGCTCCCCAAGGTTCGTCCTGAAAACCTCAGGATCCCTCCCCTTGGGAAGCTCATAGGTCAAAAGCTTATTGGGAACCCTGGCTTCGTCTTGCAAACTGCAAGATCCCTCCACCAGGATCCCCAACCATTGTTGTTACTTGTTCTAGTATTGTTTCAGCAAAGACAAGGAAAAGAAATTGTTTGAAGACATACACATCACCAAAACAAACTACAGACTAAAAAAGAGGGCTCAGACCGTTGCATTATCTTCATCGCCCATCGCCTTCTCGGGAACCTCCAGCTTCCCGCCAGCATCTTCTTCGTCTGCCTTCTCCACAGACTTCCCGTTTTCACCCGCATCAGCACCAGCAGCTTCAACCACAGGAGGCTCATCCTCACTGGCCGGCTTCCCAGCCTTCTCCAGCTTCTCCAAGGATAGCTTCCAGGTATCCACCGACCATTTCGAGCAAGTGAACCCCTCAGCATGAGCTTCTGCTGCCATCTTCAGCATTGCCTGGAGCGCGCTGCGAGCAGCCGACTGCTTCGAGATAGCGTCCTCCTTCTGCGCAGCCAACTGGAACCTCAGCTCCTGCTCCCTCATCTTGTGCTCATAATGGCGGGTTTTGCCCTCAGCTATCTCCCCTTGGATGCGGATGCTGTCCCTTGCCTCGTCAAGCTTCTTCTGGACCACCTCCAGCTTAGTCTCAGCCTCAATGCACGCAGCGCTAAGCTGCTCGATGCCCTGTGAAAGAGAGACAGTGAAATCAATTAGGAATCTCAGCTATTTGCCGGATGCCGCTAAGGTATGAGAATCCTATGTTTACACTTACCAGTTTTGTCGTTGTATGCAGGCTCAGAAGCTTGTTGCCAGTCTCCGCGGGGCTCAGTCCATCAAAGCTCTCCAGGAACACGGTACCCTCCGAGCCCTTCCTCTTCTTGCTGGAGGAAGCTGTTTTGGCCCTGGTAGCGGGAGGCTGGATGCTGGTCAGGGGCTCGGGCCTCTCCTCCTTCACATCCAGGTAGGAAGTCAGATCGTCCAGGGAGAATCCAGTTGTAGGCTTGGGAGCTGCTGGCATGAAATAAAGAAAGCAGTCAGAATTAGGAAGCTTAATTCAAAACATATACTCGAGAAGTTCAAATACATACCAGACATGACAGCTTCTGAGTGGTCGATTGAGAAGCTTTGCTCGCTGTTGACACTCTCGATGGCGAAGGTTCTATCAGCAGGTGGGATTTCCAGGAAAGAGGTGGTCCTCTCTACAGCTTCCTCGGTCACTTCAACAAGATCTAGAAAATTTGGGAGCTGCAAGAAACATTAAAAGCTCATTAGCAAAATTCAAAGAAACTCAAATACAATGTGTGAATCAGTTTCCTACCCTTCAAAACCCACTTCGTCGGCAATAAATCACCCCCAACGATGGATTCACGTTTGACAAAAAAGAATTTTCTTTTCCAATCGTGATCGTTGTGTGACGCACGAGGGATCAATTGGGAATAGGAAGAGCGGGCTTGAAGAACGGAGCGACTGAACCCGTGGGTTCTCAAGTTGTAGGCAGCACAAACTTCGGGAATCCCCATCTCAAGCTTCCGGGAATTGTTCAAGTTGTCAAGAGAGAAAAGAATCCTCCATACCATCGGCATTGTTTGGGAGTAGGAGAGGCCGGTGATTTTGAAAAACTCGTTTACGATGGCCGGAAAGGGATAGGACATTCCGAGAAGAAAAGGATAGTAGAGAAAGCAAACCCAAGTTTTGGACATGCAATCGGCCTTCAGCCGGGAATCGAAACTCCGAATGACCGCCGACTGCGGAAAAAGGCCGGACTCCTTCAACTGACGGATATCGTCGTCGGAGAAATTGCAGGTTTCTTCCTCATTATAAGGAAGAATTCCCTGGTCGACGAAATCCTCGATGTTCAATGAGGAGGAAGGAGCGGCGGAATGAGTGTTCTTCTTCGCCATTTCCGGAATTAAGTAAATCGAAAGGAAATCGGAGAAGAAAAGAAGAAACTGACCTGGAATGTCGAAGAAGCTCGAAAGGGTATTTGGAAGAAGATGGTGAAGTTATGATCTCAGGATCTTGTATTTAAAGAAAAGTAATGATGGCTATCCCATCAGTCGGACGCCGTAAAAAACGTCACGTCTCAACTGCTTTTACCGTGATCACGCCGTGTTTATGGAGTCTTTTTGAATTTTGACAGCTGTTGAGCTTATCCACATCTGTCGAAATTCAAGGGGCAATTGTTGAAGGTAAATTTTCAGGATGCTTACCGGAAGCTCGCATGGACCAAGAATCTCGATACAGTTTGGGAATCCTATCCAGTCAGGTATCCTGAATATTTATTATCGACTAACCCTTATTTTTGCCGCATGTTTTATTTGTTTTCTGGAACGTTGAAGAATTTAACTACCTCCTGAAGACTCGGTCTTAACTAGCTTGCACGTGGTAAAGTGGGTCGAACCTCCTTCAACGGTCAAGAGAGATGGGGAGAAGAGATCCCGAGAATCCCGGATAGTTAGTTAGTAGTTAGTTTGTTATATAAACGAGGATTCGATCAATAGGAACACACACAACACTCGACATAGTTCGATTACCACTGCAAACGTTGTAACACTTAGCTCTAATCGATCAAACCTCCAACCCATTGTAATTTTTCGTTTCGTTATCAATAAAATTGACTAGGAGGCGGCTATTCGGCTGGCTCCCGAGGTTTTTATCCAGGATTCCTAGAGGCAACTCGAAGGATTCTGGAGTTTTCCTCGCTAAATCATCGTGTCACCATCCTAGCTTGGATTATTTGCTCATTTGATCGTTAAGCACTCTACCTCACAATCTAAGTTTGGAATACAAAATTCCTTTGTGAATTTTTGACCAAAACAGAAAGTATACACGATTCGGAAAGAAATAAGCATACGTACATTATTGAATTTCATATGACGCAATTTATATGCTTGCAAGTAACATTAGGTCAAGACTGTTTTGCCTGGTTGTGGATGTGGTAAGAATATACAAGACTTCAATTGTAAGAGAGATAATACTTTACACAACACATTTGGTTCTGCTAGGATAATCAGCGTATTTGACACACAACGTTTAACAAAATTGTAAAATTATATGAATACTAAAGTTGTTAGTTCTGATCACACTTATTGAAATTTGCAAAGATATTATAACACAATGATCCTGACAGCATAAATTGTTGACTCTACCTGAATGTGCACCTATTTTTCAGTTTGAGCATGACTCATTTCTGAAATATGCCACATGTTAATATAGTTGGAGTTTGTTTAAAATGGATACAATATCATATGTTTTTAATATTCTTTGATGAAACTTTAATGAAGAATAAGTCTCTTAAGATGTGCTAAAATCCTGACACATTAATCCTGACACAATATATGCACAGAAACTGAACTAACAAATGAGAATTTACTTTTTACCATAATAAAAATAGAAAATCAGAATTAACATTGATCCTTACACATTGATAATGACACAGTATATGCAAAAAATATAGTTGATTCGAGACAAATAGATATTTGGAACACAATGACATTATTAATGTTTAAACACAATGACATTATTAATGATAAAACACTAAATTTTTAACATGTGGTATATTAAGATAGAGTTACCAGTTTATTAACATGGGGCATAATCCCGACACAATGATCTTGACACAAGAGATGCACACCTTTGTTTTGTACTCTAACAAACTTGAGACAAGTAGATGTTTGAATCTCCAAACTATATTAACATGTACCATATGTCAGTAAATGTCCATACTGAAACTGAATAACAAACAATGTAAAGTGTATAAAATAGAAATCATAATGGTGTGTTATACACAATCTAATAATAGAACCCATATCCATTAAAATATGGCCACCTGATAAAAGAAAGGGCTAACATACATAATATGAAATAAAGGCAACATAATCCAATCTTTAAAACATAAAAACAAGAGTATGTCATACTAAAAAATCAAGAATGTGGTTGTGATGGGTTAGCACCAGATGTACTGGAACCATTGGTATTATTAGGCTGCGAGATACTAGACGTACAATTCCAGAAGTCAAGTGCAACACCGCGACACTTCCAGTTTTTCCTTGTTTTCTTGCCGCTTTGACTTATCGCTTGTTCGTTCTTTGTCTTCAAGTTTTTTCCAGGAAAACAACCTCTTAATCTATTGCCAGTGGTATAACTAAACAATATCAAATTCCAAACACAATGGCTAAAATAGTATAAAAAATAGTAACACACTAACACAAAGCTTGTTACAAGTAGTGGTATTTGGATCAATTTTGCATCTAATAAAGACTGGTATAGAAGGAAAGATTATGATGTGCTTGTTACAAAACTTGTTCAAAATGTCCAAAGGTCTAACATACTACCATAGCAAATATACCTAACCCACTTTATTGAATCTGAATTTAATTAAACACATTGGCGAAAAGTTCTAACACACTACCATAGCAAATATCTTAAATCAAAAAGGGTATTGGATTCCTAATACACCATATCAGCAAGTTAAATAATAAGTTAATAAAGTAATCCTAATACACTAAACAAAAACCATAATTAATAACTTGACAACAATTATAAATATACAAAGAATAGGCAAATAACATCTCTACATAACACAATAGCAATCAACATATAAGTGTATAAATTGCTACTGAAGTGCTACTAAAACACCAAATGCAATCATAATATTAAAAGGTTCGACCTGACATTTATAAAAATAAATAAAGATCATTATTATATGAACAAACCAGTCAAAACCGTATCATTGATTCCAAACACTAACAAATGATCCTATCACATCAAATGCATACATAACTTTACAAATATCATCCTGACACGTAAAAAAAAATACACTATTTGGTCAACAACCAAATGAAACAGAAACATTAAACAAGTAAGATGAAATAGTATAGTTGATTTCAAACAATCATAACTAGTTTCTTGAGTCACTAAGATAAACAAATGATTGATTCCAAACAATCAACACATGACACACTGAAATTAATAAAAACATTGTCACAATTTATGTTCCCCTAAAAAATTTGGCATACGACGAAAGAAAAATAAATTATGTGGAAATAATATGAAATCGAGTAAAATTGAATGACTGGTACGTATCACAATCATTGGGTAAAACAGATTTCTGAGAAAAATATATATGAACATACCTGAATCTTGATCAATCATGGAATCCATCTTCGTCTGATATGGTTTCTTTGAATGTTAGTAGAGAATGGGGCTTACGACTATGATGAATCTTCTTCATGCCCACGAATTTTGTTGGGTGAGGGAAAATCGTAGAAAATCCCTTAAAAGGTGTTGTAGTTAATTTTTGCTTATTTTAGGGAATCGCCTAGATTACAGATTTGCCCCTAATCCCTAAAATGAATCAAGTCCACATGGCATTCTCTTATTGCATCCTAGCCTTCTTAGGCTAAAAGGTTTTTTTAGTTGAACCCAAACCTATATAGAGTTATATATATATATATAGAGAGAGAGAAGTTCACGTAAGAAGTTTATGCAAAATAAGAAGGATAAGAAGGAGGGCAAATCTGGAAAAATGCATATTTTTCACTTTCCCCCAATTATTAAAACGTTTATAACTTTTACATACGATATTATTTTTTTATAAATTTTTTTATAAAAATTTCACCATAAAAACAAGCGTTTTTTTTATCTTTAAAACCCATACAATATTGCTATATATAAAAAAAATTTGTGAATGAGCTGAACATATAACACAACGACCTGAACATATAACACAATAACACAACGACTTGAACATATGACACAATGACACAATGACCTGAACATTGTTCAGATCATTGTGTCATTGTGTTCAGATCATTGTGTCATTGTGTCATATGTTCAGGTCATTGTGTCATTGTGTTATATGTTCAGGTCAATTGTGTCATATGTTCAGGTCGTTGTGTCATATGTTCACGTCATTGACATAATTTTTTTTATTTTATTTTTTATATAGCAATATGGTATGGGTTTTAAAGATAAAAAGCGATTGTTTTTATGGTGTAATTTTTATAAAAAAATAATATCGTATGAAAAAGTTATGAAGGTTTTAATAATTGGGGGAAAGAGAAAAAGGGGCAATTTGACCAAATTGCCCCTCCGTGTACCTGACCATTTATTTTTGAGTTTTAATTAAGGGATTAAATCTGGGCCATTGATCATCAGATCTAACGGATGAAAAAGCTTCTTATCCTTCTTATTTTCACTTAACTTCTCATTATAACCCCACTCTATATATATATGATATATATATATATATATATAACGAACACTAACAAAATTTATTTATTTAATAGAACATTTGAAAAATAATGTCGACCCGTACGGAGCAGAGTTAAAAGGTGTTGAAACAATTTGGGTCGAATTATGAAAACTTGAATGGAATTTTTTCTACACCGGATCAACCCTAGCCGACTACTTATAATGATCACATAACGGACGAAGTGGTTACCACTCCTGAACTCTCCATCCAAATCATTGAGAAAACCGAGGTTATAAAGTTTTATTATTTATACATATTCTATTTTAAAAATACTAATAATACAATTTTTGGCAGCCTATGGGGGAAATATTTGAAAAAGAAAGCAAGAGTAATGCTGACCCCGTTTAGATGCCAACCACATGTTTGCCATCCAAATTATGTTTGGAACGAGGATGTTGCGAGCCGGCTCATGAATACCGAAAATCTATGGCACGACAACATCGTTAATCCAGTCTCGATTTGACTAACAAGTTTTGGAAAATTGTCCTTGCCATTCAATAAATGGTTGGCTTGACGTGGATGTATTATTTTCTTAATAAATAAATTTAAATAGAAATACATTTGTGTTTATCTTTTTTCTTTATCTATACATTATAGCATATAGGCACCTGGATACTCATTTTGCTCGACAGAAAACCAGCTCATGAAAGGTGGATAATTTTAGCCTCTAACATCCTTGAACATGTACTCAGCTCTGCTTCATGAAATCCTTCTAGTTCAGTAACACCTTACCTTGATGTCAACGATGCAGATCTCATAAGTGTGGCTAACAGGGGCGGATCCAGAAATTTTTTTCAGGGGTAACGTTTCAAAATTTTTTTTAACCATAGTTGATAACGTACAAAAATTTTTCTACCAAAATTCATATAATGTAAAATAAGACATACCTTATAGATGTTTCCTCTTCGGTTTTTAATAGCTTGAAATCGATCCATTACATCATCGTCTTTTACTTTATGAATAATTTCTTTTTCGACTGCACATATGAGAGCGTTGTTCAAATACTCATCACCCATTCGATTCCGTAAATCCGTCTTGATAACCACCCGGATAGTTTGTCCATTTAAATTGATGAGCTCGTGGTTGATAAGCCTTTTTAACAAGGTATGCTCTTCTTATTTCATCTAATTGATTAGGGTGATAGCTTACAATAGGTGGTCTATCGGAGGGATTCGAAGGAAGAACATTCAAATCAATAGTATTTCGTGTTGAAGGATAAGAACCCGAAGGAATATTAAGACCAATATCATCATCCTCTTGCATACAACTATTATCATAATCTGGATTTGGAGTTGGACAAATTTCATCATCTTCCGAGGCTTTTCTTTTAAACAGATTGCTAATAAGAACTTGTTTATACTTAGGTTGTGGCTTCATCTTCTTAGATAAAACCTACAATAACACAAAAAATTAACATTATTCCATAATCCACTTGTTCAAATTAACAATCAAATTAACAGTTCATAGTATTGTAAACATTATCCTAACACAATTCAAATTATCCTAAGTTCCTAACACATTTCGAATTGAGAATCCAGTAATGAGTAATCCACTTTTTCAAATTGAATATACACAGTCCAAACTCCAAAACTCCAAAACTCCAAAGTCCAAACTAATGTAAACATTATCCAAAACTCCAAAGTCCAAATTCCAAAACTCCAGGTTCAAATTGACGTTTTACACATTGAAATCACATAAACCCTTAGATTTAGATGCTTCATAGTTCATACAGGTGGGACTGTGGAGAAGCGCAAGTGGGAGCACAGCCGCCGGTCGCCGGAATGCACAGCGCCGGCCACCGGAAAGCCCGATTCTGCGGAAGGGAGAGGTTGAGAGCGGTCGGCGATGGGGGAACTGGGAACACGCACAAGCGCACAGCAGCAGCGGGCAGCGGTCTTTTTTTTTTCTTTTGTTTTTAACATCCCCAATCCCCAAACATTATACAAAGACTTATTTAAATATTTTCATTTTACCCCCCTGAAGTTATAACTTTTATTTATAAATTGCATAAATTTATTGGTTGTTCGGTTTCAATTAATTAACGAGCGTTATATCATATTTCCATGTCGGGATTTTAATAAAAAGATTCGAGGGGTAGCGTAAAATAATTTCAGGGGTAACGGAAAAATAGTTTCAGGTGTAACGAAATATATAAAACATAAAAAAAGAAAAAAAATTTCACTACGCGGTACAAGTTCAGGGGTAGCGTCCGCTACCCCTCGCATTCCTATATGTCTGCCCCTGGTGGCTAACAAGGTGTTGAAAATATATTTTTTTTATTTTATAATAAATTCTTACTAAAACTTAGTTGTATTTGTCGTAGTTTTATATACCCGTCAACATTCCAAGCAAACATTGGTTTCTTGTCTGCATTGATGTTCCTAACTGGAGAATTCTTTCTTATGAAAGGCATAATCTATCATTAATTTTTTTCTTCATGATTACTAACTAATTACTTTTTTTTTTTATTTATAGTCTTCCAAATGCATATTCTGAAGAGGCAGCATATCTCATGAAAATGATGGACTATTATTTTTCTCAATGGTTGCTTTATATCAATTACAACTGGCTTGACAAATACAGAGCACCACCATTTGCGCATGTGGTAGTCCTTGTTGCTAAACAAACTGGCATACTAGGAGATTGTGATGCATGGGTTTGTATCAATTTATCTCATTTGATGACGGGAGAAGATCTAGTCCAAGAAGAGGACACCGTAGATACCGAAATGGATTGGCACAAACGTTTTGCAACCCATTGTTATGAAAACACTTACCGAGCGGTTATAAAAGAGTCAAAAGATGGATTATCACAAGAAAAATTTCCCAACTAGATGTGGCATCTTTTATTATGTAACGGCTGAACGGCATAATTTTGTATTACTATTTGGGATCCCTATTATGTATGTTATAAACAGTACCTTTTCTTTGAAAGGTATTACTATCATGTCATTTTTTTAACAGTACCTTTTGTTTTATAAAAATATCAACGCTATTAACAACATATTTTTTTTAAACCGTTTATATATGAAAAGTCCGTATGGTCGTGGCGACCGTGAGGGACCTGACACGTTTCCTCGATCTCGTAAAAGGTCGTCGCGACCACTCTAACGGTCGTGGCGATTGCCGTGATAATTTATTTACTATTTTATTTAATTTAAATAATAAAAGTTAACTGATAGAGTAAAATATTAACTAAAATTTACTAATAAAAATAAAAGCTTTATCATAAATAGGTGCTAAAATAAAACATTAAACACCATAAAATTATACAACTTGTAAACTAATATAACACAATATTTTATTGTGTTTGGATTAAAAGATAATATTTTATCACCTTTGAAAACTGTGCGTCTCCCATACCTGCCCATCGACTGTGAAAGTCTCCCATACCTTTTCGTCCTTTCACTCTTTTCTTCACATCCATCGGCGCCTCCTACATGAGTCCTAATCGGAAAAGAGTCGGTGGAAGGGGGACAGGGGCAAAGCTTGGGCCGAAATGGGGATGGGGTCGGACTAAAGATTGATAGGGCTGGACTAAGTATATAATTTTTTTTGGACAGAACGAGTATAAATTTACACTACGGAGCGAAAAACAGACCGGGCCGAGGCGCGGTCTGGCCCCTTAAAAGCTTCCCCCTTGGAGGGGGAAGCGTGGTTTGTGGTGAAACACAAGGTTAAATCTGAGAACCATCGATCATCTGCTTCATCTCTTGCAATATCGGTAAGTTTGAATCCCCACTAAGGTTACGGATTCATTTGATGAACGAGCAGATATGGGTATGTATTTCTTCTCCTTTTTCTTTTCTCTAATTTCTTCTCAACGTTTTCCCGCTTCAAGCTTGGTTGATTTTAGGGTTTTGAGATTTGGTTGCTTTCAGTTTTGATGGGAATTTGTTCTCTGCAACTATGATACGGTGGAACTTTGCTATAATTTCTAAGGCTATCATTCAGATTTCTCTAATTACGTGTTTTTTTTTTCTTTCGATCTATTACAGAAGGGGTCAGAAGTTGGAAGAAACGCTGCTCAAATTTGGCTTCTTTCAAGGACAGGTTTGTTTTAATTTTGTTGAAATGATTCACTGGTTTGATTTTATTTTTCTTATTTATGATTCCTTTTATAGTTCTACTGGTTTATTTTCTTCTGTATTTGTAACTTATATGTTTCTTTTTCTTCTTTTGCAAAGTCATCAGCTTTGTTGTCTTTGTTTCAGCACTACTTTCTTTGTTCTTGATGAGTATTGCCTTTTTATTATGTATAAAATTATTATGTTCTTTATTCTTCTTTTGAATACCTAAGTTTACACTACACACTCATAGCCATGAGACCGTTGTTCTTTGTTGGTTATCATAAAAAGTAATTGATTGCCTTTCCTTAGTTTCTTGTTTTCTTTCCCATAACCAATATGTGTGATGGCTCTTCTAAGTAATGCAAGCTGATGTTCTTATGTTAGTTCTCTTTGATTTGTTTTTTGTCCCTTTGGTTAACCATAAAGAAAGTGTGAGTCATTTTTGGTTGCGCTGTCTGAATTTTCTAATAAGGTTGGTCATATTATTGTGTGGTTGGTGTGGCCGGCTAGGCACAAAGAAAGTCTGGGTCATTTTTGGTTGTCCTTTCTCGGTTTGTTAATAAGATTGGTAATATTATTGTTTGCTTGGTGCAGTAATCTTGGATAGTGTCTTAAAAGTGAAAATACTTCTATCTGTTGGGTCCTTAGTTACTTACCATCAAAGGCTATTAGTTTTGCTTTCTTTTCTTTAGGTTCTTATTAGACCTTTGTTGTTTACTTCGTTTTTTTTTTTTTTTGATTCTCCAGAATTTCTACTCATCTATCAGTTTTTTATATTTGTAAGTGTATCAAAATGGAACTGAAGTCATCTAATATATTTTGAAGCTTATATAATGATGATAAAGTG
This sequence comes from Deinandra increscens subsp. villosa, assembly GCA_039602395.1. NCBI lineage: Eukaryota > Viridiplantae > Streptophyta > Magnoliopsida > Asterales > Asteraceae > Deinandra > Deinandra increscens. The sequence continues at coordinate 830,824 of JBCNJP010000028.1, read as the reverse complement.
ATTGTTTATAGTAGCATTTGAAGATTATTGTTTTATAAACCAAGATTTGTATCCGAAACAATACTTGAGATAACATTATTTAGATTTTAGAATAAGTGCTTTAAATGGGTAATATTACAGACTACCGAAACAGATTGAGATATCTTTAATAAAAAGCTAATAGGATCTAGCCAAGTAGCCATTTCCATAAATGCATAGGCATATACATATGTGTATAAGCTTCAGAAATGAAAATTCTGAATGCATTAAATTTTGATAAGCATATGTGATGACGTATGTTCATCCGTGATGATGTCACGGTCGTCTCTTAACACAAACATGCCATACCGACCGATAACCTATAAGGCCACTCGGTCGGGCTCGGCAAACGTCTACACAGACGCTACAGACCAAAGCTCAAGACCACACGACCGGCCGGGCACTACAACACCCGGCCGGGCTCACTGATCAAAGATTACTCGAAATGGGCACCGTAGCGTTCGGCGCTGCCTGACAGCCCAGTGTTGCAGGTCGCCTATTCGGGAAAGACGCATTAATGGCACATCAAGACAAGGGTTGAGGGCTATAAATACCCCTCAACCACCATGTTAGTTGACATTCATTACAACCCCACTCGCCCTTCTTTCTCGATCAACACAAGTACTTATTCTCACGCTGGAGCTTGGTCGCGGGACATCCTGTCCCGCCCCCAAGAACAAAGGTGTTTCTTTGTCTTGCAGGTCCTCAAGGTTTCTAGGCTTCCAGTCGGTCTCCCGACCAACCTCAAGCTCATCTGGTAGATCTGATATCCAGACGTGCCGTCCTAGGGTCCGTCTCAGTTCTCTTATCCGCCCGTCCGAGATACCAATATTCTACAATATGCAAAAAGATGGCCCTGTAACTTCTGATACTAAACAACCAGACCTTTTTTTTTGATGTGTGGAATCAAATTTTGAGTAGCTTTTACCAATCTTGCCAAAGCGATGATCATAGAGAAAAATCTTACTTATATATCTTAGACTAGGTTAGAAACCCGTATACTATACGGGTTGAATATAGATTCAAAATATGAGATAACTATAAAAAAAAATTAATAAGAGAATTGAAATTTATGAATAGCATAATTTGTTTTTATTATTTTTGTAAAGTTTGACATGTTTGAATTTTCATTAATTTTGAAAGAAAAATAAATTTGAAATTTTCATTTTTAAATTTGACAGTTTGACATGATTATATTCAATATTTAAGGTAGGTATTGCGATTGAATATGGTGATGCCAAGTAGAAAAATCCTAGGTGGACACCCTAAAAAGAAGTCATGTGACATCCAGGTTAGTGTTTTATTAGATGTAGAGATTTGTGTTTTTGCTTTCTTTGTGCTTCTACTGATTGAGAACAAGTGTTCTTAATTGGTTTATATATTTTACGAATCTCCACATAGTGAAAAACTTACTTATATATATCTTAGATTTGTGTCTGAAGATTCAGTTACTAATGTGATGACCATAGGTATTTGGCCTTTTTTGTTTAGGAAGTCTGCTCTTGGAAACATTTTATAGACTTTTTTTTTTCAGTTCAGGTTGTTTCGATTTTTCTTTGACTTTTCGACACTTTATTTTTCTGTAAGTCACATTTTCTCATATTAGTATTCTATAGGTTGTTTTTACAATTTAGTTTTCTTTTCATATGTACAATTGAGATTATGATGTCCTGTAATCATAGCACCCAGATGCTATGATACAAATAAATAAACTTTGGGTCACCTTTAGCTCTTTAATTAAAGTCAAATTATTAATCTATAAATTCTGCATAATTATTCTATCAATTACTGCTACATCAGCCTTAACAAAACAAATTGAAACATGTCACAACGATTAAATGAAATAAAAAATCAAGAAAATTTAATCAATAATACCTCTTCAAGAAAAGGATCCGATGAGATTGTTTCTTTTTAAATTATACCTCTAATGTTTACCCTCCAATCTAACTATTTGTGCACTACTAGAAATAGGGTCTTTCTTGACGCGCGAACGATGACACACGTTGTTTAATGACGCGCAAAAACGCGTGTCATAAAAAAACTGTCAAGAATAGTAAAATCTCAAGGCTAAATGACGCGTTATTTTGCACGTCAATAAATTATGTCATAAATAACAAAAAAAAAACACGGAGTACGCAATAGAAAGCGCGCGTCATAAATAAACTGTCGTTTTATATTTTTCATTTCCCCCCTAAAATTTTTGCCCTAAAAAATCCATTCCCGCTAACAGCTTTCCATTCACCTTCCTTTCTTCAAAATCTCCATATCCTAACCCTAACACCGTTCCCAAATCTTCAACCTCTGCCTAATCTCCCCACGCTCCATCTCTTTGCTCCATCTTATTCACCTAGCATCGTCACGATTTTGAGCCCTAACCCTAATATATGCTCCATTTCAAACAACCGCTCATCTCTTCCGGATGACGTCGGAATCTCTCAATTTGTCCCATTCTTCCTCCCTCTACAAATTTCAATCGTCGCTCTCCCACTTCAATTAGAAAATTAGGGCATCTCCACCTCCATCTTCTTCTCAAAATCATGAAACCCGCACACTGAGATGGCTTCATCGATTTTGGTCCACCTCCATCTTCTTATCTCGATTGCTTATCTGATTTGAGTTGTGTCACAGACTACAAATTGAAGATGAAGGTTTTGTTGGAACATTGAAGGGGTCTCACTTCGAAATCGAAGTGAAGCCTCAATATACGGTAGGTCTCGTTTCAATTCCGCGCATATTTCTTTTCCTTTTGTCGAATCTTGGCCTTTCTGTGTTTCAATTCCGCTCACAAAATTAGGGCATCCAACTCCTAATCACTCGATCCGTGTTCTTTGATAATCGTTTGATTTTTCATCAATTTTGCAGAATCCGATGGACGGGACAACCTCCGAGACCCTCGGCTCAACCTCAAAAATCTGGACCCGAGCCGTAAGCTGTTGAAGATCCAACCTCATACGCGTAATTTTATGTCTATTTTTGTTCTTCCCTGTCAATTTCTATTCAACCAGTTCTCAAGACTCATACCGCTGCGATTTATGTTTCCACATTTTCTATTCAATTTATGTTATCAATTTTTGCTTACTTATTTACTTTCCAAGGGATACAATGTGCTAGACGGCTCTGTAATCTTCTTCTGGGAGCTGATTATTCACATGCCAAGCTTCGTGTTCTAACATTCCCATGGTAACCCCCTATTTCTTCACTACTCTTTTTTGATTCCTTGATGCTTTGACCTTGATTTAAAGTTGTAACTAAGACCTGGTATAACCATTCCTCCTTAGAAGCCCTAAAATTGTATGTGATTGAGGAATTAGCTATTGATTTTTGGTTTAAGGAGGTGTTTGGATGTGCATTTTCAAAGTTATAATTGTGATTTGAGAAGTACAATAATCAGTTGATTGAATTCTGAGATTGTTAGGTAATTTGTAAACGTTGTTAATGAAAGTTAAATTTACATCACCATATATGTGCTCTTCTTTGTTAATGGATGTGTAGTAAAGACTCTAAAAAGAGGCAAAAAAGATGGCTATTGCAGCATGTTTGATGTGAAATCGCATAGTAATTTTGATTCGATTATGTTGACAAGAACTCACGAGAGGAATTGTTGCCTGATGTATGCTTATGTGACAGATGATGCTGTTGTTGTCATGTTAGGAGATAGTGATCTGGATTTGATTTCGATGATGAATTCTCTGCTGATTTCGAGACCTGTGGATTCGAGTTTTTCGCATCAGAATGCATTACATAGATGCATTGAGCACGCCACGCTTTGGATTGCGAAATCTGAACAGCCTATTGATTCGAACTACACTGTTACCTGTATGATTGAATTTAATTCGACCTATAATCTCGTAATTATAAATGTTTTTATAGTTTATCAGCTCTTGTTCTGTACAGATGCTGGACTTAGGGAGAAATTAGCGCAGATTATCAGTTCGGATTACTATAAAATAACGCCAGAGATGAAAGAAACTGATGTGGTGGCTGTTGAAGCTGCTGGAATGCAGGGTAGTTTGACGTGATAAAATATTCAAGAATCAATGCTGGATTTGGGGCATCTTTCTGAGGTAAACAAGGCTGAAGTTGACTGGAAGTCCTGCTTTTACTCGATTGATCTGGGAATAGAACAATGTTGGATTTGGGCACTTTTCCAAGGTAAATCAAGTGTGAAAAACAGTCGGTAGTTTTTTTCTTTATGCCTACAAAATAGTTAAGAGAACTTGCAAAAAAAATCATAGGTTTCGCCTTGTGAAATGGTTTTCTGTTTGAACAAGTCTGGATGTTAGCTTAGAAGTTTCTGATGCTTAGTTTCTGATTTTTATGTTTAGTTTCAGATGTTTAGTTGACGTGGAAGATTATGTCTCTCGGCCTGACAAGATCAGTGTTGCAGAAGTAAGTTGTTTTCATTCAGCTTACAACCCATTTGAGCAGTTTTGGTAAGGTGAAATGCACCTATCATAAGGTAACAGCGTTGTAAATCTGGTCCCTTTTTACCCAAAGAAAGCCGATTGGGTACTATGATCTAAGGTAGAGTTGTTAATATTTGAATATTGATTAAAGTATGTTGTTATTTTTTGTTTTATTTTATATCAGCATGGTATATGGTATATATTATCCCTTCTTACACTCAATGGCTTTTACTTATATGAATCTCCACATCCACCTAGATCCCCATGACCCCATCTATGTATCCTCTAACTTATTTTCTTTTAAAACTACCAGACAAGTCCATATATTATTTACAGCTCCCTCCCTGTTGTGCTAAAATTTCTGTTATAATTAGTACATATTTAACTATTTTCTTATACAACAGATTTGTATATTAAGACTAAATTCCAATAACAGCCCCTTTGAATCAGAATTTGATTAAGGTTCTATGTTACTATTCCTTTTTCTTTTTTCACTTATGTTATCGTCATGTTTGCAGATTGATGGACACTTTATGGAATACTGATTGCGGTCTCTTTAGAAGGTTAGTTCACCATTTATGTTTGTTTTCTTATTATATTGTCTTTCTTTTTTCTTTTAAGTGATTACCCTATTTTACCTACTGTGTGTACATATTACCTATTTGTTATTTTTTTTTTGTGTAAGTTGTCCCTGTTATTAACTGTGCTACAAATGCTACAGTTGGTACTTGCTCAATTTCATATTCCCTAAGAAATTGACATTCCTTGACTTTGTTGGTGCTTATTCAGGCTGTTGTACTCAAGGGGGAGTTTGGTGTTTTGGGACCAGATGATGATTGCTGGAGCCAGATGGCCGGCAGAATTCATTTTGCTGATGAGGTATATCTTACATATGTAGAATTTTGTGTTTCAGTTTTGGTATTAATCAAAAATATGCGGAGCCAGATGGCCGGCACAAGTGTATAGCTTCATGTCAATTCATATGATTTTCAGTTATCATATTAGCTTATTAATATGACTTCTTAGTTTTCATAATTACAGATGGACATACAACAGTTGGTTGGGAGCTTGGCTTAACGGGTCAGGTTGGGTTATTCTCCATATCAGTAGCAACAACAAAGTATTGTGATAGTATAGTGTTTATATTAGTTATCTTCCGTCCATTTATGTGGGTTGTGGCGTGTTTGAATGAGACAAGACATCCTTGTAAGTATGTTTACTAACACCAGCTTGTTTACTGTATTTAAGCTATTGGAAACTATTATAAAGAACTGCGGGGACTTTGTCCATATGCATGTAGCTGAGAGAGATGTGCTTCACGATATAATCTATCATCTGGTGAATTGCAGCCTGATTTTCATGTAAAGGAGAAGATCTTAATTCTAATAGATACCTAGCAAGAGGCTTTTGGAGGGGCAAGGGCAAGGTATCCACAGTACTATGCAACTTACGATGCATTATTGGTAAGTTATCTGTGTGGTTAATCATTTTGATTAAGATTTCATAGATATTACCTTTTTGCATTAAGTTATCTTGAAATTTCATACTTTATTGACGCTCAGACTTGATTACGATCTTTCAGTGTCTTGAGGCAGTATTTCTACAGAAGTCTGATGCACCAACACCTATTTAGCAAACCCACAAACACAGATTAGTAGGTCATCATCATATGCAAATAATGAAGGAAATGGAAGTGAAGCAACTAGATCATCTGAGTTTCCTATTTTTGAGGTATATCATATTTCAGTTCATTGTAGGGAATTATTCAGTCATTTTACATTGATATGCAGCACATTTTTGTCCAACGTTTTTTAATACATGAGTAATATACTTCATATACACATGCACCAGAATGGAATCAAGTGTTTCATCCGATTGTCGGCTTGTCTATTTGATTGCTAAATAACATTCTTGATATTGTTTATAGATAAATGGGTCATATTAGATTTGATGATGTGCTGATTGAATTATCACAGGGGAAATCACCATTGGTTCAAACTCTAAGTCTCAAACCAAGACATGTACTGATCATGCTACAACATAGTCAGTCTGAAAATTTAAGGTTTTATTATTTTATTCTTCATTCTGTTCAACAGAAACCTGATGTTACGATTACATCAGCTGATTCGGATACTGATATTGATGAATCTGATGATGAAAGGTCTGATGTATAATTAAAACATTTCTCATTTGTTCCAAGATTTTTTATTATCTGTTATTGGCATCATGGCATGTGATCTTTATGAGTTTGCCCTGTTCAAACTGTAGCGTTGAGACTATCACACTTGGAGATAGGAGAATAGGGATGAAGACAAGTGATCTTGAGGATCTTTCTGACCATGATAACTAGAATTTGGTGAGTATTGTGGATCTTGATACAAGTACATATTACTTTGTAGTATCATGTAATAGAAATTGGAATTTTTTACTCAGATAAGGCAAATGAAGGGATTGAAGCAGAAGAAGGAATATTTATAGAATTTCAATTAAATGGTGGAACAATTGACCATAAAGTTGATTTTGCATATGGGTAGAGTCTCATGATGCACCTTGTTTTTCATATTTGTAAGTTTCCTTTGAGTTTGATTAATTTGAAATTATTTCTCTTCGTGAATCATTATTTTTCTGGTTGGTTCATATATGTCTGCATAATTGATCTGCTCACTTCAGATTTGAGGTTAACAGTAGTGTAACTAGTTTTCTTAGTACTGTGTTAGTTATTAATGTTTGCTAATAATGCCAAGTACTGCCCTGGTTGCAAGGTACATCGGCAAGCAACTAAGAAACTGGACTTGTGGAAGCTGCCTGATATTGTAGTTTCCACCTTAAACGATTCTCATACAGCGCGCCATTATATGATCAGCAACTGTTAAAGTTAGTCCACCTTAAACGATGCTTAATGTGAACTAATGTTACATTTGTAATGTTTGCTCTATATATGAAATGTATTATTTTGCTACAAGTGTACTGTATTTTGATTAGGAGGTTGATTGTCATTAATGTGGAAATTAGTGAATCTATAAAAATATTTTTTTTTTAAATTTTGTTTTAATTCATGACGCGCATTTATGCGTGTCATAAGCATATTTATGACGGGGGCTTCCTTGACACGCTTTTTATGACACGCTTTGCGCGTCATAAAATGCGCGTCATTGTTCGCGCGTCAAGAAGCAGATGACGCGCATTTTGCGCGTCAAGAGGATTCTTGACCCTACCTTCCTTGACGCTTTTTTGCGCGTCATCTGGGCCCTTTCTTGACGCGCAAAAAGCGTCAAGAAAGGCCATTTTTGTAGTAGTGGTGGTTTCTACTATGACTGACCAAATGAGATTCTTTCTTTTTAATTTTTTATAACAAGTAGTTAAAATTAGTTTTGTTTCATGTAACTAACTAGACTTCTCATAGGCATAACTTTAATCTTTTGATACAGTTTCACATTTAGTTTTTTCATACAATTTCACATTAAATTTTTACATACTCTTTCATAAAGTTTCACATTAAGTATTTTTATACAAGTTGTCAAATCTCAATCAATTTATACATTGTATAGAGTGTTATAAATCTATAAAGTGTGTTATAAATTCATATAGTGTTATGGCATGTGGTGTCTTTCAATTTATTTACTATTATGCTTTCTATTTACTTTTTATCTTTCCTGTTTGCTATTTTAGAAGTTTTCTTCCCTCTCCATTGATGGTGTTTTCCGCTGTAGATTAGTTTCACTTACCCGTTATCGTAAGTTAGTCTTTGTTTGTCTTCTACATCTACATTTTCATTGTTAGTATAATTAGACATTTTCCTCATGTCTTAGTTACATGCTAATAGTTAGTTGATGATAAATTTATTTAATCTGAGATAAGAATCTATATTTGATTGAATATGTGTTTTACTTTATGTTTTTTATTTGTTTTATTGTACAAAAAATATGGAATTCATCGAATTGAATCCGTCACGATGCGCGGATCACAACATCTTGTCAAATAACATAAAACACTACTCCATAACATTACAAAATTATAATTAAACTTCATTCAAATTGTATAATTCATAAAATTCTGCATTCTGAGTGGTTGACTCGAGTACGTAATTGTGACAACCCTACTTTTCAGGTGATTCCTGGCTAACACAAACGTATGTATTACAAACTAACTTTACTACGAACATCCATGCATGCACTACATCAAACACATAATTAGGATTGGTGTTTCCGTCAGTACACGAGCACTTGCACATAAGTCTAGACGTCGGTGAATTAACTTAAAGAACATGATCAACGTGCACAACCCCTGATTTCATGTGAACTAGATGTCCTATTGTAACACCCCAAAATTTCATTACTTAAATTATATACGTGTGCTATTTTTGTTAAGTAGCTGAAATGCATATGATATATATATATATATATATATATATATATATATATATATATATATATATATATGTATAATAGAGAAACGCAACGATTCGCGTACGAATATTCGACACGACGTTCGAGGAAACGTCAAGAGACGAATTTATAAAATATGATAGATAACGAAAAATAAATATCATAGGCGCAGACGAATCTCTAATTGAGTTATAACGAAGCGGGAAAACGCAAAATAGTGATTTGGGCCCGGTTTGTAATAAACTGTATTTAAGTACGAACGTCACTAAATTAACACCGAGACGAGAACAGAATATCAGGTATTGCTAAATACTTGATTTATAATCATTATAAAATATATTTGCAATGTTCGGCATGAAAACGGTGGAATCTGTAACCGTTGCTGTTACACGATAGTAACCGAAATCAATTTGGTTAGCTGTTCGAGATGATTATAACGTCTCAGCAAAGTATAAATAACTATTATAATATCTATGAATAATTTCAATCGAGAAGACGTAGTCGGTCTGTGAAACGGCCGTGATCTCTATTACAATTAGACACGCACTTGTACCGTGTAGTTAAATGAATGATTACCGGTTAACGTTATAACCGAAGAATAAATATAATAATTATATTTGTTGAAGTCCCGTAATATTTTAAATGTTCGGGAATTTTTATAAACCGTTCATAAAATAATAAACTATTTAACGGGTCTAGATTACGGGTATAATGCCTATTTAATTATAGTATACCATATCTTAAATTATTGCTTGCTACTTACTCTTGAAATAACTATCTGTCGAATTCGTCCGGTGATTCATCAAATAAAAAGCTTAGTCATCTACGTGTAGGTGTGTAATGTATATGCAAATTTGTTTACTATATATACATGCACCATTCGTACACTTGATATCACAAATCAAATACACACCAAAGAAACCAGTAGTAAATGACAAAATCAGTACAATAAGGAAATGAGAAAGAAAGGAGAGGGAGAAAGAAGCCGTACTCTCCTTTCCACCCTACACTCTTGTTTTTCAGACTGGTTTCACGGTGAGGCAGCAGCCGGCTCCACCAACCGGCGACCTTCTGCCGGTGTGCTATCCTACGGCGACGACCCAGCGCCCTCACTCCCACCATCTTCTTGTTCGTTTTTCCGACGAAGCCCAACCCCCTGGTCTCCTAAACTCCAGCCAACCTGCAACACCGATGAACCCAGCGGCAGCAGCGGCTTAGAGCCGCAATTCCCGGCGAGCACCCTCCGGCGGACTGGTCTGCAACCCACGGCGACCTTCTCCTCTTCACTTTCCGGCGAGGTAACCCAGCTCCGACCCTCGGTACCCCGGCGACCTGCTGTTGTACCGACGTACCACTCCACCTCCGAACCCGAGCTCTTGTTTCTGTTGATGAAGATGATGGTGTCGGCGACGGGAAACGGCGGTTAGACAGCGGTAACCGAGACGGTAGCAGGCGGTTCATGATGGTAGATAGTAAAGGTGGTGGTTGCAAACGAGTTTAAAACCCGGTAAACCCGCTGAAACCGTCCTCTCTTTCGGTTGGTTTTTAGTGACGTACGATTGACGACGGGTGACAACGACAACAACGGTGAACACCCGGGATGGCGGAGAATGGTGGCGGTGATTGGCGGTTGTTAACGGCAGTCGTAGGTGGTTGTAATTCAAGTTAATAAATGGACGACGAGTTAACCCGTCTATACTTTCGGTCAACGTTTCGGTGGCGTAACGAGGTCCAAACGACAAACCGACAACGGGGAAATGCTCGTGGCGAGAAACTAGTCAGGAAGGACTAGTTATTTGTCCAAATCAGACAAATTTATTATTCAGTTATTTTGGACTCGTATCACGACCCGTCAAGAGGTAATCACGTTATATTGTTTGTGATTATTACAAATATCATTATTAAGTTAAATGATATAAAAAGTATTTAAAATGAATAAAGATATATATATATATATATATATATATATATATATATATAAATATTAATTGAATATTTAAATAAAATTAATTAAAAGAATATTTGTTTAAAGATTAGATATATATAAATATATATATATATATATATATATATATATATATATATATTTAATTAAGGGTTATTGGCTTGAATTAATCTCAACTATCACTTATTGGCCGGGATCACTCCCAACTAGAGCAATCACCACCGCCACCCCCAACTATGAACCTAATTTCTGACAACACTCCCTCATGCACATTTTATGACACGCTATGCACATTTTATGACACGATTTTTTAACGGAGGGAGTGTTGTCAGAAATTAGGTTCATAGTTGGGGGTGGCGGTGGTGATTTCTTTAGTTGGGAGTGATCCCGGCCAATAAGTGATAGTTGGGATTAACTCAAGCCAATAACCATATATTTAATATGAATGTTAACGATAAAATAATTATCAGACTAAAGGATATGTTTAATATATATTTGAAACATATTTAAAATATGTTAAAATATATATAAAATGCTTAATGTTGAAATTAGGGTTTTCTAGACACTGTTCTGGCAAACCCGAGTAAACGGTAATGAACCAAGCTTTATAATTTTAAAGCATGTCATAAAATGTTATAACGGGTAGTACCCTAACTCAGTTCTGAATGAAAATGAGTTTTGATAAAGAAATGAGAATAATGGGAAATTAGGGTTTCCAAATATGATTATTTAATATAAAATAATCCGAAGGGTATGGAGACCTAATTTTTGACATGGAACTATGTTTATATATATAATAAGTATATATAAAGTTAAAATGGATAAATGATAAAGTATTTCAAACACCGAGTTAATCAGATATTTAGAAGTTCGCGCGGACCGGAAGGATAGATGTCTGTACACTGGGGTTTCTGGCAAAAGCGAGGGTGTCGCATAAATCCCAACTGGGAAATGGCATCCCTTACTAGACGATGCCGGAGTGAGCGTTTACTTATAGGAATGCGTGTCTTCGTATTATCGTTAAAAGAAAAGGATAACTGCCTAAAGGGCATTTTGGTCATTTTGACCTTTTAAAAAGGAATGTACTTAATAATTTAATATTATTAAGATAATGAAGCATTAAAATAAACATAGGAAGTGTTTATTATATTAAACCTTGCGTTAACGCCATACAATACGTGATTAGGTTTAATTGAAAGGCATAGCGGAAGTTTTCTCTGAATTAACTGCTTAAGAGAATAAGGTGAGTTCTATGAGCCCACTTTTAAGTGTTTTAATGTTTTCGGGCTGATATACATGCAATGATATATATTCAACTGTTTATTTGAAAAGTAATTGAGTTAAATGATTTTACGTGTTTTATGTTGATACACATACGTGGATTGTTTTAATGCCTATAACTGTTTTAAAGTGTTATTACCTGTGATAAACTCTTTTTGGGAAGGTTTTAATAAAAGGGTAATAAAGAAGTTAAACTTTTAAAGTAAAGTTTAAAAAAAGGAAAATGAGTTTTTAAGGATAAAGGAAATGACCCTTGGGGTTATTTTAAAGAAGTTTTAATCTAAGCACAGATTGTCTGGTAAGAGGGGGGTTGCAACAATCCAAGCAGTGGAAATGAAGCCACTGGAGTAACGACGGTTACTCAAGAGGTCGAGAGGCGACGACCAACCGAAAGGGACTAAAGTAGTCCCAGAGATAGACAATGCTTAGTAAAAAGAGGTTTTGCTTATAATGTTTCGTATGACTTTATTATACGTAATGATTATTTGCACAGAGGATGGGTCCCGGAGGCCCAAGGTATTTTAGACTATTAAATGATTTTTAATACTAATGAGTTAAACGTTTTGGTATAATCCTGTTATGCTTTATACCTGTTAAATGTTTATAAAAAAGGGGTCGTTAGGCCCAAATGTTTGAGGTATGTTTTAGAGTATTAAATGATTTTTAATACTAAATGTTTAAATGTTTTGGTATAATCCTGTTATGTTTTATGCCTATTAAAACGTTTATAAAGAAGGGGTCGTTAGGCCCAAATGTTTAAGGTAACCTTTCAAGGAGAGGTAAAATATTTAAATACTTAGAACTCACCAGCGTAAGCTGACCTTTAAAAGCATGTATGTCAGGTATCGGTGATGTTTAAAGTAGCAAGGGAAGGGCTCTAGCAAGGGCAGATTAGATGGGCAAGCTATCAGGAAAGACTTGGTAGTAAACTAGCATAGCTATAGATAAGATCTAGTTATAGATTATGTTGATATCTTCCTTACTGTTGTAACTTGTTATATATATATAAATGAAAAGTTTTTAAATTTTCGCTGCTTAGTTATCTTTGTTGTACCATGTGTTCATGAGTAAATCCGACACGTGACCCCTCCTGGAGCCAAGACTGGGAGTGGGCGTCACACCTATGACTTCATGTGGAACTATATTAATATTTTATGATTTTAGGTGACGTTGTTTCACGTAAACCGTTTCATGATTTTATAGGAATCAAATACTTAGGATTTTATAAGTTTTTAATTCTAATATTTGGTATATTAATTTAAATACAACACACCGTATGTTTTATAAAAATGAATGGTTTTCGTAGTACGAGTGTTTATAGAGTTATGTCGATTAGTCAGGCATTAGGGATTATAAACCTTGGGGGTCAGATGTGTCAATCCCTAAACTTGTTTCTACCTATACAAACCTGGAGGGGCCTACTATGTAATTATCAAAACTTGTTTTCTACTTTGTAAATCTAGAGGGACTGATTATGTTAACTGACGAAACTTGATTTTGAAGAGATATGATATCGTCAGCCGTCCCTGATTTCCTGGTAACCGAGTTCCTCCATTCTCGAAATATGTCCTCACGGTTACGAGCTTAAACGTCTCCCCTATCTTCAACAAACAATCCAACCTCTACCAATATTTTGGCAACTATGACACCCTCTAAACTCTCTCGTGAACCTTTATCTCCTACCCTCCGATGAATAATCACCATTACAAAAATTCCGGCAACCTCCACATCAAACCGGTTCACCACTATTGCTCCGATCAAAGGTTTCGCATAACCATCAGAATTGCACTACCAGTAGCTATGATCACGGCGTGCAGTGTTGGAAGCGTCACAGTTCCATTCGAGTGTCGGGTTCGAGTGTTCGATTGTGTTTATCATCGCGTTGTGGTTCGGTGTCCGTCTCACATCCAAGGTAATTCTAAAACCCTTTGTAGTCGATTTGTGTCGTTCGAAAACTCAGTGTAGCTTCTGCGATCTTTCTTTTTTTCTTCTTTTTTTTTGGCTATCTATGGCGGATGCGTATGATTAGGGTTTTGTTGAAGATGATGACTCCTGAACCAGTAGTTAAATGTTTTTCTAGACCAAATTAATCCATAACACGTGGCTGTCCCAGTGGTTCAAACCCTTTCCATGTAACGAACAGGCTGCGGGTTCGAAACTCGGTGACAACTGTTCTACTTTTTTTTAAATCCTTGATTCTCCCAGTTTTGCTGTAACTGTTATCATGTCAAAACCATTCCAGAACCCAACCAAACCAATAATGTATCTCTGTCTTAGTGGTTTGGTTCTTGGATAGTGACTTAGAGGTTGTGGGTTCTACCCTTGCAACTTACATTTTTCTTTATTTAACTTCCTAGTTGTTATTCTCGCATCCTAATGATATCAAATTGATCCCTCAACAATCTTTAATGCGTTTTAAAACCCCGTAGACATCAAACTGTGGTATATAAATCAAACTCCGTATCATCGAATTGTTAAGTTAAAATCTAATGTTTTAATCCGGTTATTTGTTCGTTAAAAGTTCTTCGAATTTTGTTATATATACTTAACCGTGTGTATTTTTTTTGGAAATAACATTAGGTATCAAAACGGTGTCTCTAACCATTTGGGTTTTTATTATTGAAATAAACAGTTTTTGTTTATTAATTTGGATTAACCGTCGTGCCACTTATTAGTCTTGGAAATTGGCACGCCCGTCGAGTCTAATAACACAATTGTCGAATCACCGTCGTTTAGGTTTGTCGTTAGTATCTTAGGCACACACTTACAACTATATGCTCATTAGGTGATTGTAAGATTCACGAGGTCTTGACGCTTGAACTTTCTTGCCAAGCTCCCTAAGGTGAGTTCTCTAGCATTTTCTCTCTAAGTATCTCCTTGAGAGAGAAAAACATGCTTCAAACAGTTTTTAGTAATATAATTGTATAGCTATTCACGTATGTGCGAACATAACACGTACTGCAAGTCCTTACATTTCGACCCGTTAATTTATGAGAAAGCGAGGTTATATTGAGTAGTACTACTGGGTTTAACAAACCCCGCCCGCGTTAGTCGCTCTAACTCGACTGTATGTCGAACGGGTATAACATTAGCCTAGACAGTATCATCATCATCCGTGTTAGACGATGGTGGAAAGGCATTACAAACACAAACAGTCACGCTTCGGTTGCAAACCACACAGTGATAGCAATATTGTCCTAGCTAGCTACAAGTACAATTATGATTACACCGGTTCAAACATTGGTACAAACATTGTTACAAACATGTATATTTACATTGTGTATTTATGAACTCACCAACCTTTGCGCTGACCCACATAGCATGTCTTACACAGGTTTTCAAGTCCGGAGCACGATTAGGCGACATGCATTTCATTGGGTCAATAATCGGGTTTTTAGATCATTAATGGTTTTTCGTTCTGTATGGTTTTCGACGCGTGTTTTGCGCCACATGTTTACTTATCTTTATTGTTTTTACGCTTCTGCATATGTTAAAACTGTTTTCTTGCATGGTTTAGTATGGCTAATGACTCAGGTCCTGGTTTGTCACACGCCCTGCGGTTATACTCCGCAGGTGGATTTTGAGGGTGTGACAGATTGGTATCAGAGCCATTGGTTATAGTGAACTAGGTCTTGCATGTAGGCCAACTATAGCCTTAGAGTTGCATTAGTCATACACATACGCATACACATGTTCTTGTTATTCTAGCATTTCATTACATATATGTATGTATACATATTACAATACAAACATGTCGACATCCCCTACATCATCCCGAGCGAGTAGGAGCCCTGTTAGTCCATCAAACGTCTGAACTGAGGATACGATGAATGAGGCTGACTAACTACATGGACACTGCAGGACGTGTGTAACACAACAAAAAAGATCACGAGCTTACTGGAGATCGAGAAGAATTTTCGAGTCCGTACGAGCAGACTTAGATACAACATCAAAGCGGTCGACATGAACAACAATAATTCTCACATTGAGCTGAAGAGAGATTATTCGCACACAACATCATAATTAAGTACACTAAGGCCCGAACGATCGCCGAGGAAAGCCAGAAACATAACAATAGGGACACGTGCAAGATAGCCGAGGCACAGGCCATGGTTGTCATGTATACGATAACTGAAACACTTCATGCCGAGGAGGGTGAAGAGAAGCCGAGGAAGAGGACAGTGTGACACTAACACTAACACGACTACAACGAAAAACACTGAATGACCAACAGTAAACAAAAAACATTAGCAGCTCATGCCCAAGGGCAGGGTCAAGGAGGATAAGAAACTTGGACTTCCAGAAAACCGTAGGGTTGTAAGCCTCATGCATTTAACGAAACAGAATGATTGTTTAGTTCACTCAGATATATTAAGTAGACAGAAATCGACATTTGGATGTGTTATTTCCCTTAGGCATCAGAGTTAAACAAGTTACAGGAACATTCATGGGACCCGCAATCACCTGGTGGAAATCCCAGGTGTAAACATTAGGTCCGAATGCGATTAGCATGCTACTTTAGAAGGAAATTCACTACATTATAGAGAGAGGAGTACAATTCCAAAAACGTTGTCCAGAATATAGAGGGAAAGCTACGAAATCTTAGGATGGAAAAAAAAAGTTTCTGAAACCATAACTTATATAACCCTATCAAATGAATGGGCTCTTTCATGCCCTCACTCAAAGAAACCGGTTTGGAAGAAAATAGAACTTCATGTGGCTGGATTAGCTATCAAACTCGGAGTATGGTAACTTCTTCAAATCCCACTATCATTCAACAAGCAACTCGGTTAGCATGTGGCCTTACCGAACGGGTTGTAGCTCAAAGCACCCCTTCTTGAGGAAGCTTGTTATGGGTACTTCAGGACACAAGAAAAAGTGGGACGAAACAAGTGGCAACGATTCTAGAATCGAGCTTCTTATGCCAACCATCGGTAAAAAAAATAGAGTTACAAGCTTAGTAACCCAACAAGTAACTTCTTCTGCAAGCAGAGCAATCAGGGCCAAAGAGTTAGGGCCAAGGCGGGTGTGCTGAAAGTACCCTAAAGTGTAACGAGTGTAACTACCAACACAACAACGCGAGTGTCAAGCATTGTTTCTAGAACTGAGGATAGGAGTCAAAGATTTCAGGGTTAAAGGTCAGGACCGTCACCCCAAGGCTACTAGGTTCGTTACTGTATGCATTGAATAGAATAAAGAGGAAATGATTTGAGAGAAATTTCCCATGGAACAAATGATTGTGCACTTGTGTGTGGATCGGGTAAATGCCAGGAATGATTTAAGCATCGTTAGCATTCTGTAGGTGATGAGAGACATCCAAACCTCAGCAGGGGCTAGGCATACACCAGAATTAACAAATGGAAGAACTGAGTGGAAACAAGAAATGTTGTTAGGAGATGCAGCCGGAACCAATAGGCCTATGTGCTAATCACTCTGGGTGGATCCGACGAGATTGTAGGAATGGACTGGTTATCCAAGAATCAAGTTAAGACTCCTTGTTAGGAGAAGATCGTCTGCTTCTCTCTCCATAGTAGAAAAGTTCTACAAGTTAAAGGATAGAATAATGAGTATGTCTTAGACAACATGGCGTATCTAAGGACACAAAGGGTCTGCGTAGGTATCACGTCGGTATTCTAGATCATGTGAGGAACCCAATGAAGAAAGAAAAATCAAGAATATTCCTGTTGTTTGTAACTTTTAAGGAATAATCAACGAAGACCACCTACCCGGTCTTTCATCTTATTGTCAGGCCGAATCTCTAATTGACCTCGCTCCCGGGGCAACGTCTATTTCCAAAGCACCATACCGACTCGCACCAGACGAACTACAGTAGTTGTATACCCAACTTAAGGAGTCGTTAAATAAAGGATTTATCAAGTTAAGATTATCGTCGTGAGGAGCCCAATTTTTTTTAAGAAGAAGGATGAGATTTTCCGCATGTGCATCGATCTTTGAAAAGTAAACAAGGTTTTCGTTAAGAATTGTTATTCTCTACCTCGAATTTATGATTATTCGACCTGCTTCAGGGATCGAACTAATATTCTAAGATTTAATGGAGATCTGGATGCCATCACTTAAGATTTCGGGAGGAGGATGTCCCGGAAAAAAAAATGCGTTTACGAATTGGTACGACCGTTACAAGTTTTGGTCATAACTAGTGGATTAATCAACGCACCCCTGGTGTTCATAGATCTCGTAAACCATGTGTATGAGAGCCCTGCATTGATCGATTAGACATCAGGTTATTAATGATATTTGATTACTACAAAACTAGGGAGAACAATAGAACATCTCCATCTGAACATATCGCTCTTGGAAAGAGGAATACAAGTTGATCCATCTACTAGGGGAGGCCACCGATGATTGGCTAGCTTCAACAACACCAACACGAATGACGTCAATTTCATATTTTGATGAATGGCTGCGTACACTGAGGTGATGACCACAAAGCGAATTTTCAAATGCTGAAGCAGAACCTTCGCAGAGCACTAATTTAACCTTATCTAAGGTAACCAAAGGCTTCTGACGTATTGCGATGCCTCCAAGCAAGGCCTCGGTTGTGTGTTTATGCAATGCGAGAAGGTCATCACCTATGCTTCACGTCATCTGAAGATGCACGAGTAGAACTACACCACCCATGACTTAGGATTGGGTGAAATGGTGTTCACATAGAAGGCCTGGAGACATCATCTGCATGGTACCGAAGATACCACTTACATAGATATAAGACTTTGGAGGGCATGACGTGAACGTGGATTAACATGTGCAATGGTATGGGATTAAACCCTAATATATAACTACTATCATAAACTTTTATCATATCTCTAGACTCGCCTACTTACCAATAAGGAGGGTGGTTCTGGTAGATGACTGGTACGCTTCTAGAATACCAAAGGTGTGGTGGGTTAGCTGCAGTACACCCTATATATAAACACTAATGGTGTTTTGGAAGTGGGACTAGGAGTCAAGCTGAGAACTAGTCCTAGTCATCATGCAAGCAAGGCTAGCATCGTAACTGAAGCTTCTAGCAACAAGGAAACCCACAAGCTTAGCAGAGCTCAAGTGCTTTAACTTACAATTCACACTGGACTGCCAGAGCAAACTCAGGAAGCTCAATTCGAAGCACTGTAAAAAAAAGTAAGGATGGGATCCTTACGAGGAAACGACTCTTTGAGGTCAAAATGGAATCTCATAAAGCGAGTAATGGATGAAACTCGTAGTTTTTGATAATTTATTCATTCTGATATAGACAAGCGGTACAAACACTGGAAGCACTCTACTGATGACCTAACGCTAAGGTCGGAACTAGACCCTATGTGAGCAAGTGCCTGACTTATTCCAAGGTTAAGATTCTACACCAGTAGTTATCCAAACTAATACTACAACCAGAAACGTTCCTATGCGAAGCAGCGACGAATATCTATGGACTCTAGCACCAAACTACCTCGAACATCAGGCAAATGTAATACAATTTGGGTGATCGTTGTTCAACTGACTAAACCTACACACACTATTTAAAGACTGAAAAGACAGAAAGAACATGGAAGTCATCTCGGATATATATGAAGGAGCTTGCTTTCCGACACGGAGTGCCACTTCAATCATATGAGGCCAAAATACTCGATTTACACCTCATTTATGCGTAACTTTACCAACGACATTCAGAGCACTCCATAACACAAACACAACATATCATTCTCAAACCGGTGGACAGAGCGAAGAGACTACCCACGCCATTAGGAATCATGCTAGGGCATGTGCCATGGATTCCAACAACAGCTGAGAAACATTTCTAACGCCTTCTAAACACTACAACAAACAGTTAATGCACTAACATTGATATAGCACGATTTGATACATTTTCAAGGACAAAAATATAAGTCACCCACCTGTTAGGTAGCAGTTGGTGCTGCTTAGCTTATAGGTTCTGAACCTACACGAGATACCAGAAGGGATCATGCAAAACCTGAAACTGTATGGCAACGTCTTGAAATCATGAGAAGGGCTACGTCAACGAACATCCTACTGAAGGTCTCACCCTGGAAAGGGCCATTCGTTTTAACCAAACAGGGCAAACCTAACGCACAATACGTAGGACCATTAGAGATCGTAGATAGAATTGTTTCTCTAGCAAATGATTTGAATGTATGAGAAAGATTTATTGGTACACACAATGTGGTTCATATATCTAACCTGAAAAGTGGTTATCGGATAAATCGCACATCGTTTCACTCGAGTAATTGGAAACCAATGAAAAATTGCATTCCACTGAGGAACCACTAGAAGTTATAGACCAAAATGGGAAACAGAAACAACTCAATCGTAGCAACATTTCGATCTTCAAGGTTCGTTGGAAACTTGAGGCGCAGATCGAAGTTCGCGCAAAAACGCCGATAAGTAAACAATGCGAAAGTATCCTCTGTATTCAAACAAACGGACGTCAACAAGCAAAGTACTAGCTAAATTTCGGGGCGAAATTTCTTTCAACAAGGGGATGATGTGACAATTGAGGAAAAAAAAATTTATTGTGAACAACAAACTAGCAACATTATTCAATTTTCGGGACGAAAATTCTTTCAACAAGGGGATGATGTGACAACCCTACTTTTCTGGTGATTCCTGGCTAACACAAACGTATGTATTACAAACTAACTTTACTACGAACATCCATGCATGCACTACATCAAACACATAATTAGGATTGGTGTTTCCGTCACTACACGAGCACTTGCACATAAGTCTAGACATCGGTGAATTAACTTAAAGAACATGATCAACGTGCACAACCCCTGATTTCATGGGAACTAGATGTCCTATGACTTCATGTGGAACTATATTAATATTTTATGATTTTAGGTGACGCTGTTTCACGTAAACCGTTTCATGATTTTATATGAATCAAATACTTAGGATTTTATAAGTTTTTAATTCTAATATTTGGTATATTTATTTAAATACAACACACTGTATGTTTTATAAAAATGAATGGTTTTCGTAGTACGAGTGTTTATAGAGTTATGTCGGTTAGTCAGGCATTAGGGATTATAAACCTTGGGGGTCAAATGTGTCAATCCCTAAACTTGTTTCTACCTATACAAACCTGGAGGGGCCTACTATGTAATTATCAAAACTTATTTTCTACTTTGTAAATCTAGAGGGACTGATTATGTTAACTGACGAAACTTGATTTTGAAGAGATATGATATCGTCGGCCGTCCCTGATTTCCTGGTAACCGACTTCCTCCATTCTCGAAATATGGCCTCACGGTTACGAGCTTAATCGTCTCCCCTATCTTCAACAAACAATCCAACCTCTACCAATCTTTTGGCAACCATGACACCCTCTAAACTCTCTCGTGAACCTTTATCTCCTACCCTCCGATGAATCATCACCATTACAAAAATTCCGGCAACCTCCACATCAAACCGGTTCACCACTATTGCTCCGATCAAAGGTTTCGCATAACCATCAGAATTGCACTACCAGTAGCTACGATCACGGCGTGCAGTGTTGGAAGCGTCACAGTTCCACTCGAGTTTCGGGTTCGAGTGTTCGATTGTGTTTATCATCGCGTTGTGTTTCGGTGTCCGTCTCACATCCAAGGTAATTCTAAAACCCTTTGTAGTCGATTTGTGTCGTTCGAAATCTCAGTGTAGCTTCTGCGATCTTTCTTTTTTTATTTTTTATTTTTTTTTGGCTATCTATGGCGGATGCGTACGATTAGGGTTTTGTTGAAGATGATGACTCCTGAACTAGTAGTTAAATGTTTTTCTAGACCAAATTAATCCAAAACGCGTGGCTGTCCCAGTGGTTCAAACCCTTTCCATGTAACGAACAGGTCGCGGGTTCGAAACCTGGTGACAGCTGTTCTACTTTTTTTAAATCCTTGATTCTCCCAGTTTTGCTGTAACTGTTATCATGTCAAAACCATTCCAGAACCCAACCAAACCAACAATGTCTCTCTGTCTTAGTGGTTTGTTTCTTGGATAGTGACTTAGAGGTTTTGGGTTCTACCCTTGCAACTTACATTTTTCTTTATTTAACTTCCTAGTTGTTATTCTCGCATCCTAATGATATCAAATTGATCCCTCAACAATCTTTAATGCGTTTTAAAACCCCGTAGACATCAAACTGTGGTATATAAATCAAACTCCGTATCATCGAATTGTTAAGTTAAAATCTAATGTTTTAATCCGGTTATTTGTTCGTTAAAAGTTCTTCGAATTTTGTTATATATACTTAACCGTGTGTATTTTTTTTGGAAATAACATTAGGTATCAAAACGGTGTCTCTAACCATTTGGGTTTTTATTATTGAAATAAACAGTTTTTGTTTATTAATTTGGATTAACCGTCGTGCCACTTATTAGTCTTGGAAATTGGCACGCCCTTCGAGTCTAATAACACAATTGTCGAATCACCGTCGTTTAGGTTTTGTCGTTGGTATCTTAGACACACACTTACAACTATATGCTCATTAGGTGATTGTAAGATTCACGAGGTCTTGACGCTTGAACTTTCTTGCCGAGCTCCCTAAGGTGAGTTCTCTAACATTTTCTCTCTAAGTATCTCCTTGAGAGATAAAAACATGCTTCAAACAGTTTTTAGTAATATAATTATATAGCTATTCACGTATGTGCGAACATAACACGTACTGCAAGTCCTTACATTTCGAACCATTAATTTATGAGAAAGTGAGGTTATATTGAGTAGTACTACTGGGTTTGACAAACCCCGCCCGCGTTAGTCGCTCTAACTCGACTGGATGTCGAACGGGTGTAACATTAGCCTAGACAGTATCATCATCATCCGTGTTAGACGATGGTGGAAAGGCATTACAAACATAAACAGTCACACTTCGGTTGCGAACCACATAGTGATAGCAATATAGGCCTAGCTAGCTACAAGTACAATTATGATTACACCGGTTCAAACATTGGTACAAACATTGTTACAAACATGTATATTTACATTGTGTATTTATGAACTCACCAGCCTTTGCGCTGACCCACATAGCATGTATTTCACAGGTTTCTAGGTCCGGAGCACGATTAGGCGGCATGCATTTCATTGGGTCAATAATCGGGTTTTTAAATCATTAATGGTTTTTCGTTCTGTATGGTTTTCGACGCATGTTTTGCGCCACATGTTTACTTATCTTTATTGTTTTTACGCTTCTGCATATGTTAAAACTGTTTTCTTGCATGGTTTAGTATGGCTAATGACTCATGTCCTGGTTTGTCACACGCCCCGCGGTTATACTCCGCAGGTGGATTTTGAGGGTGTGACAGTAATAACAAAAATCATCTTCATCCACAAGAGCGGGTTGTTTCCCTTTAATGTCTTTTTAACTACTAGCGATCTGCAAGGAGGGTAATAGAGCTTTAAAAGTATCTCGAGTATGACATCTGACATGACATCTTGACCACAAATTTGGTATTACTTCTTCACCTTGAGAGGGGATGCGTTTATTATCTCTAGGATGACCAGCTTGTCTTTTGGTCATATGCCGTGTGTGTAACGAGTTGTAATCCTCGGGCACCTCCCAATTTGTTTCGTCTAGTACCAGATATATTGACTCTGTGTAGGTCGTAATATGAACATCGTTTTTAAACATAATTTAAAGCCCACTGACAGCAATCCGTTTGTTTTAAAAATCGCGTTACAACAATGACGTGAGTGCATGGCAAACCAGATAGTTTCCATTTGCGACAACAACATGATTGTTGATGTAGATCAACTCGACAATGTTGAAATTTGTCAACGACAATGTATTGGTGATCGTTGATGCCTCTAACAGTAATTGTTCTGCTTTTCACAATTCTTCTCCAATCTATGATCTCTGCCACTTTGGTATGAACATGTGTATTCTTTTCTGATAAATCAATTAAGCATAACATGTTACCAAATATGTAATTAATAATGAACATTTATTCTATAGTAATAAAATAAATTTAATAAATGGGTGATACCTCCAAGCTGACGCCTTTCATAGTACCATTTTTGAACGATCTCAATTAAGAAATCAATAACTTTAGTGATCGGTAATTTTCTAGCGGACACTGATAAAGTATTCATACTCTCAGCACTATTTGATGTCATTATATTTGTTAATCAGAGAGTATGCTCTTGCCCATTGAGCAAATCCAACTCTGGTAAGTATTTCGCGAACCTTGGGTCGACCCTCGCAAAGAGCCTCGAAACAAATATTGAACTCGAGTTGCATCCATGCTTTACAAGTTTGCCACCATAAGGTTTCTTGAACTTTACCCTTCAAGGATAAATTTCCTAAAATGTGACGACAACAAAGACCATGATAAGCTAGTGGATATATTGTTCTTATTGTCAAGTCGATAGAGGCGGCTCTATCTGAAATAAATGCAAGACCCTCACTATCTTCAACAAACTCGTTAAGTTTAGATAGAAACCACGTCCAACATTCACTGCTTTCACTTTTTCCAAAGTCATACACGATTGAGAAAATTTGATTATTTCCATCCATCCCAGCTGCTATTAACATTGTATGTCACACCCTCAAAAATTCACACACGGAATACCATCGCATGGTGCGTAACAAACTAGGATCCCAGTCCATTAGTTACACCAAATAACGAATAATTAATATAAAAGTTTTACATTTTTTTTTCAAAATATAAATACCAAGTTTTACAAGTGCGGAAGCGTAACACCATAAAAGCATTTACGTAAATACATCGTCACCCAAGGTGACGTCGCTTGTGCAAAGGCACTAGAAGTGTTTCAAAGACTCATGCATGAGTACTCGTGATACTCGAACATCTGCAACCTGAGATAAACATGCTAAAGTGTCAATCGATGGTTGGTGAGTTCACAAGTTTATAATTTCAAACAGTTCAAGTTCAATGAGCATAATCACTAATATATATCAAATAGCTAGCTAGGCTATATTCAAGAAACTTCGCACGTTGGTAGTCACCGAAGCTAATAATTGTTTACAGTTTGCCTTGTTGAATTTCGGACTAATAATATAACACTCGTTCGTTATCCAATCGCGTCAGAGCGACTGACCCGGGTGGGGCTTGTCAGACCCAGTATTATACAATATATTTCCCGTTATCGTCAATAATACTAACTGTACCATAAAGAAGGACTTTATAGATTCAGTGTGCTTTAAGTTCTTTTGTTGATGTATAAAAGTCTAATTATCTTAGTTGTGTATTTCATGCATGTTAATCTCCCCAACAGAATTTAAAACAGTTAATTGGGACCGTGAAACTCACCTTAGGGTGCGCTGCAACAACAAGTCAAACAGCAAGCCGTGTGCAAACTACTGATCACCTAACGAGCATATATACATAAGTGTGTGTTCAAACAAAGGTGACTTAGTCTATAATAATGGTAATCGATAAACAAGGTCAAACTACGACATGTGACACAAATCATTAGGTCAAAACGAGGGAAAGATGATTGACTATTAGCCTAAATCATAAGGATTATTAGAATTCGATGAAAATACATTATAGACTAGTAATATATTTTCATGAAATCAAATAACAAAATACAAGTATATATATATATATATATATATATATATATATATATATATATATATATATATATATAGGAGAGGATCATTTGAGAACCAATTGGTTTTGAGAACTTTTGAGAACCATTCTGAGCCACAAGTTATATATAAGGAAATCCCCTCCATGAATTTGAATGCTCCCCCCTGAAAATTAGTGGCTCGGAATGGTTCTCAAAAGTTCTCAAAAGAAATAGTTCTCATTTGAACCTAACCCTATATATATATAGTGAAAAGTTCATTGTAGACACCCCCATAAGTGTAGACATATAAACACCTTTATTCACCATTCGATCTCTTGATCTAATTTGTCACACCCCCAATTTAACCACTAACGGAGTTTATACCGTTAAAGGGGTGCGAGCAAACCAGGAACACAACCATTAGTTACAAATACTAAACGAATTAGAGTAAAGTCCAAACATTAATAATAAAAACAGTTTAACAGTACGCAGCGGAAAACATTGTCTTTAGCACTAACCACGTGCTTTACATAAACGTTGTTTTAAATTCCCAATTTAGTTTAAACAAAAGCAAATGTCTTCATGTGCCATGTCAACCTGCTCCGGATACTCCTCAGCGATCTGCAAAAGTTTAAACCACGCAAGTGTCAACCTAACGGTTGGTGAGTTCACAGTGGGCTTGTCACGCAGTGGCCCGGTCTCATAATCATAATCGTGTCACCATATACATATGTAGTATTTCTTTGTGAAAAGCAATGCTTAGAAGTATCCAAAATCATAGTTCCGTGGTTTAGCAAAAGTATTGTCCGTAACATACGTTATCGGGTATGAACTAGTTTTGTACAGTTAAAGTGCTCAACCGATATCGCGGGTAGCTAATCCGTTGTTCCATGCACTAAGGAAGTTTGCACCAAAGCTGACTATGAATTATTGTAGTGGCCGAGCCATCTAGTACTGCGGACCTACGTCATCGCGGATTTGCCTCCCCCGTGTCCTCTCGGGATCACGGTCAGATAGGCTGATATTGTACCTCCGTGCACTCCCCGTGCCACGGGGCGGAGTTTGTCAAACTCAAGTAGATCTACCCAACATCCCCTCGCTTTACAATTAATGGTACAATTTAGTTGAGGACTTTTAAGTTTCAAGGCATCCTTAGAAATCATGTGATATCATGTGGTTTAGACTTTAACCTACGCTAGCCATATTATAACGGTTTACCAGATTCTCATGAATCTCAAAAGTGTTTTCAGTTTCGTTTCAGAAATAGTTGTTTAAGAAATTCGCAAGTGCTTCCCATAAAGCACTTCAAGTTCATCAAGTGGGTGCCGAGCACTCCTAAGTTTTCAAGTTCATCAGGGAGGTGCGTAGCACTCTCGAGGTTGCCAGCATTGTTTTTTATTTAGTTATTCGGTGTGACCCAAACGGGTTCATGGTAATTGGGTTAGTGACACTCACCTTTGGTTGCACTGCTACACTTGCTAATAATCCAACTATTTCTTATCGAAGACCTATGAACACGTTTAGGTCTTAAGTATTAGTTTTGTGTCTAATCTTTACTTAGCGTCACTATGGCCCATAACATAGCACGTTGGAACTACGGCTCGACATACCGACACACGACACCAATGGTTGATCATAAACAAGGGTTCACATAATTCAGAAATCAGGCATGTTTCATTATTGCATAATCATGTAAGTCATGGCATAACATTCAAACAGGTTGCACAAGTTTGGTTTTAGGTCTGGTCACAGTTTCGCTAGTATAGATTCGCTAGGCAGTTTCGCTATGTGCACAGGCAGCACTTTCGCTAGGCAATACCCGATGACACAGTTTCGCTAGGCTAGTTTCGCCCGAAACTGTTGGCACAGTTTCGCTAGCCTAGTTTCGCCCGAAACTGGTTTGAACTTTCGTTCAGGAAATTTCGCTCGGTAGTTTCGTTCGGACAGGTCTGGTTGGTTTACCCGGCGACACTACAGTTTCGCTCCATAGTGTCGCTGGATGAAGATGTACATAATTTCGCTAAGTAATTTCGTCCAGAGAACAGTACAGTTTCGCTGGTCGCGAAAAACACGTAAATCAGCCTAAAAATCAATCTAACAGCTTCCATATTTCATGTAATTCAATATCTAGCATGCATAATCATTTACCAACATCAAACAGCAAGTTTTAACACCTTAAACATGGGTTTTCACATTCAAAACACCAAAAACACATTTTAGACCTAAAATGACCTAAATAGCATAAATCTTCATTATGGTTTGATTTCAAACGTAAAATTACTGACTTTATGGTAGATCTAGCATCCCTAAGCATCATATCAGAAGATCAAGTGATTACATGAAGATTCAAGCATGCTTTTTAAGAAAACACATAGAAAATGCATAAATAATGGTTTTGGGACTCACGATTCAATCTAGGGCTTGAATGGATGAGATGAGATGATGGTTCCTTGATGGTTTTCTTGACTGACCAGAAATCTCGAGTGAGCAGATGAGAGTGGTGTGTGTGTTTTGTATGAAATGAGGCAAAAATGAGATCTCTAGGGTTTTATGTTATTATATATCAGAGGCTAGTTTCGCTGGCTAGTTTCGCTGACCAAGCGAAACTGGCTCTGTAAGTCAAAGGTTAAGCTAGCCGGGCGACACTATAGTTTCGCCCGGTAGTTTCGCTGGAACCCAAAAGTGACCAATTTACATTCTAAGCAAGATAAGCACGGTTCATGAATTTCACACAATTACACAATTAATCAACAAACATGTTGCACATACTTCCTCATAGAGACAATTCAATAGATAAACACATATGGACGGGTTCGGTGATCAACCAAAGGTCGTGAACGTATTCGGCCTAGTTAAGCATTAGTTACTAAGTTAACACTTATAACGTAACTAACGGAGATTGTCTAACGGAAGTAAACCTTGAAATTCCCGGATGTCACATCATCCCCTTGTAAATGGAATTTTCGTCCCGAAAATTATTCTTGCGTTGTAGCGTTCGCAGCCTCGGCTGTCGTCGTTGCTGTATTTGCTGGGGAAAGAAAGCAAAAGTTTTAGGGTCGTCACATCCTCCTCCTGTTACAGGAATTTTGGTCCCCAAAATTAAATCATACCTTGAGTTTCCGTGGACGTTTGCTCGAACAAGTGAGGATACTTTTTCTTCATTTGATCCTCTCGTTCCCAAGTATATTCAGGTCCACGCTTTGAGTTCCATCGAACCTTGACGATCGGAATCTTGCTACGTTTGAGGGCTTTCTCCTCGCGTCCCATGATTTCTACTGGTTGCTCAATGAATCTCAAATGTTCATCAATTTCCAATTCCTCCAAAGGAATTATTTCAGTGTCTTCAGCCAGACATTTCTTTAGATTAGAGACGTGAAACACGTTGTGAACTCCATCGAGTTCAGCAGGGAGTTTTAATCGGTAGGCCACCGGGCCTACTTCCCCAATGATTTCAAAAGGACCGATGTAGCGAGGATTCAACTTTCCACGCTTTCCGAAGCGTATCACTCCTTTCCAGGGAGATACCTTCAATAGTACCTTGTCGCCTACCTCGAACTTCAAAGGTTTACGGCGTTTGTAGGCATAGCTCTTTTGTCTATCACGTGCTGCAGCTATCCGCTTTCTGATTTGAATAATGCGTTCGGTTGTATCATGAATGAGTTCCGGTCCGGTGAGTCCCTTCTCACCCGTTTCGGCCCAACACACGGGCGATCTACATTTTCTGCCATAAAGTGCTTCAAAAGGTGCTGCACCAATGCTCGTATGATAACTGTTGTTGTAGGAGAACTCCACCAACGGAAGGTGAGCCTCCCAATCCTTACCAAAGTCGAGAACGCAAGCTCGGAGCATGTCTTCCAAAGTCTGAATAGTTCGTTCCGTCTGACCATCGGTCTGCGGGTGATAAGCTGTACTCATATCCAGTCTGGTACCCAATGCTTCTTGCATAGATTGCCATAGTCGGGAAGTAAATCGAGGATCTTGGTCGGAGATAATGGTCTTAGGCACTCCATGACGTGCCACAATTCGGTCAACGTACAGCTTTGTCAACTTATCCATATTGTCGTTTTCTCTCATTGGAATAAAGTGTGCAGATTTGGTTAGTCGATCAATGATAACCCAAATCGCATCCGGCCGATTCGATCGATGTGGTAGTCCCGTCACAAAATCCATGGAGATATCCTCCCATTTCCATTCTGGGATCTTTGGCTGCTGCAATAGCCCAGAAGGCTTTTGGTACTCGATCTTAACTCGTGAGCATGTTAGACACTTAGCCACATATCGAGCAATGTCGGCTTTCATGTTCGGCCACCAATACAAGTTTTTCAAATCTTGGTACATTTTATCCGATCCAGGGTGCACCGAATATCTTGATTTGTGAGCCTCGTCCATCACGAGCTCACGGAGATTTCCAAGTAAAGGAACCCAAATTCTGTCATTGTAGTATCTGAGTCCGTTGGACCTAACTTCAGAGTTACCATCCACCCCTCGCAGTGCTTCTGCTGCAAAGTTTTCTTCTTTTAAAGCTTCTTGTTGGGCATCGCGGATCCGATCCGGCAATCCCGTGTGAATGGTAAGTTGCAGCGCTCGTACTCGTCGAGGCTTTTCGTACTCTTTTCGGCTTAATGCATCAGCCACAACATTGGCTTTTCCCGGGTGATATTTGATTGCCAAGTCATAATCATTCAGTAGATCGACCCACCATCGCTGTCGCATGTTGAGATCCTTCTGATCAAAGATGTGTTGTAAGCTTTTGTGGTCGGTAAATATTGTGAACTTTGTTCCGTAGAGGTAATGTCTCCAAATCTTGAGTGCATGAACAACGGCTCCCAATTCCAAATCATGCGTCGTATAATTCTTTTCAGTGTCCTTCAGTTGCCTGGACCCATAGGCAATCACTTTGTCCCGTTGCATCAACACGCAACCGAGTCCTTGGATGGATGCATCACAGTAAACTACAAAGTCGTCAACCCCATCGGGTAACGCGAGAATCGAAGCTGAACATAACATATCCTTAAGAGTTTGAAACGCGTGTTCCTCTTTTTCACCCCATATATATTGCACTCCTTTGTGCGTTAATGCTGTTAAGGGTTGAGCCAATTGCGAGAAACCCTTAATGAATCTTCGGTAATATCCGGCAAGTCCCAAAAATTGTCGGATTTCGGTTGGCGCTCTAGGGGTAGACCAATTCTTGATAGCTTCCACTTTAGCTGGGTCGACGTGAATTCCTTCCTGATTAACAATGTGTCCAAGAAACTGGACTTCGCGAATCCAAAATTCGCACTTCGAAAACTTGGCATAAAGCTGTTCCTTGCGGAGTAATTCCAAGATAAGTCGCAGGTGTCTCTCGTGTTCTTCCTTTGTCTTGGAGTAAATCAAAATATCGTCAATGAAGACTATCACAAACTGATCGAGGTACGGCTTGCACACTCGGTTCATCAAATCCATAAACACAGCAGGTGCATTAGTTAGCCCGAACGGCATAACTAGAAACTCGTAATGACCATACCGAGTTCTGAAAGCAGTCTTGGGGACATCCTCATCACGGACACGAAGTTGGTGATATCCAAACCGTAGATCAATCTTTGATAAGTAGCTCGAACCTTGTAGTTGGTCGAAGAGATCATCGATTCGAGGAAGTGGGTACCGATTCTTGATCGTAACCTTGTTAAGCTCTCGGTAGTCAATACACATTCGGAACGTTCCATCTTTCTTCTTAACAAACAAAACTGGTGCTCCCCATGGAGACGAACTTGGACGAATAAACCCGTTTTCGAGTAGCTCTTGAAGTTGTGAGGAGAGTTCGTTGAGTTCGCTTACCGCCAAACGGTAAGGTGCGCGTGCAATCGGAGCGGCTCCAAGAGCTAGGTCGATCCCAAACTCGACCTGTCGAAATGGAGGCAAACCAGGCAGATCTTCAGGAAATACATCTTGGAAGTCGCGGACTATCGGGTAGTCGTCGATTCTACGCTCGGGTAGTGTCGTGTCGGTGACATTTGCAAGGATCGCGAAGTGACCTTTACGAAGGCAATTTTGAGCTTTGAGAAACGAAATAATACCGGTTACTGTTCCACCTTTCTCGCCTTGAACCGTTAACACTTCACCGTCTTTGAGTGGAATACGAACCACTTTTTCTTGGCATAAAATTTGCAGCTCGGTTTTCAGATAACCAATCCATTCCTACTATAACATCAAAACTACCAATCGGGAAAGGCATAAGATCGATTCCTAATGTATGGCCGGCTAGTTCTATCTTACAGTCCTTAACTATCTGAGTTGTATCATGAAGTTTACCATTCGCTAGTTCTACCACATATTTAGCGTCTAAGGCAATCGGTTTAGCATTAATTAGCTTAGCAAACTTAGTGGAAATAAAACTTCTTTCAGCACCAGAATCAAACAATACAGTAGAAAAGAAACCATTTAGGATGAATTTACCGTTAATCACGTTGGCGTCGTTGCGAGCTTCTCCTTGACCCATGACAAAAGCTCTTCCTCTGCCATTTCCACCATTCCCGTTGCCATTTCCTCCACCATTACCGTTCCCGCCATTGTTTCCTTGGTTACCATTCCCCTGTCTTCTTAACTGCGGGCAGTCCCTCTTAATGTGGCCTTGAGCACCACATTCGAAACAGCCACGGGCTCCACCATTATTGTTCTGATTATTTCCTTGCCCGTTACGGTTGTTCCCATAGTTGTTGCCATGATTGTTGTTGTTGTTGTTGTTGTTGTTGTTTTGCCTTTGGCGGTTTTGTTGCTCAGGTAGAGTTGCCCAGCAGTCTTTTGCTTCGTGGCCTTTCCTTCCACACCTTTCACAGCTCAGATTCTTTCTACAAACACCAGCATGATGTTTCCCACACTTGTTACACAAAGGCAGGTTACCCCTGTAGTTGCTTTGACCATTTCCGCCCTGGCGGTTGTTTCCACTGTTGTTTCCAGACCTCTTACTTTGACCTTGAGAATTATAAGACCTCCCAGTGCTGTTTCCAACACTCTGATTGTTCATTGAGTTTTCAGGAGCTTCATCATTAGCTTTTCTCTTGCCACTAAGGGCAGTCTTCTCCGAGGCTTTTGCAGGAAGTGTACCCTTCTCAACCTCCTGATCAGTAAGTTTGTGAGCCAAACGGATGGCTTGCTGCACGGTTGCGGGGTTGCTGGCAGTCACTAGTCCCTTGATTTGAGGCGCGAGGCCTTCCAGATAACGCTCAATGCGTTTGAACTCAGCATCAACCATTGTGGGGAACAAGACTTCGTACTCATGGTATCGCGCGGTATACTGCTCCACTTCAGACCCAGTCATTTTCAGATTCAAGAATTCACCCTCTAATTTCTTCACTTGGTCGCGGGGACAGTACTCCTCCATAACCAGCTCCTTAAACGCTTCCCATTGCATGTTATTAGCTGCATCTAACCCAATCATCTGGATTTCGGCATTCCACCAGGAGAGAGCAGCTCCCTCAAAGGTACCAGTCGCATACTTCACTTTGTCTCCAGCAGGGCAGTTGCACATAGAGAACACCTTTTCAGACTTCTCAATCCACCTGAGGAGTCCTACCGCTCCTTCCTCGCCGGAAAACATCATTGGCTTGCAGTCCATGAAGGACTTAAACGTGCAGTGATGGTGGTTTCCTGATGCATTAATAGTTCGAGTTTTAAATTTAACAGGTCAAAATATAATTCGCTTTGTGCCTTAATCGGCATAACAATTACCCTGTGCGGCGTATGCAGCTTGGACGGCTGCCACCGCGGCTTGCACGTGTTCGTTAATCATTGTTTGCAGCTGTGCAGGCGTCATGTTAATGTTGCTTCTTCCGTGTCCTCTTCCCGACATCTTGCTGGACAGTTAAAGTAGCTAGTGTTCAGTCACAGTTATACTTTATACATATCCCATAATATGCATAATAACAATTTCCCGTTATCCCACTATTAGTCCAGAAAAGTTTTCGTACAAAAATCGAGGCGTCGTCGGAGAACGTCGCAAGTACTATCGTCGAAAGTCGGCCTTCCCATAAAAGTCACCGTCGGCGTAGTCATCGTAGTAGAAATCAGGACGTAGCGTGTAGCATCGTTTCGTTGTCGCTTTCCCCCGGAATAGTGCGCGTATTAGCGTTCGTATTTCGTATTTGTGTGTGAAAATTTTCCTAAGGCTTTCCGTTAGACTACTTAGACACGGTCTATATATATCTACATATATATATACATATGTACGAAGTATTTACTTACACAGCAGAGCGAGTATCCCAGGTTGGCACGTAAAAATTTTGTTTTTGGGAATTCGTTTGTTCGTATGTAACTAAGGTTTCAAGTTGCAGTTTCCAAATCGTTTTCAAAATTGATTCCAGTTCTCTGCAGCTTATGGCTCTGATACCAATCTGTCACACCCCTAATTTAACCACTAACGGAGTTTATACCGTTAAAGGGGTGCGAGCAAACCAGGAACACAACCATTAGTTACAAATACTAAACGAATCAGAGTAAAGTCCAAACATTAATAATAAAAACAGTTTAACAGTACGCAGCGGAAAACATTGTCTTTAGCACTAACCACGTGCTTTACATAAACGTTGTTTTAAATTCCCAATTTAGTTTAAACAAAAGCAAATGTCTTCATGTGCCATGTCAACCTGCTCCGGATACTCCTCAGCGATCTGCAAAAGTTTAAACCACGCAAGTGTCAACCTAACGGTTGGTGAGTTCACAGTGGGCTTGTCACGCAGTGGCCCGGTCTCATAATCATAATCGTGTCAACATATACATATGTAGTATTTCTTTGTGAAAAGCAATGCTTAGAAGTATCCAAAATCATAGTTCTGTGGTTTAGCAAAAGTATTGTCCGTAACATACGTTATCGGGTATGAACTAGTTTTGTACAGTTAAAGTGCTCAACCGATATCGCGGGTAGCTAATCCGTTGTTCCATGCACTAAGGAAGTTTGTACCAAAGCTGACTATTATTGTAGTGGCCGTGCCATCATGTTTTGCGGACCTACGTCATCGCGGATTTGCCTCCCCCGTGTCCTCTCGGGATCACGGTCAGATAGGCTGATATTGTACCTCCGTGCACTCCACGTGCCACGGGGCGGAGTTTGTCAAACTCCAGTAGATCTACCCAACATCCCCTCGCTTTACAATTAATGGTACAATTTAGTTGAGGACTTTTAAGTTTCAAGGCATCCTTAGAAATCATGTGATATCATGTGGTTTAGACTTTAACCTACGCTAGCCATATTAAAACGGTTTACCAGATTCTCATGAATCTCAAAAGTGTTTTCAGTTTCGTTTCAGAAATAGTTGTTTAAGAAATTCGCAAGTGCTTCCCATAAAGCACTTCAAGTTCATCAAGTGGGTGCCGAGCACTCCTAAGTTTTCAAGTTCATCAGGGAGGTGCGTAGCACTCTCGAGGTTGCCATCATTGTTTTTCATTTAGTTATTCGGTGTGACCCAAACGGGTTCACGGTAATTGGGTTAGTGACACTCACCTTTGGTTGCACTGTTACACTTGCTAATAATCCAAGTATTGCTTATCGAAGACCTATGAACACGTTTAGGTCTTAAGTATTAGTTTTGTGTCTAATCTTTACTTAGCGTCACTATGGCCCATAACATAGCACGTTGGAACTACGACTCGACATACCGACACACGACACCGATGGTTGATCATAAACAAGGGTTCACATAATTCAGAAATCAGGCATGTTTCATTATTGCATAATCATGTAAGTCATGGCATAACATTCAAACAGGTTGCACAAGTTTGGGTTTAGGTCTGGTCACAGTTTCGCTAGTATAGATTCGCTAGGCAGTTTCGCTATGTGCATGGGCAGCACTTTCGCTAGGCAATACCCGATGACACAGTTTCGCTAGGCTTGTTTCGCCCGAAAATGTTGGCACAGTTTCGCTAGCCTAGTTTCGCCCGAAACTGGTTTGAACTTTCGTTCAGGAAATTTCGCTCGGTAGTTTCGTTCGGACAGGTCTGGTTGGTTTACCCGGCGACACTACAGTTTCGCTCCATAGTGTCGCTGGATGAAGATGTACATAATTTCGCTAAGTAATTTCGCCCAGAGAACAGTACAGTTTCGCTGGTCGCGAAAAACACGTAAATCAGCCTAAAAATCAATCTAACAGCTTCCATATTTCATGTAATTCAATATCTAGCATGCATAATCATTTACCAACATCAAACAACAAGTTTTAACACCTTAAACATGGGTTTTCACATTCAAAACACCAAAAACACATTTTAGACCTAAAATGACCTAAATAGCATAAATCTTCATTATGGTTTGATTTCAAACGTAAAGTTACTGACTTTATGGTAGATCTAGCATCCCTAAGCATCATATCAGAAGATCAAGTGATTACATGAAGATTCAAGCATGCTTTTTAAGAAAACACATAGAAAATGCATAAATAATGGTTTTGGGACTCACGATTCAATCTAGGGCTTGAATGGATGAGATGAGATGATGGTTCCTTGATGGTTTTCTTGACTGACCAGAAATCTCGAGTGAGCAGATGAGAGTGGCGTGTGTGTTTTGTATGAAATGAGGCAAAAATGAGATCTCTAGGGTTTTATGTTATTATATATCAGAGGCTAGTTTCGCTGGCTAGTTTCGCTGACCAAGCGAAACTGGCTCTGTAAGTCAAAGGTTAAGCTAGCCGGGCGACACTATAGTTTCGCCCGGTAGTTTCGCTGGAACCCAAAAGTGACCAATTTACATTCTAAGCAAGATAAGCACGGTTCATGAATTTCACACAATTACACAATTAATCAACAAACATGTTGCACATACTTCCTCATAGAGACAATTCAATAGATAAACACATATGGACGGGTTCGGTGATCAACCAAAGGTCGTGAACGTATTCGGCCTAGTTAAGCATTAGTTACTAAGTTAACACTTATAACGTAACTAACGGAGATTGTCTAACGGAAGTAAACCTTGAAATTCCCGGATGTCACATAATTGTTGTGATTAATTTTCTTTTTCCTTTTTTTTGTCTTTTTTCTCATTAATCAGAAACTTTCACATGTGAATTACATGTGAAAAAGAACTATTTCACATGCGAAAGTGTCTACAATGAACCTCACCCTATATATATATAAAGATATATATCCCAATTTACAAAAATGTCTATAATGAGTCCATAAAAATATACAATTTACATATGTATATTTTACATAAATAATAAGAATTCAAAACCTTTACTTTATAATTCCAAATATGCATATTCTATAAAATCACCAAATGCACAATTTGTATAAATACACAAGTCTTTTGGACCCGTGCGATGCACGACTATATTTTTAAAATAAACAAATAATAAAATATGTAACACATCTTTAATTTGTTATAAGTAAATGTCAGCTCCAAGCTTTCAATTCTTCTTAAAACCCAATATCATGTCTTCAATAATCCTTATCCCATCAATCTGCATCCAAGCTTCCAATTCTTCTTGAAACCCAAAATCGTGTCTTCAATCATCCTTATCCCATCAATCTGCATCGCAATAACCGTAT
This sequence comes from Deinandra increscens subsp. villosa, assembly GCA_039602395.1. Lineage (NCBI taxonomy): Eukaryota > Viridiplantae > Streptophyta > Magnoliopsida > Asterales > Asteraceae > Deinandra > Deinandra increscens. The sequence continues at coordinate 793,748 of JBCNJP010000028.1, read as the reverse complement.
TACCAAGTCAATCTACATCGATTGAGAGTGTTCTTAACTATTAACATGGGTGAAAGTAGCAAGAAGCTAGTCATAAGTATTTCAAAATCAATAGGTATCACAACAACCAGCTAATTCCTTCAAAAGTTGTTTAACGTGTGCCTTTATTTAGCAAAAAATGCCACCTCTACAATTGATGTACCAATGCCCAACCAGCTAATTCCTGCATAGACAAAACTGTTCGGCTGGTGTTAGAAAAATATATAGAATTATACACTTTGGTAAAAAAAATTCTCTATCAATCAAAACCAAATTGAACATCGAACAAATGGGACCGAATTAATAACCGATATATAGCAAGCTCAAGACAATTAAAAACTTGTAAAGCAACCTGCAATTGACCATCAGACGACCAAAGTAGCATTAATACAGAGATTACATGAATGTAGAATTGGCCAAAAATTTTATTATGGTGCAATCCTACTTATCAAGAAGAGGGGAAAAACAAAAGGAAACCTTTCGACCTGCTTCCTTTGAAGCTGGTCGACACAAATTCAGGCCATAGAGCTACATGTTTACAAATATACTTGGAGTGGAAACCTTTCTATGCATCATGCAATTACGCCAAAGCACACAATGTCAAATTAATAAAATAAATAAACTTTAAAGTAATACAAAAATCATGCTTAAAAAGAACAAATTATATAGGTCAAAAGCAATATATAAGTTGTAGACAACACTTAAAAAGCTCACCACTCTATAGAAGAATGGATGCATTACAAAGGTAATAAAAAATCACTAAGCTGTAGACTATAAGGAATATATCGCTTTGAAGATTTCCGGCTAAAAGCCAATTTTGATAAATTCCGACGGAAGCTGAAGTTGAAGCGGAATTCTCAACTTCAAGCGGAAGAAGCATTTTTGTCAGCTAGCGAATATTCCGGGTGAACTCGATTATCCACCAGATAATGAGTTCAATCGGATTTTTCCTGAGATGTCTTTTCAGCAAGTCCAATCCTGCAAAAGCTTCTCGTTTGCTTCTAAATCTGTCAAAGCCGCTCTCCTGATATAGTATGGTGCTGTCCACACGCAAGATATTCCAATTGTCGAAGTTTATGCTTTTGGTGGTTTATATTTGACTTTGTATTAAACGGTTTAGATTAGATCGTTTGAGATCAGTGGCTGTCATTGATCTCATCTGCACTATATATTGTAGTAGTTAGCTCATTGTTTCACACGGTTATTGATCACCTTGTAATAGTGTAACTTTGAGTTAATGCAAATAGTGCCGAGTATTTCTTACTTCGTTGTTACTATACTTATGCAAATCAAACACTACATAATACAAGAGAACTAAATCTGCTCGAGTAAAGTGAAGTATAACTTTAATTCCGCAGGGTTATATTTACAAGTAGAGGTTTCTTGTTTTAGTTTAATCGTAACTAATACCGATCCTACAAGTGGTATCAGAGCTTGGCTCCCACTTTGAAGACTTTCAGTGCTTCAAAGTTGATACTCTACTTGCCTACTTTACAAGCTTTGTTGTTTTTCTCTTTCAAAAAAAAGTTTTCAAAATGAGCGATCTAAGTTTAGGATCTTCAAACGGCAGTGCTAACAAACCACCAATGTTCACTCCTGATGACTTTGGTACCTGGAAACTCGGGATGGAAGGTTTTGTTAGGATTTTAGACCGTCGTATTTGGAAATCCTTTACTGAAGGTCTCTACTCACCCATGGTTTCATCTGCTGATGATGCAGAAGTCAAAATACCTAAACCTTTGGAAAAATATGTTGATTCTGACTATGCTGCTCTCGAATTTGACTATAAGGCATATTGGACTCTACAGGCGGCACTTCCTAATTCCATTTTAAGTGGGTTCAAAGGATACAAAACTGCAGTTGCCACTATGTCTGAAGGAGGTGACGAACATTTGATCGGTGAAGAAGAAGGAACAGAGGTACTGGAGCTAGCGGATGAAGAACCTGAAGTCACCAAACCTCAGGTGGTGACTGAAGGTCCAAATATTGTTTAACCGGAAGTTCAACCGGAAGTTCAACCGGAAGTTCAAGCGGAAGCTCAACTGGTAGTTCAACCGAATCTTCAAACTGAAACCCAGGTGGAAGTAATTCAAATAGATGAAAACTCTCCTGATCCAACATATGGCCCTGGTCATTCAATCTTTGGGTCTGATCAGCCACCTGTGGTTCAACCGGAAGAACAATTAAGTGAAGAGGCTGAAGACATAGCTGCAACTTTAATAACTATGGGGAGCACAGAGTCAGTTCAAGCTGAAGAGCCAGTTCAACCTGCAAACCTTAGATCTATTCAGCAGGTTGTTCAAACCCCTGAAGCTGAAGTTGTGTTGAAAATGGTAGAAGATGCTAGAATGGTAGCTGAAGATGAGTGGCTAGCCAAAGAGATTCAAGAGGAGTTTGATCTGTATTCACAAAATGGTGTTGTCGAAAGTTTATTGGAAGAGGCTAGGAAAAGATCCTTTAATTGGAGCCTGAAGGATTATAATTTGGATGCGATGACTGATGTTGAAAGGAAAAGACTGATCTCAATTGCCTCTCAGATGCCTACTAAATTGGTAAAGAATGATGAGAACTACCTACTGTTGAAGAAGCTAAAAAGGGTCCTGGTTGTTAGAAATTTGAATACAGAAGAAGATGTAGCTCAGTTGAAAGTCACGGAGCTTTGCAACTTGATTGACTTAATCCTTCATGAGCTTAAAGGAGATATAGCTACTGTAAATCCAAAGTTAGTGATGCCTTTACCTTCAGAATTCACCTTAGGTACATCATCTAACTTAAATGTCAAACCTGAGGTTACGGATGATGCAGATATCCAATCTCCACCTTCCTTCATATTCAACCCAAACCCCATACCTACAACAGATCCATCAATTCCACAGTCATTTGACATCATACCATATAAACCACCTTCAATTTCCAAAAAGGTAGCCACCAAACTTTCCAACCTAAAATACAGAACATACAACTTCACCCCCAATCATTCCTTTTAGGAAGAAGCCTCCACCTACCATTGACTTCTCAGAAATTTTCCCACCTACTCCACCTTCTAGTCAGTAGACCACCATCTCAAACCTCCTTACCTCCACCCACCATCAGAGAACCATCAATCACCACTGCTCCTACACCATCCACCAAACCTACTGAAGTTCAACATGGTCCCTCTTCTCCCTCGTCAAAGGGCAAAGCACCTGTTGTGCAAGAATTAGAAGATGATTCTGATGAGGAGAAAAAGAAGAGAAAGAGGATGTTGATGCATGCAAAGAACAAGAAAGACCAGAAGCAAAGAAGAAAAGCTCCCCCCAGAAAGAATAAAATTGTGGGATAGACAGCAGATGAAGCTACCTTTGACTTCACTTTCAACTTGGCAAATGGCACAACCTTACTAGTGAATGCTCATAAAGCCACCAGAATGCTCACTGCACTACAAATGACTGATATTTATGTAAAGTTAAGAGAGATTCTGAGTCCTACAAGGGCTGAGCACCTGCTGAGATTATGTATTGAGACAACAGTGAATGAATGTGGAATGCTTTTCAGATCTCAAGGTGATACTGACGATGAAGAAGAAGAACCTGTTAGTGAGGTGAAATTCATCATTTGGGAAGAAGAAGAAAAGATGTTCTATGTTCATAGAGCTGATGGCACCTTCACAGTTCATGAATCCATCTCTGTTCAAGATGAATGGAATGAAAAAGATTGGGAATCATTCAGATATGTGAAGGTGACAAAAACTAATTCGAAATAGCTCTCTCAAAATCTGGATGCCAACATCAAATCCTTGGACAAGTATGTCAAGGAGAAGAAATTTTTGGATACAAGTCAGTTTTGAAGATAAACTTTGGAGTTGAAGAATAATTTGACACCATCAGCTTTGGGGGAGATTGTAAGGAATATATCCTCTGAAGATTTCCGGCTGAAAGCCACTTTTGATAAGTTCCGGCTGAAGTTGAAGTTGAAGCGGAATTGTCAACTTCAAGCGAAACTGGCAGTTCAAGCGGAAGAAGCATTTTTGTCAGCTAGCGAATATTCCGGGTGAACTCGATTATCCACCAGATAATGAGTTTAACCGGACTTTTCCTGAGATGTCTTTTCAGCAAGTCCAATCCTGCAAAAGCTTCTCGTTTGCTTCTAAATCTGTCAAAGCCGCTCTCCTAATATAGTATGGTGTTGTCCACACGCAAGATATTCCAATTGTCGAAGTTTATGCTTTTGGTAGTTTATATTTGACTTTGTATTAAACAGTTTAGATTAGATCGTTTGAAATTAACGGCTGTCATTGATCTCATCTGCACTATATATTGCAGTAGTTAGCTCATTGTTTCACACGGTTGTTGATCACCTTGTAATAGTGTAACTTTGAGTTAATGCAAATAGTGCCGAGTATTTCTTACTTCGTTGTTACTATACTTATGCAAATCAAACACTACCTAATACAAGAGAACTAAATGTGCTCGAGTAAAGTGAAGTATAACTTTAATTCCGCATGGTTATATTTACAAATAGAGGTTTCTTGTTTTAGTTTAATTGTAACTAATACCGATCCTACACAGACAAATGCTCGTGTTTAATACCATAAAAGCATAACCACTTTTGAATGAATTTCACGCACATAAATGTCTATATGGAGACAATGTTTTATTTCCGAGATTATAACGTACATCATTGTTCCATATTTGTAGTTTATTAGAAGTTGAAGTTATATTAAGCATTGTTGGTTCACCACCTTGAAAAATAGTTGGATTTTAACCTAAATATTTTAGATGCTTATTGTGACCACTACATACATACGAAACTCATAAAAGAGCACAATACGACCTGTTGTTTACAAAACTCATGAAGCATGACCAAGAATGCGACAGTAGCATGCTCTGCACAAATAAAGAAGCTATATTCCTACAAAATAATTTTACTTCTTTTCCATAACTAACTTTTTTTGCAACGTGGTTTATAAGGTTTTATGAAATTTTAATAAACCTCCTATTGCTTTTGACTTGTTTCATTTTCTTGTTTGACCCTTTAGAGTCTACGTTTTAGTATAATGAAAGAGTCTACTACACAATTACCAAGCATGTAAACACACCTAATATATCTTGAATACTTCTCAAGACATGGTGTGAAATAACCCAAAATGATTTTGAAATAATAATAACAATAACATACTAACGATACTTATCTTAATATTATGATGTTAGACATTATATATTTACTAAATATATATATATATATATATATATATATATATATATATGTATTTCGGATATATATATATATGTATATATAATTATATATTATGTCCTTTAATCATTTATCTTAAATAATTAATTACCTAATTAACCCTATCAGGCATTTATTTGATGGACGTAATTGCCCTTAATTGATAGACTAGGGTTTCCCCTTGGGTGTATATATAGGGCCTTATTAGAGAGATTAGAGGCTAATCACCACACAATATTCGTGACCTCTCTCTCTGCTCTCTTTCTCTCTAAATCGTGATTCCTCACGATTATCACCATCATTAGCATACACCCTAAAGGGGAACCAAGGCTACTCACAGGATGGACAACATGAATGATGCTGATCTCAACCAGATGACAACAGGTAATATTTACATTATTATCTGTTTACTATGATAACGATTCAGGATTCGATCAACATGTGGTATCAGAGCATATGTTGCTCAAACGAATCATAAATCTGAATTCGTTAAAACCCTAATCTCGAAATCATATTTGGTTTTCGAACCTAACCGAAAAGTTTCAAAACCCTAATTTGTTTTAATCACTAAAATTGATTTCAAAACAAATCCGAATCCTAACATTAATCGAATCAAATTTTCGGATTTGAAAACACATGATACAAACCCTAAACTGATTTCGACAAGTTTTATCTTAACGATCGAAATCCCTATTTCGATCGAAAAGCCTATTTTAATTAAAACTCTTATTTTCTTGATCGAAACTGTGGCTTTGTCCCGTTTTCTTGATCGGAAAAATATAGCTTTTTGATCCGAAAATAGGCTTTTCTACCGGCTTTTCTACTGGCTTTTTTACCGGCTTTTCTACCGGCTTTACTACCGGCTTTTCTACCGGCTTTCCTACCGGCTTTGCTACCGGCTTTTCTACCGGCTTTTCTATCGGTTTTTTATTGGTTTTTTGATCGAATCATGTGGCTTAGTCCCTGTTCTTCGATCGAAAAGCTTACTTTCCAATCATATGGCTTCGCGATCGACCTCTCGATCGGACCATACCACTTTTCGATCCGATCGAAAAGTCCACTTTTCGATCCGATCGAAAAGTCCACTTCTCGATCGAAAACCTACTTTTCGATGGACTTTTCGACCGGCTTTTCGAAGGACTTTTCGATCGGTTTTTCGACCGACTTTTTCGACCAACTTTTAATCGGATACCCCCTTTTCGACCGGATATCCCTTTTCGACCGGATAACTCGTTTTCGACCGGATTTCCCTCAGGGGCTTACTATTAATTGTGTTTTGTATAAACCTTACAAACTTATGTTTTACAAAACCTAACACCTTTTGTATACCACGCTACCATAACACTGATCCACTTCCACATACTTAGAAATAATGTTACTCCTAATATACCTGACTTAAATGCTCAAGAGGAAATCTATGAAACTGTTAATGTTTTGCTTCAACTCATTAGATCCAGCTTAGTAGGTCATCAAGGTATGAAGTTTCCTATTAACTTTGATGATTATGAACCTACCTTAATAAAGCTTACATGGATATTAGAAAGATTACTAATCGTATGTCTGATTTTAAGAGCCATTATTAGAAATCAATCAAATCATCTGATGGAATAAAGCTATTATTAATGAGCGTAACTCCCTAAATCAGAATAACGTTAGAAGTTTAGTTTTCTATAGCTAAACTAAAATCCGAAAGGAGAAATTAAACGTTATAAATTTGTTCTTTTCTAAAGGCGATTAACAAGTTAAGAATTCATTTTCTAAAGGATTCTTTGAGAGATAATCATTGTCCTTATTACTCACTCATAATTACGAGTGACATTTAACGGCCTTATAAAATATCTTTCCTTAATACTCACTTAACATGAAGACATGTTCATAAACTAACTTAAGGTTTCAAGCCTGAAAGTTAAAGAACACTTAGTCTTTAAGATGAGTAGATTCATATAAAGGGTTAATATAAGCAAACTTACAAGTGATACTCAAAGTCTGATGAAGTTATAAATTTAATCATTCTTCATCAATAATAAGTGGACTAAATGGGCCTACCTTAAGATGAGTGGGAGCAACTAATACAATACTTGCCCTTATATATATATTATTTTAGGCAAGTAATACGTTAGTTTTGTTGCATGAGTCAAAGCGACTTATTCTCGCATAATTTTGACATTAAAATCTTGAAGATGCTATAAGCATCAAAACACATCAAGATCAAACTAATAAGACATTAATTAAGTCTTATTAGTTTTAACCATGTGTTGAACACATTACAACATGCAACGTTGCTCTTTATCTGTAATTTTAGTAACTAAAGGAGATTACTAATAAAGGTTCAAATCTTATGTTCAAGTCTATACTCATTTTAAGATATTGCCTTCATTGTTGAAATACTAGAAATGATGAAAATCATTTCCTAAGTTTAGTGCATCATAAAGCATTTAAGATGGCATTTCAATATCTATAAGAAATGAAAGACTATAAAATTTAAACTATAGAAGAAGTGAAAAACTTAAAATAGTTTACTATCTCTAAATTTTGACTTTATTGTATTCAAAGGATATTAAGTGTCAACTCAGGGGTATATCCTTATGTCTGCGGACAAATTTATCTCATGGATTATGAAGGAGTCATAAGAACCTGATAACAACAACCTAAGTTATTATGACATAATTTGTCACTAGATGTTGTTGGTAAATATATCATTAGACTCCTAAACTCCAGATAAATAACATACTGAAGACTTACTGTGATAAAGTCAGCTACCTAATCTCTTAAAACAGTAACAATTTTGAGTGGAGTTGCATTAAATTTTCGATACAAGATTATTGTTCATTTAAGAACAAATAGAGGAATCTAAGTCCTTGTATTGAAAACATTCATGATATGCTTAAAGGATCCTATAACTTAAGGTCTATCATCATAAGTTTTTTCTAAGAGCTCATAATGAAGACGAGGTTTACTAATGACCAAGCATATCACAATATGAATGACTAATTATTAATTATTCCTCATCCGTTTGATTTGTTGTCTCTAAATATGTTACGCATGCCTAACGGGACATATAGACAGTTTATATACAAATCAACGTTAAGGGCTTACTTTTGTAATTGATTATGAATTTATGTTGAATTTTAAATTTGGGGTTGTAGTATGATTAATGGGGGTCTTGAGTTGGATAATCAACTCTATGACTGTATTTTTCTGCTGCAATTTTGGTTTAAAGTTGAAATGAGTATTAAATTCTGATCAGACTTAGCTAATAACTCATTATAAATGATCATTCGGCCAAGTGGGAGAATGTTAGACATTATATATTTACTAAATATATATATATATATATATATATATATATATATATATATATGTATTTCGGATATATATATATATGTATATATAATTATATATTATGTCTTTTAATCATTTATCTTAAATAATCAATTACCTAATTAACCCTATCAGACATTTATTTGATGGACGTAATTGCCCTTAATTGATAAACTAGGGTTTCCCCTTGGGTGTATATATAGGGCCTTATTAGAGAGATTAGAGGCTAATCACCACACAATATTCGTGACCTCTCTCTCTGCTCTCTTTCTCTCTAAATCGTGATTCCTCACAATTATCACCATCATTAGCATACACCCTAAAGGGGAACCAAGGCTACTCACAGGATGGACAACATGACTGATGCTGATCTCAACCAGATGACAACAGGTAATATTTACATTATTATCTGTTTACTATGATAACGATTCAGGATTCGATCAACATATGATACTTAGAAAAAAAAAAGGAAAAAATATACATATAAAGGAAAAAAAAAACAAACAAATCATCTTAACAAAAGAAAAGTGTACGTAAAATTTGAATCTCGTTTCCTATCTTGAATTCAAACAAATATGCTTATCTCTTCACATATTTTGCAGCGGACGGTGCTCCCATGAATCATGCTATATATTTCAAATCAAGTTGACGTCTATCGTACACCTCTAGTCTGCTACCATTCAATCCCTCGTAAAAACCATAGATTGAATCCTCTCGAAGCCCCGTGAAGGGCAGCTGGACATTCGACGATCAAAACCGGTGAGTTATCGGGCATCCACCGCACCACGCTGCCGCCGCGCTAGGAGGAACCAAAGACAAATTAGCAGCCATTCTTGACCCGACTTGCTTCGCGAACGAGGTATATCACCAACCCGGTTTCCGTTTGATTCTATGTTGAATGTAACCGTTTTCACCCGCTTGCTCTTACGGCCATAAAGGACCCGACTGCAGCCGTTTCTGTCTACGTAGTCGGTTCATATTTTGTGATTCATGATTAACGTTCCCATTGTTCTGTATGTATATGCGTACATATAGATATCGAATTAGCCGCTAAAATATTTCAAGTAACCCTCTGGTCATGGACTTATGTGCTGCGAATGTTTCAATGGCTTTATATGTAAATCTAGTTGATGTTTATAAATCTTGGAAACACTTTGAAACCATAATAACCAGTTTGGAATACGGACTCTTAATTCATAATGTAAACACACAAACGCATGACTCTCACATTTTGATAGCTAAATGGAACCATTTTCAATTCTTTCATTTAAACAATTCATTGGTTTTATTCAGTATTATTAATATCACAGTATTATAGAAAATACTTTTAGTTAACAAATCCTATTAAGAAATCAGAAATGGGCTTTGGGTCGTAAGGGGAACCATGAGTAGGGTTCTAAGTTAGTTCTAATTAAGAGTGGATAATGATCGTTGTAGATTTGTTGGACAAGCTGTTGGAATTTTGGGAGAAAAACTAGTGGAAAATGAGTTTTTCACTAAGTGTGAAAATGAGTTTTTCATAAACTTTGGACTAAAATAAAATACAGATAACATAGGTTGTTGCCTCTGTATTTAATGGGTTTGTGTAGTACGTTGTGAGGGCTTTTCAACGCATCAAACCACGTCCAAATCCGAGCTCGTATGAATGAGATATCGAAGCTCAAAGTTGAGGTCTCGCAACTTGTGAAGCTGCGAAAATTAGAGAGAAAAATGCTAAGTATAGCATATTAACTCATCCCATATTGGTTGGGGATTGAAACCAAAAGTGGTTTATAAGGTGGGAACCTTACCAACTATTGTTTCCTTTAGTAGGACACATCCCTTGGACCCTGAGGGGTGCGAAGCACCCCTAACTCGCACTCGCACACGCACGCGCGCGTGACGTGGGCGTATGAGGCGCAATGTGGCGCTTTGATTGCGCACTTTGCACTTCGGTTGAAGACCAGGCGGATGTTCAAGGGGTGCGAAGTTGGTCCGGTTGAAGACCAGGCGGATGTTCAAGCGGAACGTGAGTTGAACCGCAAAACAGGTTCGAGGGGAACTGGGTTCAAGTGGAACCCGTTCAGGTTGAAGTTCAAGTGGAATTTCAGGTTGAAGTTCAAGTGGAATAGTTGAACCGGAACCAGTTCAGGTGGAACCTGTGTGGTTCAGCCGGAAGGTTCAAGCGGACCTGCGTGACACCGCTGTTCGAGCATAACGCGTGTTTCTCCGGATTGACAGCTAGAAACGCGTTTTTGAGCTAATTAAGGTAATTTCGCGTTAATTAGAAATCAATTTGCATTAAAGACGTTTAATGCAAAGTTTGACTACGAATTAACTTTTTTGTGCTCAACAAGCCACTCCCACCACTATAAATACAAACTCATTAGTTGAGGCTAAACACACCAGAATTCACAGAATTCTTTCTCTCTACCTCTCCACAATATTTCTCTCATCTTCCACTTCGTTCTTGATTTCTTCAAGATTCGAAGGTATTTTCAAGCTTAGAGTTATCCCGGCCGTACAATACGGTTTAGGCGATTGTACCCTGGGAAACAAAACGGATCTTCGGCAGACCCGGAATTTGTTTTAAGGGACCTGGGTTTTGACCCGAAGCCTTCGCCAAGGTTCCTTGGAACCTTCTTCTTTTCTTAAACCAATTTCATAGAATTTCTCAAAAAAAATTTCCATAACCTTTTTATCAAGCTGTTTAATAATTGTTTCTCAAAACCATTATCAAAACCTTTTGTTCATCTTTCTCAAATTAAATATTGTTTACATGTTTCTTTCCTTTGTTTTCTTTTATAAGTATTATTTCATTTCATTTGTAATCGTACTGTTAGTTACTTTCCTATAATTCCTTGTATTGTAATCATTTTATTTTCCCTGTAATTGTAATAGGAGTAGAATTTCCTTTCCGTGTATTGTAATAGACTAGATTTCCTTTTGTTGTAATCGTACTTAAATAAAAGTATTTATTTTTATTTAAATTCGCGAACGGTTTTCCTACAAACTTAAAACAAATTTTTAAAACACCGTTCGTTTTATAAAAACTTCATTGCCTCGAGTCTCAAAGTTGGACTTAGATTTCTCGAGGTGATCTAGTGTTTTAAAAATAAATATTTTTTTAACTCGTTTTGACTCAAGTTGGACTTAGAGTTAAACGAGTTGTCGGTTACGACAAAACTTTAACATCCATTTGTTGGACGTTAATTTTTCTTTTATAACCTTAACATCCATTAGTTGGACGTTATAATCTAAAACCATCTAACCTCCATAAGTTGGAAGTTATATATAATCTTACATCTCTATTTCCATCCATTTGTTGGACTTTAATCTCTTTTGAACGTGCGCGTTTAGAGATTAAAAACTCTCTTCTACTCCTTGAAAACCATCCATTAGTTGGAGGTTTTTTCTTACGCTTTAAACGTGTGCGTTTAAATAATAATTCTGAATATTAACTTGTGTAGTCTTCTATTTCAGAAAAATGACTAACACGACCGAAAAGCCTAAGGAAACACCATCGGTTGGTACTTCCACTGGTATAACGGCCAGCACTATCGCCAGTCATGCCGAAAACCCCGAGAAGTTCTCGAGTTTGCACTTCAAAAGGTGGCAACAGAAGATGTTGTTCTACCTAACCACCTTAAACCTTGCGAGGTGTCTCACTGAGTCCGCTCCCCAACTCGGTGAAGGGGAAGCCAATGCTGAAACCGTTAGTGCGGTTGACGCTTGGAAACATTCGGACTACTTGTGCCGTAATTATGTGTTGAACGGCCTAGTGGACTCTCTGTATAATGTTTACTCGGTGTTTAAGTCTTCCAAAGAATTATGGGAGTCTTTAGACAAGAAGTATAGAACGGAGGATGCTGGCACGAAGAAGTTCGTGGTAGCCCGTTTCTTGGACTACAAAATGGTTGATAATAAAACCGTGATGAGTCAAGTCCAGGAGCTTCAAATTATACTACATGAGGTCCACGCAGAGGGTATGTCCCTCTGTGAGACGTTTCAAGTGGCGGCAATGATTGAAAAGCTTCCGCCTTCGTGGCTTGAGTTTAAGAATTACCTTAAACACAAAAGAAAGGCGATGACCGTTGAGGATCTCATTGTCCGTCTTCGTATCGAGGATGACAATAAGATGGCTCAAAAAGCCACCACCATGCAACCTTCGGCTGAGGTGAATATGGTGGAGGTTGGTTAGTCTTCCAAGGGAAGCAAGCGCAATGGTAGGACCAAAGGCAAAGGCAAAGCGGTGGAGCACTTGGCACCGAAGAAAGGGGTTGTGAAAAAGAAGCCCCAGAAGTTCTCAGGAAAGTGCTACAACTGTGGGGGGCATGGTCATCGGGCGGATCAGTGCCCGAAGCCACAACGTGAGCGCGCTCACATGGTGGAGGATGACATGCCACTGGTGGTCATGATCACGGAGGCTTCTGCCTTCATTTATGAAGTCAACATTGTGGGGGAGAACCCTGGCTGGTATGTTGACACCGGTGCCACCCGCCACGTGTGCGGAGACAAGTCCCTCTTTAGTATGTTTAAAGAGGCGAAGGGGACCGAGAAGATTTATATGGGGAATAAAGTTACTGCCGACATCATGGGTGAAGGCAATGTGGTCCTGAAGTTCACTTCAGAGAAAGAGCTTACGTTGAGCAACATTCTGTACGTTCCAGAAATGAGGAAGAATCTTGTTTCTGGATGGCTGCTCAACAAGTTTGGATTTCGCATTGTGATCGAGTCTGATAAGGTCGTGTTGACCAAAAACGGCATGTTTGTAGGCAAGGGCTATGCCCAAAACTCTATGTTTAAATTGTCTACCATGGTTATTAATAATATGGCGAAAACCTCCTCTTCTACTTATATGATTGAGTTTTACGATTCAAATATGTGGCATGGTAGATTAGGACACATCAATTTTAATTCAATTTTAAAACAGACTCGAAATCAAAATGCGAAACGTGTGTCGAATCCAAACTTACAAGACAACCATTTAAATTGGTTGAACGAATAACCGAACCCCTAGACTTAATTCACACTGATGTGTGTGACTTGAAAGTCGTCCCCACGCGTGGCGGACACAAGTACTTCATCACGTTTATTGATGATAGTACAAGATATTGCTATGTATACTTACTTAAGAGTAAGGATGAAGCAATAAACAAGTTTTTCTTGTTTAAGAACTTGGTTGAGAATAAATTCACCAAGAAAATCAAGGTTTTGCGGAGTGATAGAGGAGGTGAATATGTTTCACCGTTTGCGGACTTATGTGCACAAAGTGGAATTATCCATGAGACCACCGCACCTTATTCTCCACAATCCAATGGCATTGCGGAACGAAAGAACCGTACATTGAAAGAGATGATGAATGCCATGTTGAATAGTTCTGGGATGAGCCTAGACATGTGGGGGGAAGCCATCTTGACGGCTAACTATCTTTTGAATAAGATACCCCGCAAAGATAAGGATAAGACTCCTTATGAATTGTGGACGGGCAAAACGCCATCCTACAAATACCTCAAAGTGTGGGGGTGCCTAGCTAAGGTATTAGCTCCTTTGCCTAAGGTGCAAGGTTAGGACCCAAAACCGTGGACTGTGTGTTCATTGGATACGCAGAAAACAGTAGTGCATATCGGTTTATTGTCCATGACTTGAAAAATCCCGATATACTCGAAGACACTATCATGGAATCAAGGAATGCTTCATTCTTTGAAAATGTATTCTCGTGTTTGTCACGAGAACGCGCGAGTTCATCGACACTATTAGTTGGTGATGAGACTCGTGAAGATCCACGTTTTGGTGACGAGGTTTATGAACAACCATCTGTTGGTAATGAGGTTCGTAAACGGTCTGCATCTGATGAGGGTGAGCCTAGAAGAAGTAAGCGAAAAAGGGTTGGAAAATCCTTTGGACCTGACTTCACGGCTTACATGGTTGAGGGTGATCCCAATACCTACCGCGAGGCGGTAACCTCTTCAGATGGGCCTCAATGGAAAGAAGCCATCAAGTGTGAGATAGAGTCTATCTTGCAGAACCACACTTGGGAGCTTGTCGATCTTCCTAAGGGTTGCAAACCACTTGGATATCGGTGGATATTCAAGAAGAAGTTGAAAGCCGATGGCTCCATTGACAAGTATAAGGCGAGGCTAGTGATCAAAGGATACAGACAAAAAGAGGGTCTGGATTACTTTGATACTTACTCACCTGTTACACGCATAACCTCGATAAGGTTGGTGCTTGCTATAGCGGCTTTACGAAATTTGGAGGTTCACCAAATGGATGTAAAGACCGCGTTTCTAAACGGTGATTTAGAAGAAGAGATCTACATGGAACAACCTGAGGGTTTTACCGCTCCTGGCCAAGAAGGCAAGGTGTGTAGACTCGTCTAGTCTTTGTATGGCTTGAAGCAAGCTCCTAAGCAATGGCACCAGAAGTTTGACCGTGTCATGCTTGACAACGGATTCAAAATAAATGGGTGCGACAAGTGTGTCTATGCGAAGGACACACCTAGAGGTTATGTGATTCTATGTCTTTATGTAGATGACATGCTTATCGTTGGGAGTGATGATAATATGGTCAAAGCTACTAAAGACATGTTGAAAGCGAGATTTGACATGAAAGACATGGGGCTCGCAGATGTGATACTCGGTGTAAAAATCATCAGAACCCCAAATGGTATTGTCTTAAGTTAATCTCACTATGTGGACAAAATCCTTGAGAAGTTCAACGCAGGAGATAAGAGCGTGTCTCAAACTCCGGTTGATACTACCCTTCATCTTGCTAAGAATAGAGGAAAAGGGGTTGCTCAGTTAGAGTACTCAAGGGTGATTGGGAGTCTCATGTATCTTATGACATGTACCAGACCAGATTTGGCTTATGCTGTGAGCAGACTAAGCCGGTACACGAGTAATCCGTGCGCGGTACATTGGAAAGCAATGACTCGTTTACTAAGGTACTTAAGATACACAAGAGACTATGGACTGCATTATACCCGAGATCCAGCAGTTATCGAAGGATACTGTGATGCGAATTGGATTTCGGATATAATGGATTCCAAATCAACAAGCGGGTATGTGTTCACGCTTGGTGGCGCGGCTATTGCTTGGAAATCGGCTAAGCAAACTGTTATAGCGCGGTCCACAATGGAATCTGAGTTCATCGCCTTGGATAAATCTGGTGAAGAGGCGGAATGGCTACGTCAATTTCTGGAAGAAATTCCAAGGTGGCCTATGCCAATGACGGCTATTTGCATACATTGTGACAGTAAATTGGCAATTGGGCGCGCCCAATCCATGATGTACAATGGCAAATCAAGGCACATTAGACGTAGACATAATACGGTACGACAACTAATCTCTACCGGAGTTATCTCAATTGTTAACTATGTGAAGTCAAAAGATAACACTGCGGATCCGTTTACAAAAGGCTTAAGCAAAGAGTTAGTTTTGAAGTCGTCAAGGGGAATGGGACTAAAGCCCATTGGGTTGAAAGCTGATGCGAAGGAAAACCTAACCTATGAAAATGGAGATCCCAGGCTCTAGGTTCAATAGGACAACCTAATCGCATTGGCTAAGGTCACTGTGGGGGAGTACCCTAAAATCTTACAAGGGAGTTGTGTACTTCCTAGTCCATTCCTATCACCAAACAGTGAAATGTGTGAGGTTAAGCATACGATGGTCAATGACTTTGTGTAAGTCATAGATGATTTTGAGTAAATCATAATACCAATGCTTTTAATGATTGTGGTAATCACCTATGCAAGAGAGAAGTGCGGTCGCTTCGAATGGATTTGTTGGGCACAAATCTTAGAGCTCTAGCAGAACTAGGCAAGTGTTCCAGGACCATGATTGGACACGACAATGAGGGCTAACCAAGTTAGGGAAAGTGTTGTGTGGGTGTAATAACGGTTACACAAACGGTCGGTTGGTTCAAAGACATCGCGTCTACCAAACACCAGTAACCTAAGTATACTTCACAAAGGAAGGTTCAAAGGGGACACCTACCTATCCTGCAATACTGGACTGCCGAGATTGCCTTTGATTCTTGAAGAATAGATCGATACCCATTCATGTGGCGGATTGTTGGAATTTTGGGAGAAAAACTAGTGGAAAATGAGTTTTTCACTAAGTGTGAAAATGAGTTTTTCACCAACTTTGGACTAAAATAAAATACAGATAACATAGGTTGTTGCCTCTGTATTTAATGGGTTTGTGTAGTACGTTGTAAGGGCTTTCCAACGCATCAAACCACGTTCAAATCCGAGCTCGTATGAATGAGATATCGAAGCTCAAAGTTGAGGTCTCGCAACTTGTGAAACTACGAAAATTAGAGAGAAAAATGCTAAGTATAGCATATTAACTCATCCCATATCCAATCGAGTCAGTGCGAATGACCCGGGTGGGGCTTGTCAGGCCCAGTAGATCTACTAAATAAGTTCCCGCTGATGTCACATTGACAGTAACTCTAAAAGTGAGGACTTTATCATAAGTGTGCCACTATTATTCAGGCGATATAATTATCTAACAGTTCAAGTGTTTGCATGTTAATCTCCCCCAACAGGATTAAAACAGTAAAAAGGGGCCGTGAAACTCACCTTAGGTTGCACAGCAAAAATCTCTAGATAATCAGTTAAATCAAGTAGCAAGAACGAGTCTTGTGAAGCAATCAATCACCTAACGAGCATACGAGTATAAGTGTGTGTTCAATAAATTATTAAGTCTTACGTAAACGACAAAAACGAATGATCGTGAAGTCCGTAAAATTTGTCGAGGATGGCACGTGTGCCAAATTCGAGTGATTATTGGGATAACGCGAGAAAATACAATATATATCAATATTATATATTTTCTAAGTTCAACTATTCCAAATATATATATATATATATATATATATATATATATATATATATATAATATTTTTTTTTTACTAAACGTTCAAGTAACGTTAATAACGAATTTGCGAGGACAATATATATATATATATTTATATATTAAAGGTTCTCATAAAATATTTAATTATTTCAATAAAATCCGACGGTATAAGCATATATATTAATCTATTAAAAAAAAGATATATATATATATATATATATATATATATATATATATATATATATATTTACATATTTTACCTTTTCATGTAAAACCCAAAATTTTATATCAATATATACTTATATAGATGTTAGAATTTTATTTTAAATTTAAAACGACAAGTTAATCATATTTTGAAACATATTTTACAACTCAAAATATGATTTACGAGGTTTAAATGTCTCAAATATATTTTTACTGGTTTTCAGATATGACAAGGGATAACTTTGGTACAAAATCTAGTAGTAAAAAGCTCAAGAGAATGCAAAACAAAAACAGAAAACATGGAGGTCACTGGGTTCGAACCCGTGACCTCTATGTTATAGCACATCAATCATACCACCCGGCCAGCGCCCTGTTTGTGTCAAGGATCCGATCAACTGCCTTTATGTATATGTCGTGACCAGGAATGAATTTGGGAAAAAATACAGGAGTAAAAAGGGTGAGACCGGGACTCGAACCCGCGTCTCTCGTGCACAATTCCAGCGACCAAACCGTTATGCCAGATTGGCGTCTAGGATTAAACCCGACCCCTTATCATTATAACCCGTACCCGACCGTAGTCTTCTTCCCCCTTAAAAACTCTGGTGGCCGGAGTTTTATTCCGGTCACCGGAAAATCACAGAAACACATAAAACTCAGAAAAAAATGCGCGACTTACATATATTAACGGTTACCTTAAGTAGGAGATGAACAGTGAATCGTTCTTGGTGCCGAAACCGAACTCGAAAGCTTGTACGCGAACTCCGAGCACTATCGCAAAACCCAAATCTGATCACTCATGGTTGCTTGTCAGGGACTCTCGATCACAGCGGGATGATCGTTGATGGTTGAATGGTAGTGGTTGGCCGGAATTCCTTAGACTTTCAGTGATGGGTTGTTGATGTTTCAGGGAAGCAAAAACGAGGCCGAGGGAGGGCAGAGAGATGCGAGAGGGAGAGACTGTGTGGTGTGAATGAACCAAATGATGGTTGTGAAGGGCTGTTACTATTCGTATTGAATTTGGTAACCGAAATCACAATGAATCGACTTTAAGGCGATGGCGGTTATCGGCAATCAGTAGGTCGACGGGTTTCCAGGGAGCTCAGCATGACTTTGGCGAATTGACAAGACCGACCCCTCACACTTTTTAATGATGAATACACGAGGAACATCAAGATATATTAATCGTCTAACGTTTATAAGGATTATAAATCTTCTTTTACTAAAATAAATCATGGAATATAACTCCACCATTATATATTTTAAAATCACATAAAATCATAACTTAGAGATTTAAAGCTCATAACTCAACGATTAATAACTTGTAATTAAAATCCTTTAATTACACAAAATTATAAATATCATTTAATCACCTATATGTATTTATATGTTTTAATTCTACATAAAATCATAGAATTTCAATCGTTTAAACTTTCGTGCATGCTCGTAGTGATGATCACACAAAACCCTAATTGCTAAAGTCAATGCAGTCAACACATAAATGTTCACACAACATTTAATACGATTTACGTTCAGTTAATGACAGGAAAGGACCTGAAAATGACGAATTGTCACAGCGACTAAACAGGCCTCGGTTCAAATTGAGCAGAACCAACCTGTTACCCCATTCACTCAACCAACCTATTTTGACTTAACGATACACTTTCAAAAATAATAAGACAATATATGGACGATTTTGTAGCTGCATCTACACCGTTAATGACATTATCATATAGGAGAATACCAACTAAAACAAATTTATTATTTCAAGTAAAAACTACAGTGAACGCACTTGCAACTTATTTTGTAAAATAAAAGCACCAGAGAAAAAAACTTCCAACTTATTTTGTTGTTTGTGTGATTATGAAAACACTCATCAAAGCACCAAAGAAAATCGATTATTTGAAGAAGATGTGAAAAAGCATGCAAAGGAGCTACAGATTTTAAAAAGTATGCAAGGAGCTCCATATCAAAAATACTACATTTAATCTACTCTTTTTTAATTTTCATAAACCTTTCAACAGGTTAAAGGCTCAATTTTAAATAAATAAACTCGGTTTTAAGAGCCCGTATCATATACTTGTTTAGGTTATACATCTCATAGCCGTCATCTGACTCCAATTCTCCATTGTAACCACTTGCAGCCTATTCTCCTCTTCCGCCACCGTCTTTTAGTACGTGATTCTCCTTTTATGCCACTCATTGTCAAGGTATAATTTTTTTTATCATCAATCAACTACATGAGAAAGTAGGGTCGTTCTCGTTCAACCTCTCTTCTCTATTCAGATCCAGTTATTAACTATCAAGACTCTCTGTACCACAAATGAATCTAGTGATCCACTTCACCAATTATACCCTATAATAATATACAACTTGCTAAGTAATATAAGTGATTATTATATTACCAAAGCATAGTGTAGAAATTCATAACCTTTTTTTCCTTTCCCCTTATCCATCATACCTACTCGCAAACACACGACCGCCCATACCATTCGTCCATTCCTCAAGCTTCTTCTCATGTTTTTGGGATTTGTATTCAATTTTGTTTCTGTTCAATTCATCGCCACACTGATCGATCGAGCAACGGCTTAAGATCTCGGGCACGGTTTTATCGGCGCCACTTGGACGACACCACTGAAGTCCAGTGGCGAACCCAATTTTTTTTTTCATGGGGATCGGAATTTTTTAGGGTCTGTGTGTCTATATCTATATACTATAAACAAATTTAAAAATAAAAAGAAAATTAGACCGCTTTGGGGTCGGCTCAGTTCACATGAAAAAGTCTTAGAAGATGAATGCCCTTCTGGTCGGGCCGATGGAAAATTAGAATTAATTGATAACACTTAAATTGGGTTATAGGTTACTGGTTAAGATTAACCAGACTTTTAGTTTTAACGTTGTTGTGTTATTTTTTTCAATTTTCGTTTTCGCTAGTTTCAAATAAAAAATTAAACACCAAATTGATAGTTAATATATTTGATGAATGCCCTTCGGGTCGGGCCGAGTGGAAAATTAAAATTAATTGATAACACTTAAATTGGGTTATAGGTTACTGGGTTAAGATTAATCAAACTTTAAGTTTTAACGTTGTTGTGTTATTTTTTTCAATTTTCATTTTCGCTAGTTTCAAATAAAAAATTAAACACCAAATTGATATTTAATATATTTAGCAATTCAAATATATATAAAAAGAATTAAAGCACTTAATAATAGATTAAAAAGACTTCAACACAATATCGATTGATTCTGTAATAATTAAGAGAATATTTTGCTAACTTAATTATATATTTGATTTATACACACTAACTAAACCAAAAAATTGCTCACTTAATTATATATTTAATTTATCATATATTTATTTGTTTTGCTTTCTCCCATGACATTAAAAAGACTTGCGGGTTATTTTTAGATTTTCACTTTTAACCAGATTTTTTAAAATCATAAAATTTTTACTTTTAACTTTCAAAAGTGCCTCACTCTCTCCCTCTTAATTGACTAACCCTAGTTCCTAACTACTGTCGCTCTCATTTTCCACACCAGAAGTTCACCATGCTGCTCATGAATATTTCATCAGAAAACCTTGTATTCTTCTCCGATTCTTTTAACAAATATTCTTCTCCAATATATTGTATGTATTCAACTCTTCTGTCGGTACTTTGTCAAAATTTCATGGGGGTCGGTATTGGCGAAATCAGAACTTTTAAACCGAGGTGTCAAATAAAAATTCTTATGTTACAATTTTTTGATGTACCTGAAAGAGGAAAATGATTGTCAGACTTTTAGTAGTCTAATAGTAAATTACAGGATTTGATGAATTTTTAACGACATTCCTAGGGATCGAACTTGAGTATTTTTAAGAATATTATAATTTCAAAATATCTTTAAAAGTAAAAATGCTCTTTTACGTAGAAAAAATAGAATTAATTAAACAAATATAGAATAAAAATAAATTACAAAAGTAGAATATGCTTTTATATTAACTTAAAAAATTAATAATAAATGTTAAATTCAGTCTCCATTTCTATTTGTTACAACACCGTCAGGTGATTTTGCTTTAAAAGACTTTCATTTCTACTTTTTATTTTATATGATCTGATAAAAATTCTAAATGAAAACTTAGATATTGGGCCGTTATTTAATATTTAAAGGCCCAATTCACCAACTCCAGCCGCCACTCTCACCGGAGCCGCCATTGATAACAAAATATTCAGTCACAACTCACAACTTCATTATTTCCTTCTTTTTCTTTTCTCATTTCAGCTAATCTCCTCACATAAACAATTGAAAAGGGTCAAGCAAAAAAAAAGTGACGAACTCATATGCCATATTACAGGTACCTTGGCTCACCGGAGGGTCAGGGGTCGTATATATACCGAACCAAAAAAGAAGTTCATGAGGGTCAGACGACCCCCATCAGAACCACTTAGGTCCGCCCCTGCACTGAACCATATCCAGATTTCGGGCTGCTGCGTTATCTTCCTCGATCCACCCTTGATCCGTTGTTCAGGTAATCAATCGACTTTGTAGTTTGTTAAGCTTCTTCTCATGTGGGATTTGTAATCGACCTTTCTTTTTGCTCAATTTTAAAACCCTAAAATTAAAGAACTAGGAACCGGGTATTTCATAACGCTAAGAAAAAAACCAAGATACAAACTATTTTCTTGTAGATCTCACTGTAACAAATCAAGAATTTTGACCCAAATTACAAAAAAAAAAGGCAGGGCTTTGAAAACCCTTTTACGAACATTAAATTTTAAGGCCATTGATCGAACTCATGTTTTAATGTTCCAATTTCTTCTCAATACCGCATTATAATTGATCCACATCTCAATTGCTTATTTTTTGATCTATGGCCTGATTATTCCTTCGGTTCTTAAATATGTTCTTCCGAATAATGCCCAAATTTACGTTCGTTTCTTGGGTTGCAAGGGACGGTTACATTTTTTATATCTGTTTTGTAGCTGATAATTTTGAGTTATAAACTATAAGCATGCCTGTTAGGCAGGTTGATATTTAGTTTAGGATAATTGTGAGTTATAAACTAACTATAAGCACTAAAAAAAACTATTTACAGTTAGGCTAATATGAACATCATTTTATTTATGCAACAACTTACAAAATATTCCATAATATAAATAGTTTTAAATCAAGTCAAACAAACATTGTCATAAATGGCTGATCGAGGAGCGACCAGAGCATAGTATGATTAGGAAATGCATCTAATTTAGGGAAAATATATGAGTTAATGCTCCTATTATTCATGTTACTGACCATATTAGTTTTTGAGCTTTGTTTTTTATTAGTTTGTGATCATTTCTTTGGTTTTACAAGACATATCTTTTTTGTTGTTAGCAAGTACGCATCTGAATCAAGATTTTCTTGCTGAAACCAATACAAAATTATCTTTGAATTTCATACCTCCAACACAATCCCATCACTTCAAGCTCCAAGGTACGTGTTCCAGCCAAGCTCCAAGGTACGTGTTCCATCAATCCAACACCTATTTCATTTCCCAGAATTGGTGGTCAATGCTATCAGAGCAGGTACAAATTAAGTAAGTACCTACAAAAAGGAACATAGAAACAATTAATACAACAAATTGTCAAATACAATGTAGGCAACAAAAATTTAGCCGACAACCCATTAATTACCCGCCGACGCTACATTTTTTTTTTCACGTTGGGCAAAGGCACATAAGTCTAACGGATCAAGCATGACTTTTCCGACGGTACATTTTTTTCACATCGGAATCAATGTCATGATCCTCGATTATTAGCTTCCGGTGGTACATTTTTTTCCCACCGGAAGCAAGGATACAGTCCTTGACAAAGTGTACATAGCAATAAAATTTAAATTGAATACAAAAAAATAACTTACACGATTTAGGAGATGACGGGTGTGGTGGGGGGGGGGGGTGAGCAAATGAGGTTTGGATGGGTTTATATAGGATTAGAAAAGATGACATCAATTAATTCATGAGTTTCAAGAAGGCTAAAGGACCATGTTTTTATTTTATATTTATGATGATTATTATTATGAAAATTATGATAATTAATATGAGATTCATTGATTAGGAGTTGCAAGAACTTGGATAGTTTAAGAAGACCGATGGTTTTTTATTAATTATTATTTATTGTTATATGACGTTTATTAATAACCATATATGATGATGCATGGACATGTATGATGATATTATTAAACACAATGCTTAAGCATGTAGTACCAAGCGCTTGGTTTCAAGTAAACCGTATTTATGATTTAGTATTTATTATGGTGTCAAAATTATGCCATTGCTTAACTTTTAGTGATATATAGATTTGGACATTATTATATAGATTTTAACTATAAAAAGACATCTTTTATAAACTTTGATCAAACCCAAAAAGTCTAGTTTCAAGTTAGTGATTTTTATAAGATAATATACAACTTTTATTTATAAAAATGAACCAAAAACTGTTGCGGGTCAGATCTGATCCCGTCACCATTTCGACAAATATTTTTGATGTTTTAAATAAACCAAAGTAACCGGAATAGAAAAACGTTGCATAGGGAGAAAACCGGGATCAAACGGATTAATACGCAACGCGAAAACTCAATTACGGTGATTTATTTCAAAACCGACCAAGAATATATTTCAAGACTTGAAACAAACTTAAAGGTTTATTCTTAACATTTTCCTAAAATATATAAAGTCCAAACGCGATAGAAATCTATTTAAATAAAAACCGGTGACTACGTTTTCTACAACTTCAAATAAATATTTTAGTTATAAAATACGTTTCGACGCCATATGTTTTGACTTGGAAAATAATCACTGACGACGATTTATAAATGAAAACATTCGCATTTCAAGTGTTAACATAAAACGCTTTCGACGTTTTAAACGTCAAATAATTATATTAAACATGTAATTATTTCAACCCTTGTAATTTTAACTTAGTAATAATGGTCATCTTAACTTAACATGATAATGGTTTTTGTCAAATAAAATCTTTTATAAAAGTATAAGGATAAATACAAAGACTTGTATTTGTTTTTAAACAACTTATACTTTTTAAATATGAATCAAAACTGTTTTATACTTGATATATCGGTCGAAACTGTAACTTGCCGTATGATTAAATGTTCTTTACTTACCCTACAAATGAGTACATTTCGTTACATAACGAATTGTCACAAATCCCACTATTAATTGAATTTGATTAGTTTTGTTCGAAACGCTAACTAGTGAATAGATCTATTTGGGTTAACAACCCTACTTGATTGGTAGCTCCAATCCCGACGTGTGCATTTGTCGAGTAGTACACGCCAGTTATTATTGTTCTATTTCAGTATCTTTAGGGAAGATTCTATGAGTGGATAAATCTGTTAGTTTCAAATTCAAAGTTCAGTATTAATCATTACATCACGGTGACCATATTAATGTCTTGTATGCCATAAACCATTTACAAACTATTTGTAGAGTCTTAAACCTGTGAACTCACCAACTTTATGTTGACCTTTTTTATGCTCATGATTTCTCAGGTAACTAAATGACGAACGCGGTGCAAACGGGTATTCTAAACTCTATCAGACCTCTTGCTCACGATGGAATCATAGCCCCTTTATCATTTATCAAACATTTCAAGTGCTTTAAGTATTTCCTTTCAAAGACATATTTCGATTAGTACGATTTGTAAAACAATGTCATTATCACCACATTTTCCGCTGCAATCTAAATGACGTATTGTTATATTTTTAATATTTGCAAATTGTTCTATGTATTCACGACTATGATTTCATGACGTCACACACCTCCGTTCCCGAAAGTTCAGGGTGTGACAACATGACACCATCTATGGCGGTGTGATCAGTCCACGGCGTCTCCACTTTGATATATTTGATTATTTGCTCGTGAGAGAGCCGTTTGAATATTTGGGAGGCGTATAGATGCATCCTAGGATTTTATATGATTTGATATGTGATGATTATTTAGCGGTCAAGCGGTGTAGTGCTCATACACGCCTTCCGATTTTGGGTGCATTGGGGTCGCGACCAGTGTATCACACTATGATATGTGATATAATATGATTGGCACTCTGGGTGTGCATTGGATATTATGATTTTAGGGGTACTCGGTATCAATAACCCAACCCTTCGTTGCTTCAGCCTTTATTTCTTTAACTTACTCTGGTGCAGGTGGTTATATTCGGATGGAGAATTTTATATTTCAAAACTTATATATTTGTCTCACTTTCTTTATTATTCGGATATTATATCTTTGTCTATTGTAATCTGCATCCGCGCACTGAGCCTGTAGCTCAACCGCTTTCTTGTTTTCGCGGCAGGTAATCAGGGTTGATTGGGATGGTGTGACGAGAGCGCCACTAGGAGTTTGAAGCTATGCGTTGGAGAATTTTATTTATTTCTATTTAAGTTTGAACCTTTGGATTAGTATATTTTTATTTTAGACCTTGAACTCAGTTACTTTTGGTTTAGTATTTTTGCAATTTAAGTATTTGTTTTGGACTTTAGATGTTCTGTTACATTTGACGTGACCATTTGCTCCACATCGGGGTGGGCTGTTACAGAGTATGGTATCAGAGCTTAGGCTCGATTCTGTAGTAAGCCATAGGCTCGACCTGTGAGTTTGGGCAGAACATGGGATAGGATTCTTTACCCTTTATTTTGTACTCTATCGTATTCCCTTGTACTCTGACATTCTCGTATATTTTGTTCGTTAAATTTTGTATAGATGTCACGACGTTCGAATAGGAATCACACTCCTGGGGGAAATAACAATGCAAATCAGGGAAATATCGATCCAGCTATCTTAGCTGCTCTTAACCAGGGCGTTGCTGCTGCTGTTGCTCAAAGTGTTCCTCAAGCAGTTGCCACCGCTTTACAAGGTCAACCTGGTGGAAACAACAATAATCAGCCTGGAGGAAAGACAAATAATCAGCCTGGAGGAAACAACAATAATCAGCCAGGAGGAAATAACAACAACCAGCCTGGGAACGATGCTCATCTATTACTCGAGAGATTTCAACAACAGAAACCAGAGTCCTTTCGTGATGCTCCAACACCAATAGATGCGGAAAATTGGATTCCTCATTTGGAGAAAATATTCGATGTTCTGGAAGCTACCGATAACCAAAAGGTTCGTTTAGCAACTTATAAGTTGGAAGGTGATGCTCAGAGGTGGTGGAAAGCCTTGAAGGAAGCTGAAGGAGACGGGTTTGTGGAAGCTCTTGCATGGCGTGACTTCCTAGATGTCTTTTATGGGCAGTATTTCCATGTTTCCGAAAGGGAAGCATATTGTCGAGAGTATACCAACATACGACAGAAATCTGATGAGACCATAACAGCTTACATGATACGTTTTATTCGGGTAGGTGGCATTGCTGGTCCTAGAGCAGGGACGGCTGCAGAACAAGCTAAGCACTTCATGTGGGGACTACTTTTTGAGTATAGACGACCTCTTATTAGTGATAACTTTACTACGGTGGCAGAAGTGGCGAATGCAGCTAGAAACTTGGAATTGGAACGGGCTGACTTCAATTCTCATAAGTCAGAGGGTGGTAGAAAGAGAAGCAGAGATGATCAACATGGTTCAAACTCAGATCAGCGGGGTAAATTTCAGTATGGTAATCGTGGTTTCGGGGATCGCTCTCATGGAACTCAGTCAGGAGAATGGCAAGGTCAACGATCTTATCATAACAAAGGTAACAATAATGGTCAAGCACATTGGCAGGGTCAACGAACATATCAGAATCGAGGTAATAATTATGGGCAGGAACAGCAGAATCATGGGAGGCGTACTGGTACAACCGAGAGGGGTAATCCAAATCATATTCCGATCACGCCTTGTGCTAAATGTGGAAGAAATCATCCGGGTAGGCCTTGTTATCGGGACACGGGCGCATGTTTTACTTGTGGTCAGACTGGTCATAAGGCTAGAGATTGTACCGTGAAGGGTAATACAAATCAGCGTAATGGAGGAAATGATCAACGTACTACAGGTGGTAGGGTGTTTGCTATGACGGCTCATCAGGCGGCTAATGCTCCAGGTACTATATCGGGATCTCTTACTCTAAATGGTACTAAAGCATGTGTGTTATGTGATACGGGTTCTACGCATTCAATTTATTTCGTTACCTTTTGCTTAACGTGTCGGTTTATCTTCTTCCTTACTACACCCACCTATGTCTATTACTACCCCAATGGGAAATTCGATAACTATTACAAATGTGTTTTATGAATGTCCAATATCAATCGGAGGTGAGGTGTTTACGGCTGAACTACTTCCTATGACTATGCACGACTTCGATATTATTTTAGGAATGGACTGGCTAAGCACACACCAAGCCACCATCAACTGTCAGGCTAGAGAGGTTACTATCGGAGATGTTGAAAAGCCGAAGTGTGTGTACCAGGGATCTTTTCCTAGTGGGTTGGTTTAAGTGATCTCAGCCTTGAAGGCGAGGAAATTAATAAACAATGGTTGTGAGGGATATTTGGTAGTTATTCGAGATTCGTCAAAGGAGGGGCATAATCTTGATGAACAACCAGTAGTGAAAGAATTCCCAGACGTCTTTTCGGAAGAACTTCCTGGGTTGCCGTCAGAAAGGGAAGTAGAGTTTACTATTGAACTTCTTCCAGGTGCAGAGCCTATCTCTAAGGCTCCTTACCGAATGGCACCCTTAGAATTACAAGAATTAAAAGAGCAACTACAAGAGATACTTGATCGTTGTTTCATTTGGCCAAGCATGTCTCCATGGGGTGCTCCAGTGTTATTCGTTAAAAAGAAGGATGGATCTATGAGGCTATGCATCAACTACAGAGAACTAAATCATGTCACCATCAGAAATAAATATCCACTACCTTGAATTGACGATTTATTTGATCAAATCCAGGGAGCAAAATACTTCTCGAAGATTGACTTACGCTCTGGATATCATCAATTGCGAGTAGGTCTGAAGAAATTCCCAAGACTGCATTTCGTACTCGATATGGCCACTATGAATTCCTCGTAATGCCATTTGGGTTGAGGAATGCCCCAGCAGTCTTTATGGATTTAATGAATCGCGTCTTTCATGATTACCTGGATAGATGCGTTGTGGTTTTCATAGATGACATTTTGGTATACTCAAAATCTAAAGAAGCACATGAAGAAGATCTACGAGTTGTATTGGGAATCTTGCGCGAAAATAAATTATTTGCTAAACTTTCTAAATGCGAATTCTGGTTGGAACGAGTTACATTCCTTGGTCATGTGGTCTCTGCAAAAGGAATCGAAGTGGATCCAGCTAAAATTGAAGCTATTACTAATTGGCCGAGACCTAGCACGATAAATGAAACAAGGAGTTTCTTGGGATTGGCTGGCTACTACCGACGTTTCGTGGAAAGTTTCTCATCCTTAGCATTACCTTTAACTCAATTGGTAAGAAAAAGTGTGAAATTTGAATGGAACGAGGAACGAGAAAAGTGCTTTGAAGAGTTGAAGAAAAGATTGGTGACGGCTCCAATTCTCGTCTTGCCAGAGGGAACCGGTCGTTTTCAGATTTACAGTGATGCATCAAAGAAAGGCTTGGGTTATGTTCTGATGCAACACGGGAAAGTGATCGCATATGCTTCTCGTCAGCTTAAACCTTATGAGGTGAATTACCCTACACACGACTTGGAACTTGCCGCAGTTGTGTTCGCCTTAAAAATATGGAGACACTACTTGTATGGCGAGACTTGTGATATCTTCACGGATCATAAGAGCCTCAAGTACATTTTCACTCAGAAAGAACTCAACATGAGACAAAGAAGGTGGTTAGAGCTCCTAAAAGATTATGATGCTAAGATTCAATACCATCCTGGGAAGGCGAATGTGGTTGCGGATGCTCTTAGCAGAAAAAGTTCGGGTAGCCTATCATGCCTTACCATTCAGCCAGAGATTATTTCTGACTTGCTCCGACTTGGAGTGGAGGTTCGTAGTAAAGAGACGAGTGGTAGCATAGCTCATCTAAAATTCGAACCCACATTGGTTTCATGTATTAAGGAAGCTCAACAAGAAGATGGTGAGTTATGGGCAATAATACGGAACATAAGGGAAGGTAAACAACATGAATTCTGAGTGGACGAACATGAAGTAGTGTGGCAAAGAAACCGATTATGTGTTCCCGAAGATCTAGAAATACGTGAAGCATTAATGACAGAGGCTCACAACTCTCAACTCTCTATACATCCAGGTTCAACAAAAATGTACCAAGACTTGAAGAAAAACTTCTGGTGGAGTGGAATGAAGAAAGATATTGCCGATATTGTGGCTAAGTGTCTTACTTGCCAACAAGTAAAGATAGAACATCAACGGGCTAGTGGACTCTTACAACAACTTGAAATTCCTGTTTGGAAGTGGGATGATATCACAATGGATTTGGTTTTTTTTTTTTTTTTTTGGCTAAAGGGTTACCCCGGTGATTCTATATATATACCGCAAAAAGGAACAAGTAAAAGGAAAACCCTTGCTAGTTCATGTTTGGGACATGCCCCAGAACATGTAAACAAAATAAACACAAGGCAAAACCAGAGTAAAACAACCACCTAACACAAATTAGGAAAACAAACAAAACAAGGACCTACGTCACGCCATCAGCATCACTAATACTGCCACCAATCTCCCAGCTATCAAGAATGCAACGAACTCTATGAGTCTTCCTCAACTTGAGCCCCATCAACCTGCTCCTCACAGTATCCCGAATGATAGCAGCAAGGGCGTCCGGAGGTCTTGCATGATTTTGAAAGATCCGATTATTCCTCTCCTGCCAAATGTAGTACGCAGAAGCATGAACCACAAGCTTAGCCACAACCATCTCCAAGGAGGAAACAGGATTGTCAGCAAAGAAACCGGTAATATCCGTCCATGTCGGCGCAATACTCGAGAGACATGTCCACTTCCGAACAAGACACCAAACCTGCGAGGAAAA
>JBCNJP010000028.1:733701-762701 GCA_039602395.1 Deinandra increscens subsp. villosa | reverse complement strand
AGAGATACATTTTCATAAACATGGAAGATAATATTAATTAAGGAAATTACGTATTTTTTTTTAGACACTATTGTTGCAAATTTAATAAGACTCTTAAATTTAAGATTACGTTTTATTAAAGCTACTCCTGATAATGTCCAAACACAAAATCTTACAACATCATAGTATCTAAGAGAGACATTTTCATAAACATGGAAGATTTTATTATTTATTATATATAATAACATGGGAGATTTATTATTTATTATATATACTACACCGTACTGATTCCTCAATCAGGATGTAATAAACACTACATTTAGTGATGTTCCGACAGCTTCTCTTTGATCTTCTCCATCATCCCTTTCTTCTCACCACCGCCAGCCCCACCTGTTGCAGTCGTCTGCTTTTGTTCATCTGCACCGTGACCTTTTCCGATGCCTGTATCTCCATATCTAGATCCGGTTCCCGTGCCAATGCCTCCAGTTCCCGTGCCAATGCCTCCACCCCCCCCCCCCCCCCATCGGGGTAGGGTCATGTCGGGATTGAGGGAGTCCAGTCGTTCCACCCGATCCATGCTCGGTACCCAGACCTTGATACCCAGTCTGACCAACGGAAAGACCGCCGGTTTTTCCGCCAGATCCATGCTAGGTACCCAGACCCTGGGACCGCCGGTTGTTCCGCCGGATCCATGCTCGATACCCAGACCCTGGTACCAGGTCTGGCTAGTGGAACGACCACCGGATGTATAATCGCTTCCCATGCCTTGGGTGACATGACCAATATCCGTACCCAACCCTTGGTGGCTAGTGCTTCCATAAGTAGTGCCACCTGTCCCCTGGTGATGACCTGTAGAGAGATGATCACCGATAGTCCCACCCATAGTAGAACCATGCTTGGTACCCAGAATCTCGTGACCAGTGGAACGACCACCAGGCATATTATAATTTGTGCCCCCTGTGGCGTGACCTATGTTGGTAGCATAAGAACCGGTCCCGTTCCGGTGTTTGCTTGACCTAACCCCTGACCTACAGAAACATAATCACCCATGGTTTCACCAGCGGCGGAATGGAGTGGGTTTCCGTACTCATCGGTGCGGCGAACTTCACGTTCGTACTGGATTCCGGTGGCGGAATGAACCATGTTTTCATACTCTTGTCGAATAGGGTTTCCTTGCTCGTCCGTATGGATAACTTCACGTCTGTATTGTGCCATTTTATCACATATGAAGATCCACAAAAGTATAATTAATCCAACTCTTTGTATATTGTTTTCTTCTGTTGCCTTTGCTCTTTTGTTGAATTTGATCAGAGTCTGGTGGGCATTTTATACTAGAAAGTGAGACGCCAAGCAGATAGTCACAGTATACGTGGTGAAATAGTGATGCAGGTATGTGAGATAAGCAACACGTGGCACACAAATTTAGGTTTTTGCACACCGTTTTAAAAGCGTTAAACCGAATGGGAACATGTGTAATATACTATGATAGTTTCTAGGAAAATTGGAATAAATAATCCCAACTTTTGTGTATTGGGCCTACAATAATCCCACTTTTCAATATAACCCACAACGGTCCCAACTTTCATCTAATTTTTTTTCAATGGACCCGCAGTTAACTTTTTTTAACACCGTTAAGTGTATCCTTACGTGGCATGCTGACGTGTCCCTTTTTAATTTTTTTTAAATGTTTATTCCATGTCATTTCCATGTAATAATAAATTTTATTATCAATTGAAAAAATCAAGTTTATCCACTTCATTGAAAAGAACCGTGAAAGGTTTGGCCTCCATTCTGAACCCTAATCGTCCACACCTCAGACGCAAAGAAGACTCCAACATCCATTTTATTACAATCATGCCACTACCGGAGCCGCCGATGCTGCTTTCACCTTCGGCGGACGTCCTCTTCCCCTCCGTTCACCACATGCCGGCGCCGGAGCTTTACTAGCAGACCTCCCAAACTTCGCCGGACGTCCACGTTTCCGACAGCTTACAGTCGGCGCATTCGTCGTCGGAGCAGGAGAGTCTCTCACTTTTGGCTTCGACGGCACGGTGGATTTTGGCGACCGGCTACGGCCGCAGCGGGGAGGAGCGCCAGCATCGGGCTTAACGTAGTTACTCTTAACCATGATGAGTTGACCGACGGCTTTCATTTTGTTCAGGTGGTGCGAAACGAGGGTTTCGTGCACCGCCGGGAGGTTGCCGGAATTGGCTTCAATGTGCTTCAAAATTACCGATTTGTTAGCTCCGTTTTTTTCGTGTATAGCCTTAATTGCAGCAAATATTAGCTGAAAATAAGCAAAATCAACTAGGATTAATCTCAACGAAATCAGTTGAAATAACATAAATTTAGGTCAAATTAAGTTTGATAAACATAAAATCAGGAAGACTGTAATTGAAAAACTGAAAAAAGAAATGTATAGGAAGCTTCAATTATTTTACCTCGGAGTACTGGGAAAGAGCAAGTTGTTGTGTAGCCATGGCGGATTTCAATGATCGATTTGGGGAAGAAGATGATGAATATTGAATACAGAAATGCAAGCTTCAGAAGATGATAAAAAATACACATCAGCTTGCCATGTCACACATCATCTTGTCATGTCATCGTTTGTTTAACGGTGTTAAAAAAAGTTAACTGCGGGTTCACTGAAAAAAAATTGGATGAAAGTTGGGACCGTTGTGGGTTATATTGAAAAGTAGGATTATTATAGGCCAATACCCAAAAGTTGGGATTATTCTATTCCAATTTTCCTAGTTTCTATCAAATTTTTGTGTATATGTACAAAAGTAACTTTAAGACTCTCTGACGACACTATCTATATTAATCGAGTTTAATAGAAAGCATAGAAGCTTTTTTTATTGAACACTAGCCACTTATCCGAATAAATACCCGGGTCTAAAACGTAATTAAATATAGATATATATACTATCCATAAAATGTTTATCGGTAAAACAATATTCAATAATAAAAAAAAATTCAATAAAATTACAAATTTGAGAAGATAGATTTATAAACTATATTTCTTGTTACATATGTTGGACGACCAACTTCATCCAAAATCAAGATTTTCAGACCCTTCTTGTTCTTCACCTTTGATAACACAACATATAATTGACCATGAGAGAAGACAAGATCTTTCAGGTACAATCCAACTCTCGAAAGAGACTGACCTTGACATTTGTTTATAGTCATAGCAAAACAAACAGATTTCGGAAACTGTTTTCTCTTAAACCGAAAAGCAACTCTTTTATATGTTGGAACAAATGAAAGTCTAGGGATAAAAGTCCTAAATCCGATATTGCTTATGGGGATAACCATCGCTTTAATAACATGCTTCTCTAGAGATACGATCTGAAGACGTGTTTCATTACATAAGCCATTCCTCTGATTAATGTTTTGAAGCAACATAACAGGAACACCAACTTTCAGCACAAGACGATGATTTGGAATGCCACATATATGTAAATAATTCAGGACGTCTGGTGAATATAAGTTATGATCAACGCCATCACCTACAATCTCATCTTAACATACAGCATCTGAGCTTAAATACTCATGTTCTTCACCGGGAACCAAAGAAAGCAGACGACCGTTGATATCATCGACAACCTCATTAGTTGGTGCGAGAATAGCTCTTTCAGACCAAAAATCTTGTTCACCAAAGTTGTCCAGAAACGATGGATAAACAAAATGGATAAGATCGCTAATGGGATCCGATGAATCATGAATAAGAAGATCAGGAGGAATAACTATTTCTGACTCACCATCATTATCTCCACCGGCTTTTCCCTCACCAATATCCAAAATCCATTGAGCAAAGTCACATGTTTCTTGTATCTCTGATGGATTGTTACCTTGAAGAAGACGCATGTTTTTTGTTAACTTTAGAACCTTGCACTCTCTTCAAATGTAAGATAAAGTAAGGCATAAAGTGACAACATCTTGATTTGAAGCGCCTTGCATAACGGGAAGAATCTGTCTGAAATCTCCACCGAAAACAACAACTTTACCACCAAACAAAGGTCGATCCGCCATGTTAATATCGATACATAGAACATCCTTTAGAGTTTTATCTAGAGCTTCAAAGGCATGCTTATGTATCAAAGGAGCCTCGTCCCATATAATCAACTTTGTTTGCTTCAATAAATCTGAAATGTCACTATGACGTGACATGGTACATAGCGAGTCCTCGATCGGACTGAGTGGTATGTGGAACCTAGAATGAGTTGTTCGACCTCCATGTTACAAAAGCGAAGCAATACCACTTGAGGCAACAGTTACAACAATCTGATTTTTTAATCTAATTGCAGTTGATAGAGTATTCCACAAAAATGTCTTTCCAGTACCACCATATCCGTAAACAAAAAACACACCTCCGTCTTTATCAACGACATCCATTATCTCCTTAAATATTGATCTTTGCTCATCTGTTAAAGAATAATGAAGACGCTCATACTCGCTTTCCTGAACTACCGTGTCATAGTCGAGCTGCTCATTGATAAGGACATTATTAGCGGAATCTATGACAAAGTTATCGGGAAACGACATTGTAGCGAAATTGGTGAGGCTAGAGTTGTGATGGTGAAACACTTTCTCTATTTCACCAAGTGTCAGATTCTTCATCTGATCTTCATCGTACGATAAACCTTAAAATAATTTATGTAAACAACTCTTTATATTAATAAATGGTGAAATTATAAAGATATTAATAGTAATAAAAAAAGATTAAGGACCAAAAGGAAGAATTTAATAACATAATATAAGTAACTAACCTGGAGACTTTAAGAGAACTCTCTGTTTTTTGAAGGATTCAATCAGATAGATGAGTCCAATAATTTTCCCAAACAAATTATGGTCTTGAAAGACTTTTGGACAACAACATGGTAACAAACAGATTCCTCAGATAAGGACCAGTACCATAGAAGCTTGCTTCCCGAATAGCTTCTATGTACTCTATGTCGTCGTCTAAGAGCCCCCAAGCGTAACAGGCGTCCCTGAACGTAAGATGTACCAATCCATTAACGGTGCGAATATCCTCAAATGACTTGGGCCCTTTCACTTCATTTAAAAGTATTCTTAAAAAAAAGATCTCACCAAGCGAAGGAGACACCGAATGGATTCTTCCAAGGGAAAATCCATTTTTCCTTGGTTGCCATGACCTTTTATCTAAAACTCACACAAACTTCATAGGGAATTTGTAACACCCCAAAAGTTAAGTTAATAAATGTATATGTGTTTATATATTTATAGGTGTGTGTTTATGTTATAAACATGTTAAAATGTTAAGTAATGTGTAATTGAAGTTATAACGATAAACTGTGAGTTTATCGGGTTAAAATAGTAATAAAATACGTGTTTGCATGTTATAGAAATGTTATATATGAGTTATATTAGTGATACATGTATACACATGATGATATAGGTGAATACGTAGTTGCGAAGATATTTGATAGAAAGAAATATAGGCGAAATCGGAATAACAGTTAGATAAATAATTAAGTTTATCTTATCGTTTTGCGCGTCCCGAGGCTTAGATGATTACGAACCGTAGATGCATGTTTTATATAAGTTCTAGGTTTAAAGATGGCATTTGGAAAAGTTCTAGGCTTGTTTGAAAAGCAAAAGAGGAGCTCATGACAAGTGTCATTTTTTGGTTGATTTGGTGTCATATTCATTTGCCATGTGTCATGTTCACCACCCTTAGGTGTCAAAATTGATGCTTAGTCATCATGCCATGTGTAAGCATCGGGTTAGGAGTGTTTGGCTATAAATAGGCCATAAATCCATCCATTTTTCCTTGCTAATTCACCTAAAATCAACCTAAAACCTCTAAAAAATCTCAAGAACACCAAGAACACTCTAGCTTGCATTTTTGAAGATTCAAAGGGAGTTAGGAGCCCATCTTTTGGAATAGATCAATTTAAGGTATGTTTAACATAAGCCTTCAATTAGTTTCATGATTCATAACAATTAGATATGCCTTTTAAGAATAATGCAAGATTAAGGTTCTTGAACATGTTTTGTTGAGATTGGGGGTTTTAGTGGGAATCATGAGTTGAAATTTGGTATGAAGCCTTAGAATAACATGTTTTAAGAAAGCGTTAAGTTAGATCATGTTTAAAGAAGGGTTGGTATGGTTTACCATGTTAGTTTATCAAGAACAAGTAAACCAAGAACAAGAACATAAACATTGGTGTTTTGATCATAGTAATTCCGCCTCCTGGTCGTGATAACACCTATACGGTCGGTCATGATCATCATCAAAATAAAACACAAATATGGGTGATATCTCATAGTAATCTCGCCTCTTGGTCGTGATAACGCCTATCCGGTCGGTCATGAGAATCACTCATCCTTGATATTCAACAAAAGAACATAATTATATATATGTACTTAGTATATATAAGTTAAAACACGGGTTTTGATAAAGTATTGAATGTATCGAGTTACTCGGATATCTAGAAATTGGTGCGGATTGGAAGGGTGGCGCCTGTACACTGGGGTTTCTTGCATAGTGACGTTGTCGCATAAATCCCAACTAGGACATGGCATACGCTTCACTGGGCGATCCCGGAGTGAGCGTTTACTTATAGGAATGCACATCTTCATAAGTATCACTAAAAGAATACTTTTTCCCATAAGGGGCAAAACGGTTATTTAGACAAATGGATGTTAAACCAACAAGGGATTGGGTTTAGGATAAAGGGGTTAGCCTTAATGATCGCTTGTAACCTCTAGGATGTCTTGCTAGGGACATCACGTTAAAGCAAGTTAGATGCACGAAGGAATAAGCCAAGTAACTACTTCGCAACCTAAGGTGATTTCTATGAGCCTTGTTTTATATTGCTTAAATGCTTTAAACTGTTTTGGGCTGATATACATAACGTCTTGTGTAAATACTTTCTATTGTTTATAAAGTATTGATATATGTGAAATTTTTACGATGTTACTTGCCTTTAGTGATTAAGTAATGAAAGGATTAGTGGAAAGTAGGATTACCAGGAAGATGTTTTAAATCAGATGATTAGACGTCTTTAAGAGTAGTAATCCACCAGGGAAAGTAAGATTTCCATTAATAGGGTTCTATTTAGCTAAGTAGAACATGTTAAGGATGGTAATCAGTAAGGTCACAAGGGTTGTCAAGTATTAAGTGGGGGCTTCTGAAATAGGGAGTTTTATAGTGTTTTTCCTGGAGGGTCGGCAAAGCATGAATGAAAGACCACTGTCATGTGAGGATCAAACAACACTATTCCCCGAGATGGTACTTGAGACGAGAAGTGACAAAAAGATACATTAGGACAGGTTCTTAATGTGAGGCGAAGATGATAAGGTTATAGAAGGTTATTCTATTCACGAGGTTTATAGAATGATAGGGTAAATGTAATCTACTAAGTATATGGATGATTATGTGTAAACCTATGATACTTTATGCTTAATTGTCTGTTTGCAGAAATGGTTTGATTGACCCAAATAGTATGTGTTCGAGAGGTAAACTTTTCAAAACTTAGAACTCACCAGCGTAAGCTGACTTGTTAAGTTATGTATGTCAGATGAAGCTGGAACTTCGGACCGTAAGGGCAAGGTTCAGATGTGAGCGAGAGTTAGAGGGCATACACTATCAAGAGGATATCAACTATCAAGAGAAGATATTTTGAAGACTCGCATAGATATATAGTTATCTTTTGTAATTGTCTCTCTTACGATGTAATACTTGGCATATCAATAAAAGTTTTAATTTCCGCAGCTTTAGTTATCTCTGTTGTACCTTATGTTCATGAGTAAATCCGATGCGTCACCTCTCCTAGGGCCAAGTCTGGGAGTGGGCATCACAAGTTGGTATCAGAGCCTTAGTTTAAGAGATTTAGATACTATTGTAGTGTCTAGACTTAAACTAGGACTCTGGGAAAGCCAAGTAAGATGAGACAAATGTCAGTATTGATAGTTATGCCCATAGGTATAACGTGCATTAGGAACATAATGGACGGGACTTCGGATATATGGGTATGGAAAATACCCAATTGCAATTAGCTACTGCAATTTGGTATTAACTATATAAGTATATCCTAAGCACTGGTTATTATATGGCCAAGTGCGAGATAGTTTATTTGATGCTAGGATACGTTATCAATGAAATCAGGAACTTAGGATGTGGACACAAAGGATGCATGTGAATAGATGTAGCTAAGTTTTGAAGACATTATATATAAATAAACGTGTTGACGTCTGCGCTTATCTGTTTATCATGTATTCAAAACTTGGAAACTCTATGTCACATAAATCCTAAAACGTCACTCATCTTAATGAAGGAAATGGCTAGAGGAAGTCATGGAAATGACAACGACGGTAAAATAGTTAGGATTACCGAGGTAGTAGATAACTGCTTAATAGAGTTAGAATGGTACAAACTACCTATTAAGTTATTCCCTATGGCGTTAGGAGGTTTCGATGTTGTGTTAGAAAATGGACTGGCTTGCAGAGAACGATGCGCAGATTATCTGTAACCAAAAGAAGGTTCAACTTCGAGCGCCAACTGGGAAAACCATATCCATTTATGGAGATTGTGATAGCTCAGCATTTAAGATCTTTCAATGATCAAGGCACAGAAGTTCATAAGTCAAGGGTGCAAGGCGTACCTTGCTTATGCTATCGATTCGAGGGTGGAGACTAAGGAGCTAAAAGATGTGTCGGTAGTATGCTAATTTCCAGACGTGTTTCCAGAAGAACTACCCGGCATCCCTCCCGATCGAGAGGTAGAGTTTAGTATCGACTTTATGCCAGGATCCGAACCCATAGCAAAGACACCTTATAGGTTAGCTCCCTCAGAGATGAAAGAGTTGATGTCACAATTGGAAGACTTACTTGACAAAGGGTTTATTAGACCAAGCATCTTACCTTGGGTTGCTCCAGTGCTTTTTGTCAAAAAGAAGGATGGAAGTATGAGAATGTGCATCGACTATAGGGATCTAAGTAAGCTGACTATTAAGAACAGATCTCCTTTGCCTAGGATCGACGATTTGTTTGACCACCTACAAGGAGCGAGTTGGTTCTCTAAGATAGATCTAAGGTCGGGTTTGTTGGGATTTACAGTGGGATCCGGGTTACCGATTTTAATTTTTATTAAAACCGATTTAATAATTAAATTAATTCTAAATTAATTTGGTAGCGGAAACGAATTAAAACGCGGACGCAACTGTAACAGGATCAATCACCGACACGACAAACACATAAATATATTTATTTAAAATAAATAAATAAATAATCAAATTAAATATCTAACGGATTAGATATACCTTGGCGGGATCCGAGCAACCGCTCGAGACACCCGGATTCAATGGGCTTGCGCTAGGACGAACTGTGACGTCTGACTCGAACCTTCGAGACAAATCGTCAACGACGGCATTGGCGGCGGCGGTGGTAGTGGCGGCGGCGGTGGTAGGGATACCACCGGTGGTGGTGACAAAACTTTCTCCGTCGGAATGGTGACCGGAACGGTCCCCACGATGATCGCGTCACCGGTGACCGGAGGTGACCGGAGGTGACACGGTGGCGGTGGTCGGCGGGTATAAGGGCGCGGGCCACGACGACGGAACCGGACGCGGTGGCCTCGGCTGCGCCGGCAGCGTGAGGACCACCGGTCGGTGGTCGCGCGGCGGCGCGGAGGAAGCGACGGCGGCAGCGGCTTGAGCCGCGACGGCGGCTCGGGCTGCGGCTTCGGCTTCGGCTCGGGCTACGGCTTCGGATCGGGTTGCGACGGCTTCGCTTTCGAGTCGGGCGCAAATACTGGCAAGACGGGGATCCATCGGAGATCACAAGGAGGTTGCAGTGGAGGTGGTGGCAGCGGTCGGAGGAGCGGTGGCGGCAGCGGGAGCCGGCTTCGGCTTCGGATCGGCGCAGAGAGAGGGAGAGGAGATTAGGGTTTGTGACTTCTGTTGCAATCCACCTCCTCCCTCTTTCTTTTAATAGAAAATCGTGGACCGGGGCCTGACGGACTGGGCCCGGTCGCGATTCCCATTTAATCCACCAACCAATCAGTCTGTTAATCCGGTAACAACTGATCGTTCCGTCTTTTATTTAGCGAGTAATTTTGAACCGATAAATTTTGTCGTATTAATTAAATAAATAATTAATATTTATTTAATTCACCATTTAGTTCGTTTAATACTAATTAATAATTAATTAGATTTAATAGTCCGTTGACCCGGGTGTAACTCTTACGGGTCAATATCGGTCGGGTTCGTTAATTTGTCTGGTCAGGTTACTCTATTTCCAACAGTCTCCCACTTGACTGAACGCGACAGTTTAACGAGCGCAGTCAGAGGCACTCTAGCTATGCATGGCTACACCAACTAATATTGACACTTTAAGTCGTCAGCCAAAGTATATCTGATTGACCATCAAGCAGACTCATGACTTCTGCATTCATTGTCATATGTTCCTTTCTGTATAAGACATTTATGAATTATGAGACATGGACTCTCATATTTTATACATCGATTTTCGTTCTCGATACAATTCGAAGTGATCCAACAAACACATAGTAAGTTTGGGTGAGGCCTCACACTTATCACTTGGAACCAACGAGGGCGCCTTTATGTCTAACTGTTGCCGAAGCAAGAGTACAGAATCCCTTGTTGAGGCGTACAGCTCCCACTAAACCTCAGAGCCATTCCCAAAAATAACCGTTATGGCTGGCAGTTACGCGACAACGTTAGGCTATAATCAAAGAATGTTCTTTAGTAGAAGGGAGTTCGAATATGCGTCTCAGGTCTAAGGATACATTAGAGCATGCATTAATCAAGCAAGCAAGGCTTCCATGTTTGCGTTGCATGATGCGAGTCACGTCCAACGTTATTCACCAATGAGGTCCGTGAGTTTGAACGTTAAACAACTTTAAGGCTCAAATAGTCACAATAGTCTGTTGCAATCCACCTCCTCCCTCTTTCTTTTAATATAAAATCGCGGACCGGGGCCTGACGGACTGGGCCCGGTCGCGATTCCCATTTAATCCACCAACCGATCAGTCTGTTAATCCGGTAACAACTGATCGGTCCGTCTTTTATTTAGCGAGTAATTTTGAACCGATAAATTTTGTCGTTTTAATTAAATAAATAATTAATATTTATTTAATTCACCATTTAGTTCGTTTAATACTAATTAACAATTAATTAGATTTAATAGTCCGTTGACCCGGGTGTAACTCTTACGGGTCAATATCGGTCGGGTTCGTTAATTCGTCGGGTCAAGACACTCTATTTCCAACAGGGTTATCATCAGCTCAAGATTAGAGACGAAGATATTGAGAAGACAGCTTTTCGCATGCGTTATGGTTATTATGAATTTCTGGTTATGTCATTTGGGTTGACTAATGCCCCTGCAGCTTTCATGGACCTCATGAATAGAGTATGTCGACCCATATTGGACCGAGTCGTGATCGTGTTCATAGATGACATCTTGATTTATTCCAGGAACGAACAGGATCACGCGATGCATTTAAAGGAGGTGCTAGAGACCTTAAGGAAGGAAAAGCTATATGCCAAGTTTTCGAAATATGCATTTTGGCTTAAGGAAGTCCAATTCCTCGATCATGTGATAAACGCGAATGGCATTCTTGTAGATCCAACAAAGATCGAGACGGTAATGAGTTGGAAGCCACCTAAGACGCCTTTAGATATTCGTAGTTTCTTAGGTCTTGCCGGTTATTATCGTAGGTTTATTCAAGACTTTGCAAGGATTGCAATGCCACTGACTAAATTAACCAAGAAGGACACTAAGTTCTTATGGGAACCTAGTCAGCAGAGTGCGTTTGAGGAGTTAAAAGCCAGATTGACTCAGGCACCGGTATTATCCTTACCGGATGGGTATGATGATTTGGTAGTGTACTCTGATGCTTCTTATCAAGGCTTAGGTTGTGTTTTGATGCAGCGGGGCAAAGTCATTGCCTATGCCTCAAGGCAACTAAAACCTCATGAGACAAACTATCCAACTCACGACTTATAGTTGGAGACATTATTTGTACGGGGTAAAGTGTACCCTCTACACTGATCATAAGAGTTTAAGGTACTTCTTCGAGCAAAAGGATCTTAATATGAGGTAGCGTAGATGGTTAGAGTTGATCAAGGATTACGACTGTGAGATTATGTATCACCCAGGTAAGGCCAACGTAGTGGCCGCTGCTTT
The DNA here is from genome assembly GCA_039602395.1 of Deinandra increscens subsp. villosa. Classification (NCBI taxonomy): domain Eukaryota; kingdom Viridiplantae; phylum Streptophyta; class Magnoliopsida; order Asterales; family Asteraceae; genus Deinandra; species Deinandra increscens. The sequence continues at coordinate 750,545 of JBCNJP010000028.1, read as the reverse complement.
GAGTAAAAAGGAGGATCATCCTCCAATCAGGGTGAAGTCATATAAGTTAGTCGTTACTCCTGATTTTCTGGTCCAACTTCGAAGAGATCAGTACGAGGCGTTGAAGGACGAGAACGTCAAGAAGGAAAGGATGGTAGGACAAGTTGGAAGCTTAGTAGAAAACGAGTTTGGAGTTAAGACTAGGTACGGTCGAATGTGGGTACCGCTTTTAGGTGATATTCGCGGTAAGATCTTAGATGAAGCTCATAAGTCACGCTATTCAATCCATCCTGGTGCAACCAAGATGTACCAAGACTTAAAACGGGACTATTGGTGGCCGAGTATGAAGTTTAATGTCATGCAATATGTGAATAGGTGTTTGACTTGCGCAAAGGTTAAAGCTGAGCATCAAAAGCCTTATGGAAAGCTTCAACCTTTGAAGATTCCCGAATGGAAGTGGGAACATATAATGATGGACTTCATATCCAAGCTACCCAAAACAGCTAAAGGTTATGACACCATCTGGGTGATAGTGGACAGGCTAACAAAGAGTGCTCATTTCTTACCTATAAAAGAAACACATTCTTCTGAAGAGTTAGCTACGTTATTCACAAAGGAGATTATTGCTCAACACGGAGTGCCGGTAACTATTGTTTCTGATAGGGATACGCGGTTCACTTCGCGGTTTTGGAAGAAATTCCATGAGCAAATGGGGTCAAGATTGCATATTAGCACGGCATATCATCCTCAGACGGATGGACAAAGTGAGAGGACGATACAAACTTTGGAAGATATGTTGCGTGCATGCATTATTGACTTTGGAGGAAGTTGGGATAGTCACCTACACCTGGCAGAGTTCTCATACAACAATAGTTGTCATGCTAGCATAGGTATGCCACAGTTCGAAATGTTGTATGGTAGGAGATGTAGAACTCCAGTGTGTTGGGGTGAAGTAGGCCAGCGAGAGCTAGGAAGCAAGGATGAGGTTCAGAACATGGCTCGAAACCTTGATGCGATCAAGGCACGAACGACTAAAGGCTGCTCAAGATCGACAAAAGTCTTATGCAGATAAGAGGAGGAGGCCTATAGAGTTCCAAGTAGGAGACTTCGTGTTATTAAAAGTGTCTCCATGGAAGAGTATTATTCGTTTTCGCAAGAGGGGCAAGTTAGGCCCCAGGTTTGTAGGACCTTTTGGAATTGTTGAACGTGTAGGAGAAGTTGCCTATCGACTAGACCTACCTGAGGAAATGTCTGGGATTCACCCAACATTTCATGTATCACACTTAAGGAAGTGTGTAGTAGATGAGTCACAAATAATACCCTTGGATGAGATAGAAATCGATAACACGCTGTCACATGTAGAAAGGCCCGTTGCTATTATAGATCGATATGAGAAAAGGCTTAGCAATAAGACCATTCCAATGATTAGGGTGCAATGGATGCACAAGAAGAGTTCTGAGTCTACATGGGAAAGAGAGGACGAGATGCGAAAATCTCATCCTGAGTTGTTTGAAGCCTGAACAGGTTTCGAGGACCAAACCTTGTTTAAGGAGGGAGAGTTGTAACACCCCCAAAGTTAAGGTAATAAATGTATATGTGTTTATATATTTATAGGTGTGTGTTTATGTTATAAACATGTTAAAATGTTAAGTAATGTGTAATTGAAGTTATAACGATAAACTATGAGTTTATCGGGTTAAAATAGTAATAAAATACGTGTTTGCATGTTATATAAATGTTATATATGAGTTATATTAGTGATACATGTATACACATGATGATATAGGTGAATACGTAGTTGCGAAGATATTTGATAGAAAGAAATATATGCGAAATCGGAATAACAGTTAGATAAATAATTAAGTTTATCTTATCGTTTTGCGCGTCCCGAGGCTTAGATGATTATAAGAAAAAAGTATTAGGATATTTAGGAACCTTAGATGCATGTTTTATATAAGTTCGAGGGTTAAAGATGGCATTTGGGAAAGTTCTAGGCTTGTTTGAAAAGCAAAAGAGGAGCTCATGACAAGTGTTATTTTTTGGTTGATTTGGTGTCATATTCATTTGCCATGTGTCATGTTCACCACCCTTAGGTGTCAAAATTGATGCTTAGTCATCATGCCATGTGTAAGCATCAGGTTAGGAGTGTTTGGCTATAAATAGGCCATAAATCCATCCATTTTTCCTTGCTAATTCACCTAAAATCAACATAAAACCTCTAAAAAATCTCAAGAACACCAAGAACACTCTAGCTTGCATGTTTTAAGATTCAGAGGGAGTTAGGAGCCCATCTTCTGGAATAGATCAATTTAAGGTATGTTTAATATAAATCTTCAATTAGTTTCATGATTCATTACACTTAGATATGCCTTTTAAGAATAATGCAAGATTAAGGTTCTTGAACATGTTTTGTTGAGATTGGGAGTTCTAGTGGGAATCATGAGTTGAAATTTGGTATGAAGCCTTAGAATAACATGTTTTAAGAAAGCGTTAAGTTAGATCATGTTTAAAGAAGGTTTGGTATGGTTCACCATGTTGGTTTATCAAGAACAAGTAAACCAAGAACAAGAACATAAACATTGGTATTTTGATCATAGTAATTCCGCCTCCTGGTCGTGATCATCACCAAACTAAAACACAAATATGGGTGATATCTCATAGTAATCCGCCTCCTGGTTGTGATAACGCCTATACGGTCGGTCATGAGAATCACTCATCAAGGACATAAAGGCTTGGGCAAGGGTAATGATATTCAACAAAAGAACATAATTATATATATGTACTTAGTATATATAAGTTAAAACATGGGTTTTGATAAAGTATTGAATGTACCGAGTTACTCGGATATCTAGAAGTTGGTGCGGACTGGAAGGGTGGCGCCTGTACACTGGGGTATCTTGCATAGTGACGTTGTCGCATAAATCCCAACTGGGACATGGCATATGCTTCACTGGGCGATCCCGCAGTGAGCGTTTACTTATAGGAATGCACCTCTTCATAAGTATCACTAAAAGAATACTTTTTCCCATAAGGGGTAAAATGGTTATTTAGACAAATGGATGTTAAACCAACAAGGGATTGGGTTTAGGATAAAGGGGTTAGCCTTAATGACCGCTTGTAACCTCTAGGATGTCTTGCTAGGGACATCACGTTAAATCAAGTTAGATTCACAAAGGAATAAGCTAAGTAACTACTTCGCAACCTAAGGTGAGTTCTATGAGCCCTGTTTTATATTTCTTAAATGCTTTAAACTGTTTTGGGCTGATATAAATAACATCTTGTCTAAATACTTTCTATTGTTTATAAAGTATTGATATATGTGAAATGTTTACGATGTTACTTGCCTTTAGTGATGAAGTAATGAAAGGATTAGTGGAAAGTAGGATTACTAGGAGGATGATTTAAATCAGATGATTAGACGTCTTTAAGAGTAGTAATCCACCAGGGAAAGTAAGATTTCCATTAACAGGGTTCTATTTAGCTAATTAGAACATGTTAGGGATGGTAATCAGTAAGGTCATAAGGGTTGTCAAGTATTAAATGGGGCTTCTGAAATAGGGAGTTTTATAGTGTTTTTCCTAAAGTGTCAGCAAAGCAGGAATGAAAGACCACTGTCATGTGAGGATCAAACAACACTATTCCCCGAGATGGTACTTGAGACGAGAAGTGACAAAAAGATACATTAGGACAGGTTCTTAATGTGAGGCGAAGATGATAAGGTTATAGAAGGTAATACTATTCACGAGGTTTATAGAATGATAGGGTAGATGTAATCTACTAAGTATATGGATGATTATGTGTAAACCTATGATACTTTATGCATAATTGTCTATTTGCAGAAATGGTTTGATTGACCCAAATAGTATGTGTTCGAGAGGTAAAGTTTTCAAAACTTAGAACTCACCAGCGTAAGCTGACTTGTTAAGTTATGTATGTCAGATGAAGCTGGAACTTCGGACCGTAAGGGCAAGGCTCAGATGTGAGCGAGAGTTAGAGGGCATACACTATCAAGAGGATATCAACTATCAAGAGAAGATATTTTGAAGACTCGCATAGATATATAGTTATCTTTTGTAATTGTCTCTCTTACGATGTAATACTTGGCATATCAATAAAAGATTTAATTTCCGCTGCTTTAGTTATCTCTGTTGTACCTTGTGTTCATGAGTAAATTCGTTGCGTGACCGCTCCTAGGGCTAAGTCTGTGAGTGGGCGTCACAGAATTCAACATAAGTCACCTCTGCTGCATCTTCGCAGACCTGATTGCATTTCATCCACGATTCAAACTTAGAAGAAGCAGCACAGGGTTTGTTCATAACCTCATCCATATCATCATCTTCATGTAACACAACCTGTTGTTGGCCTGGAAGATGAAAAGGAAGTCTAACGACCGAAGGATATCTATAGTGTACATCAAACTTTTGAATACGCCACGCGGCTTCACAAGCTGAGACATACCTACAGTCAAAATAAGCCTTTACTTCATCGACAGGTTGCGCGTTACTATCTAGCTCGCTATTCATAACAAACTTTACACTCGCTCTATCAGGTCCTTTATTTATGTACTTGAAAAGATACTTAATTGATTCTCCTTTGTTGCACCACTCAGTGTTAATATGAGACTGGTATCTTTTCAAAAGAACTTTGTTGTATGGAACAACATATCTGCAATCCAACTCATGACCAGACTTGATAACCTTGGGTCCACCCTCACGTCTCCAATATAGAGGGTAGTCATCCGTATCGACAGAAGTATAATCACGGTAAGCCTTCGGTAAACGTTTTGTACAATCTTTACGGTTTATGCAAGGAGATTAAGGGTTATGAACTCCACAGGGTCCATGTATCATAAACTCAGACACAAGATAAAAAATTAAGAATTAAAAAATGCATTTTTCAAATTGAATAATTTTTAAACTATAATAAGATGCATAAATAAATATAAAGTTTAAATTAGTGATGAGAATTTAAACGTATAATACATGCTTGGACTCTTCTAAGAATAGAGCTCTTCTTTAAATCGGTAATTAATGAGTGGAGCTTCATTTTGAAAAGTCTGCAAAGGTTATTCGGCTTGTCCTCGGGAAGTAAAGTCGTATCTGCTAAATATCTTCTCATCTCTGGCCACTTCGGATTCCATGTGATGGTGATGAAAAAATCTGGATAACCATACCATTTGCAAATCGACATTGCATCAAGATAATTCTGCAACATATATTCGGCCCCACCGGTAAAAGAGGATGGAAGTATAAACCGCTGACCTTTATTGGAGAGACTGTATCACCTTAAGTCTGAGCATTACTGATGTCATTGTAAGTCGTACACCTAAGAGTGCTCTGTTTGTTCCGAATAAACCATAACCATTGCGCTTCAATCATTGTATAACCGTCAACCAAAAACTATTGAAATAACCTCCTCGCGTTTAGGATTAAAGAAAAGTGGTTAGCCTAATCAAGAATAACATCCCTATGAAGAATGTCTACGCGGTAACAGTCTTCACCGAATGGGAAAATAAGCGTATATTGCAGTGCTAGATACGAAGGATGCAGCTCGCTGATACGTTGCAAATATCCACCTTTAGTCCGAACAACTATATCGCGTGATTCAATATTATCATCAAAATCCCCAATTATTTATGCGGCAACCTCAGATGCGGTCGGAAGGTTATATATTCTTCCTTCTTTTGATCATCTACTGATAAGTTGTAATTTCAAATCGACCTGAGGATTTTCTTGATAGGTATCCCTCACCATCCTGTATGTTTTAACCAACTCATTTTGCGAGTCTAACATATCTTTCAGCTGTCGAATAATTTCAACCTCAAACGCCGAGTTTGAAGAACTTGATGGCCTGTCAATATCACTGTTTAAAAAAAAAATTCATAAGTGAGGTTTATTTGGAGACGTAATGGGTAATTAGTTGATAAGATAATAATTTTTTTTAATATAATTAGCAAAACGTAAAGGTAAAGAAGATTACCTAAAGTGCAATTGACGATGTAAGTTCATTCTATGTATCATAGATGTATAACTGAGAGAATTTAGGCATCTCACCATCTTGAGGCAACAAGCTTCCAATTCTATGATAATTTTCGCCACTCAAGCGGAATGTATACGCCCCTTTACCTCAATTGACATTATTGTCAATTTTGCCACCCATAGAGGTAAAAGATAACATAGAGTTGTAGCGGCGAATGTTCATAGCAAAGTATTTGCTTTTCGCATCAGAAGACTTAAAAAGACTGAGATACGTCTCATCGGGTTGTTTGAATTCTAGAAACTCAACCTTTCCATATCCACAGCAAAATGAATAGCTCGTACCCAACACTACGTCAAAAAGTGGCTTTGGCCACGGTTTTTTTGATATCGCATAGCCACTGTTTTGTAAAAAACGTGGCCAAAGGTAAGAAATTCTCGTTTTAGCCACATATATTTTGTACCCGTGGCCAAATATATAGCCTTTGGACCCTTTTAGCCACGTATTTTTTTGTTTATGTGACAACAACAATCAGTTGCAGTGGCTTTAGCCACTGTTTTACAAAAACATGTGGCACTTATATGTCACACTTAAAAAAGAGTGGCGAAATGCACCAAACGGCGACGGAATTTTTATGATTTTTTATTCGTGTGACCAAAAAGGAATGTATGGCCACGCTTAAATAATGTTGTGTGACGAAAGAGTAGATTTTATTACTTAGTAAATTAAAAGAAAACAAAACTATTAAGTATATATTATATGTGGCTAAATGTGAGCAATGGCCACGCTTTTTACTTAGTTATGTGGCTAAAAGCTAGTACATATGGCCACTGTTATTAGGTTGTGTGACTAAATATTAGATGACAAATGGTCACGTAGGTTGTGAGTGACAAAAATCTATTACCTATGGCCACATATATTAACCGTGACTAAATGGTAGGTTGTGAGTGACAAAAATCTATTTTATGGTCACGGTAATATTAAACGCGTGGCGAAAAAGAGAAGATTTGTGTTTATATGTTTATCATTTTTTATTATCTTGTGATATGGCCACTCATATTAAACATTGGTTGCGTGACAAATTATGACAAATGGTCACGGTATATTAATTTTAGGTGGCTAAAAGAAGACAAACAGTCGACGGCGCTTGTAATCATGATTATTTCATTTACTTATCTCTGTATCAGTTTTCATCATCATCTCCACCATGCCCCTTTTCTCCCAGTCTCTCTCTCTGTTTTTCGTCCATCATCGCCGGAAAAAAATGTGGAATTGGTGTCATTCGTATGTGGAAAACGGTAAGTTATCATCTTCACCACTGAAGTTCGATTGAAATTTTCGTCTCAGATTTGGTAATTTTTTCTTATGCAGGGAAAGATTGCGCTCTGTATCTCCTCGGAGCAGATTTTAAGTTATTGTGGAAACCATGGAGACGAGGAGTCTCTAATGGTTCATACAAATGCTTTATTGAGAGCAGATTTTAAGTTATTATATAATTTTATAACAATCAGCAGTAAGGGTCCATATGAGGTTTGCATGCCCTGTTTGTTGCAACCCTAAACTTGAACAAGGTAGTTGATCTCACTACCCTCCTTTCTTTCTTTTACTCATTCCTTGATTAATTTATAATGTGCTTGATAAATTATGATTTATTATTGCTATTAATAATAGATCTAACTTTAGTTGCAACATTGGGTGGTACCAATCACTCAAATGGCCCGGATAACGATGTTGGATTGTGGAAGGGGAACGATGTAGGAGATGTAGCAAAAGAGATGCTTCTTCACCATTTTCAGTTCCCTCAGCCCCAGACAATCTGAAAACGAAAATGGCAGACGAAGGTGGTAGGAAATCAGGTACCGTGAAGTGGTTCAACGACACCAAGGGTTTCGGCTGCATAACTCCTGGGAGCAGATTTTAAGTTATTATATAATTTTGTAAAGTCAGCGGCAAGGGCCGGCACATGTTGTGGTTTGCAACACCTGTATTGTCCAGGTGCTTCTCTCGCTTTTGGCCCCATGAACCTGATTTCTTCCAGCCACTTCTTCACCATTTTCAGTTGATCAGAAGCAAGTGCATGTGAGAAAGCAGCAAGTAGCCGTTAATTATATGATGATTCTCAGGCAATCTCTCTAGAGCACCATGTGAGAAGCAAAGAGGGATTTGTCTTCAGCCGCTTCTTTTCCCTTTAAGTTAGTAGTTTTAAAGTTGTAATTTTATAGATCAATGTATTAATGTAATCATACCCCCTTTGGATTATGTGTATGTAATTGTGTTTGTTAAAGCAACCATATGAGAAAGCAAAGAGGGATTTGTCTTCAGCCGCTTCTTTTCCCTTTTATGTAATTAATTGATTTTTAATTTAATATAATGTATTTTCATCCGTTTCTGTTCATCTTCTCTCAATCCGGATGAAATCTTCTCCCTAAGGTTATAGTCTTCTACATATATATATTAGGTTGTGTGACTAAATATTAGTGTATAAAGAAATGTATTCAACCAGAATGATTTTAATTCACTAGATAATGGGTTTAAATACCTGGGAATATCCAATAGACTACGAACAGAAATAACAACTCTAGTATATATAGTTCATCCTGAAGAACTCTAGTTTATCCGGTTCATCCTGAAGAACTGTAGTTCATCCTGTTCTATTACTGAATAATTACTCTTGATCCTGAAGAACTCTAGTTCATCCGGTTCTATTCTTCCTGTTCTTCCTGAGGAATTATAGTTCATACGGTTCTGTTCTTGTTAGTTCATACGGTTTTGTTCTTGTTCCAATTTATTGAAGAATTAGAATCTAGCCTGTTTATAAATCCTGTCATCCACTATTAGACAATCAAAAATTATAAATTGTAGCAAACAAGGCTTGAACCTTCATACGGTTCTATTCTTGTTAGTTCATACGGTTTTGTTCTTGTTCCAATTTATTGAAGAATTAAAATCAAGCCAGTTTATAAATCCTGTCATCCACTATTAGACAATCAAAAATTATAAATTGTAGCAAACAAGGCTTGAACCTGGGTCAGTCAAAAGAAAGGAACTCACTACAAGATTAAGAAGAACCATTAAGACAGAAGTGTTAATTGGTTATATTTTAACCAGAACTTGTTTAATTACTCCCATCACATAAGAAATAATTGATAAACAAAATTTGCGTTGCTAAAGGTAATAAATAGACACGGTAAAAACAGGATTTGTGTGGTAAAGGTAATAAATATACACGGTTATCTTGGCCTGACCTTTCCACTTCTTCCCACCATAGCTGGTAGCGTGCCCTGTCTGCCTTTAAATTTCCACTTTTTCACCACCAAAATCTTCTGTACGAACGTATTTCCTGATCAACAAGAAAAAAAACTTCGATCGATCAATGGTTGCCTTTGGTAAACAATGGAGGATTAGGTGTATTAATGAACCAGCACCCTACTACGGCAAGACTCCCCGTAAGTGTATTTTCACTCAACAATGGCTGTACGTTTTTCTTTTTAGGGTTTTATGTTTTTTAGTTACTTACTCTCTACTCTGCATTTGGGTTTTTTACAGGTGGTCGGAGGTTCACCCTAAAGGTCCATCACTGTGGCGATTTCCACCGGAATGCCGCTGGCCAGGATGTGTGGAAGGGAAAGGTAGATTATGTCGACTATGTCGACATTCGCAAATTTGATTGTCATGATCTGGATCAAATGGTGCAATACCTAAACCACACATCGATTGGGTATTTCCTCATTTACTGGAGGATCCCACCTCTGTCCATCAAATACGGGCTTGAGTACGCTGATTTCATCACTCCCGAAGTTGTAAGGGGTATGAAACTTCATCTCTAGGGACCAGAGGGGGAGAGAGAGCTGGATGTGTTTTTAATCCGGAACAGGGATTCCACCTACAGAACCTCCGAGTTGGGACCGAGATTGCCGCCTGGTCAAAAGCTGTTTCCTGATGACAGCAGCAGCAGCAGTAGCAGCAGCTTCTTGGATGATGAAGACTATATGTCGGATGCTAGGTCTTAGCTAGTTAGATAGATTTTTGTATAGGATCTGATGAAAATCTTTGTATAAAGATCAATATATATATATATATATATATATATATATATATATATATATATATATATATATATATGAAAGTTTTTGTAAGCTCTTCCTCATGTTTTGTTTTGGTTAACACCATTAATTATATAGACATATTTTATCTCAATCATTTAAGTTGATTTTATTCTAAATTCGATTGTTGCACGTAGATTTTACAGTCAACTGATGTGATTTTATCCAATTTAGAAGTAAAATTTATCCTGTTTATAAATCATCTCATCCAACCATATCAAAATGCCAACATATACTAACATAACATATGAATATATACTTCATGTAAGATCACAGTACGTTATGAGTAAAATGGAGTCTGCTATGATTCATTGAAAATGTGTATGTATTTATAATAGAAGAAAACTGGTAAACCATCCTGAAGAACTTTAAAACTATAGTTTATCCGGTTCATCCTTAAGAACTCTAGTTCATCTTCTCTCAATCCTCATGAACTCTTCCTGAAGAATTACAGTTCATCCGGTTTTCTCTTCTTCCAATTTACTTAAGAAGTAAAATTTATCCTGTTTATATATCATCTCATCCCACCATAGCAAAATGAGTGTTGGATTTCTCGAGGAAATCGTTCATTTCATCAAATAGCTTTGACTTATCAGACTTCTCGAAGTACGCTACAACATTGTGTTCGGCGAAGAACAGTTGAGTAGCCTTTGATGCAGCCTTTCGATTCATTTTAGGTGCCATTTGGTAGAAATTACAGAGTAAGGTTTAGGTTTAGATCGCCAATTAGAAACCTGGAGAGAAAATAGAGGGTAACTGTTTTTCAAAAATGCAGTTTTACACTAACGGCAGTTCTTCTGGATCACAATGAACCCTAAGAATTGAAACAAGGGAAGTAATTGGAGTTTGCCCATTTAGTTGAATTTGGGATGGGGGAAATTTTTGATAATTTAATTTGGTTTAGAAAAATATTATTAATTTTATTTTAATTGAATCCACATCATTTAGGGTCGATTAAGACCGATGAGGACAAATGAAGATAAAGTAGGACCAATTAGGACGAACGAAGCCACGAGGCCCAATTAGGGTAAATTGGGGTCAATTTGGGTCAATGAGGATCAATTAGGGTCACTGATGAAGACCAGTTATAACTAATTCACGAGGGTCGATTTTGCTCAATGTCGACGCCTTATGAGGACCAAATATGACCAGTTAGGGTCTATTAGGCCGATTGAGGGCCAAATTACGCTCAATGAGGACCAGTAGACTGAATTAAGGTCAACCATGGTCATTTATGACAAATGAGTACCAATGAGGGCCAGTGAACACTCAGTTAGGATGAATTAGGGCCAATGAAGGTCAATTATAGTCTATTCGGCTCGGTTAGGTTCAATGAAGATCATTTAAGGTTAATTACGATCAATTAGGCTCATTTAGGACCAATTATAATCAATTGGGGTCAATTAGGCCTAATTGACTCAAATTTGTTGTACTACAAAAGTAAATGGTAAACGATAAGTCTAGTAGGTCCTTATTGAGGTTAACTGACACTAATTGGTCCTTATTGGTCCATTTTGTGCAAATTGCTCCTCATTAACCCGAATTGAGCCATATTGGTACTTATTCTGTCTAATTGGCCCTCATCGGTCCTAACTGGCCCTAATAAGTCATAATTCATCCTTATTGGTCTTAATCGAGCATATTCGACCATCATTGGTCCTAATTGGTCCTCATTGACCCTAATTGAACCTAATTGGTCTTAATCGACCATCACTAACCCTGATTTACCCTTATTGGTATCATTGGTCCTCATTTTAACTAATTGGCCCCAATTAGTCCTAATTGGTCATACTTGATTATCAATCCTCATTAGTCACTTCCTTCATGCTCCGTCCTTATCGGTCCTATGAGCATAATCGACCTTCTCATTGAACTGGTCCTAATTCGTATTCATTGACCATATTAATTAACCATAACTGGTCTTCACTAAAGTATCTTAAATGACGCTAATTGTCAGTATTTAGTCCTCATTCAGTCTAGTTGGTCCTAATTGCTCCTAATTGCTCCTCACCATCCTAATTGGACGTCGTTTAATATTTTTGGAAACAAAATTATTATACATGAGAAATTCACAACATGGCGGTCTTTTGGTATTTTTGTTCTGAATTGCATAGTAATTTATCATTTTCATTTTTGAGTTGTGTTTTAGTAATGTATCCGTATTTTGTAGTTGCGTTATCACGGCCACAAGGCACGTGTTATTAAAATCTTGTTTATTATATCTAAAAGAAAATAATAAAGTTAATATATATATATATATATATATATATATATATATTAAAACATAATTTTGTTAATTAGGGCTTTTAACTCCGATCGTCATCCAGATCTGCTTAAAGGATCACAGTTATGAATTTCATCTTCAAGAAGAACCCGCTGGAAGAGCCACGTGGAGACATTTAATTAATTAATTAATTATGTTTATGTTTAATTTTAGGTATAATTATGTTTAATATACATATTTTTTATATTAATTTTGGGTTTTATTATCAGTTTGAACAATTCCCTCCCCCCCCCCCCCTTTTAATTATAAATTTTCACCAAAAAATTTGAATTTCCCACCATTAGTTCAAACTACACCCAAAATTTCGAACTAAATTTACTTATTATCGATTCATCAGATACTTTTCCCTCTCACTTTATCAGAAAATTTCCAATTAAAAACCTCCAGCGAATAACTAGGTCTTCTTTCTCATCCATATCATTCACATCTTCCATGGAGCTTCAACAACGAATAGCTTCAACAGACAGCGCTAGCGATTCTTCAGAAGTGGGATGTGATTTGGGAGACCAATCAGTCCAGAAAACGGTAATTGTCAAGTTATTCCGTTTCATTAATTACAATTTGTTTTCATAAAATTGTTTCTTTTGTTTATTATTGATAGACGTTTAACTTGGGATCCCTGTATTTGTGTACAGTTACAGTTACAGATCGATAAAATTTCGTTTCATACAGAATTGATTAGGAAGGGGTATATATTGCAGATATCCTCTCCATTCATTTCAACCCATTCATTTTATGCTAAATTAGTTATTTACCTTTTTAAATGACTGGGGGAGCATGCTAAATTAGTTATTTTTATGCTAGGAATGTTGAGGTCAAGCATATGCACATGTTTGTAGATTCATGTTACTGGTGAACCTCCTTTCTTCTTTATGTACACTGCTAGAAATGGTGAACTGTTTGTTTAATTATATCCATTAAAGACATGATGTGTTCTGCTCTTCCCTTTGGATGTCTTTAATTTGTGTATAACATATCAAATAATTAGTCAATAGGGTCTTTATGTGATGTATTAATAACTAAGAACTAATTTACGTTACTCTGGTCATTACTAGCTAGGAAATGATCCTAGAGGACATATATAGGAATGTTTCCAACATTTTTTGTACGTTCATGTTAGAGGGGTACAAAATAAAGAAATTGTAGCTTAAATCCCCTGTAGAAGAATAGAAGAATGTTGATGTCATGCATCTGCTACTTTGCTAGAAATGGTGAACTGTTTGTTTATATCCACTGAAGACATGATGTGTTCCACTCTTCCCTTTAGATGTCTTTAATTTGTGTATAACATATCAAATAATTAATCAATAGGGTTTTTATGTGATATATTAATAATTAAGAACTAACTAAGAGATAATGAATCAATAGGGTCTGCATGCTTTCCTATTTATGTACTTTGTTAAAAAGTATCTAACTACATTCTGTTAATTGTACAAAATTCAAGGATCGATCCAACAACACTTGTCACACCCCCCTCCGCCGCCCCCTGCCAGGTGCGGGGGAGGGTGTGGGACCGGCTGTCCGCATCAGTTCCCAAGGCACCAACTAAATATCAACATACAAGCACACATAACGGACATCCAGTCCTCACATTGAAACTCTAGGCCGACTCTAAATGAGGATGCGCTAAGCACCTCCTAGCCGTCCTATAGAATCGATAGCCACCGGATATGACCCAGGACTGAACAAACGAAAGATACATTATATCAAAAGAAACATAGTCATAACAGATATAACAGATACATCAGAACAGAAATGTGATCTCAAATAGTTAACTAATGAGGGAAGTCAGAGGACTCACAGTAATGAAGTCAGAAACAAGTTTCAACAGGGATTGCAATCCAAGATTCGCTAGAATATCCTATCTTCAGTGTCTAGCAACCTATCATAAGTATTATGTATATACAAGTCATATACCATGCTAACATGTCCAAAAACCATCTTAGGCCCAAAGTACCATGAAATACAGTCACTAGATCAACCGGTTCAATTTTTGGTTCATCTAAAAATCGACTAAACATTCTGTCATTTTCCTTCATAGGCGTACCGCCTGGAAATTTACATTTCTGGGCGGTACGCGTCAAATGGTAGTCCGAGTTCATGATTTCAAATCCGGGCGTACCGCGTTGATATATATAATTCTGGGCGGTACGCTGTAATCTGATATTCCGGTTACTGTCTTTGGTTTTCAGGGCGTACCGCTCTGCATGTACCCATATTGGGCGGTACGCCCCCATCAACGTTTTGGGGCCCGACTATTTTGTCTTTTAGTGACAATTTTCATATTTTGACGTTTTTGGGTCAAATTCGCTACTGGATCAGTAGAGTACCTTAATGGGGTTTAATTAAAGGTTCATTTATGGTCTAAATTCTAAACCAAAGCATAACCCCAATTTCCGAGCTTTCCATTTATGGTAAGTTTCATTGTTTCGATTCCCGTTTTGCCCAAGTATAATTAGGAACAGGTTTCTTATGGTTAGATGACCCATTTTCTTATTAGAAACACTGATCAACTCTGGATTCATGTGATCTTAACTTATAAAGTTTCCATTTATGGAAAGAAATCAACATGCATGCATAGAATGGTTGAATTCTTGTACAATCGAGCTTTTCTGATTTCCTTGCCTTCTCCAGTCCCCAATCCAACTCCCAAGAGCAAATCTCTGATTGCATGCATGATCCATAACCAATTTATGAATGCATGATCTTAAAGAAACACTAATTAACTTTCTTAAGCAAGAATCAAGACATTCTTACCTCGATTAACCTTGAATTCAGTTCTCACACACTTTGATCATCCCTATTTGCATATACACAGCTGCATTCATGAGAAACAAGGCTATGATCAAGGGTTTCCTCAAGTGTTCATGTGATTATTGTTGAAAAGAATTGAGTAAAGTCTTACCCTAGAAGATCCACCCTTCCTTTGGCTTGGAATAGAGAAGAGCAGGTCTCTGGAGCTCCAACAGAAGAGTTTGGCCGAGTATGAGCAGAGGTCACGGGTGCACAATGATATAAAGGCCAAACTCCTAGTTTTTAACGACATGAGATCGAGGCGTACCGCCCCAAAATACTCAATTTGGGGCGTACCGCCCGGATTTTGGGACTCGGGTATGCGGTGATCCGATGGGTGCTGCAACCCGACCCGTTTACCAAGCGGGTCGCGTACCGCCTAGGATTTCTCAATCCTAGGCGTACCGCCTCAAATTGTTTTCCAGGAATTTTGAGTATTTCTCATTTGAAAATTCCAGCTTGGATCAATGTTTTAGACACAAAGGTTACATTCTCTCCCCCTTAAAGGAATTCCGTCCCGGAATTCGTTAGGCACTAATTGAATAGTTGGGGGTATTTTCTCCTCATGTCTACTTCAGATTCCCACGTATATTCGGGACCGCGTCTAGCATCCCACTTGACTTTCACCATTGTAATCCTTTTCTTGCATAGCTTCTTTGTGATTCGTTCCATTATTTCCATGGGCTGTTCTATGAAATTTAGCTTTTTATCGATTTTGATTTCTTTTAACGGAACCACGAGAGCTTCATCTACCATACATTTCCGTAGATTCGACACATGAAACACATCGTGAACTCCGCTAAGTTCCTCAGGCAATTCTAGCTGATAAGCTACTTCTCTGACTCTTGATATTATCTTGAAAGGTCCGATATACCGTGGGCTCAATTTCCCTCTTTTGCCAAATCGGATTATTCCTTTCCAGGGTGATATTTTCAACATCACCATGTCCACTTCTGCGAACTCGAGTGGTCTCCTACGCCGATCTGCGTAGCTCTTCTGTCGGTCTTGAGCGGTTTTAAGCCTTTTACGGATCTCCCTAACTTTTTCAGTAGTTTCCATTATCAGTTCAGGTCCTGTAAGTTGGCCTTCTCCCACTTCAGACCAACACACTGGTGTTCGACATTTCCTGCCATATAATGCTTCAAACGGTTCCATTTGAATGCTAGTGTGGTAGCTATTATTGTATGAGAATTCGGCTAGTGGAAGATGATCATCCCAGCTACCACCAAATTCTATAACACAAGCTCTCAGCATATCTTCTAACGTTTGAATTGTTTTCTCGCTCTGTCCATCAGTTTGGGGATGATAGGCTGTACTAAATTCTAATTTGGTCCCCATTGCTTCTTGAAAGCTTTGCCAAAAATGAGAAGTGAATCTAGTATCTCTATCAGAGATTATAGACTTCGGCACTCCGTGCTTCGATATGATTTCGTTTACAAACAGCTTTGCGAGTTGCTTTCCATTGTAAGTTTCTGCCATTGGTAAGAAGTGAGTAGATTTTGTCAAACGGTCCACGACTACCCAAACGGCATCGTTCCCGCTTCTAGTCTTTGGAAGCTTTGTCACGAAATCCATGGTAATTTCTTCCCATTTCCACTCGGGGAGTTCTATTCTCTGAAGGCAACCAGCAGGTTTCTGATGTTCAGCCTTTACTTGCAAACAAATTGGACATTTTTCAACATAGGCAGCAATTGCCTTTTTCATTCTCG